>CAWUFW010013114.1:0-496244 GCA_963921515.1 Calotriton arnoldi
ATAACAGGTGAGTAAATCGGAATTCGTATTTCGGCTGATTTTAGAGGAATATTTTAAAGTTCCAAAACTCCACACTTAGAAGAATTTCCAAGTGAAACCAGTCAATGTTAGCCTATGAAGGAAATTCAAGTTACCGGTAAGTACGGTTAAAATTACTTTTCAGGATCAGTACTGGGCTGAAAGATGCAGCACTGAGGTCTCTCCTGATAACAGGTGAGTAAATCGGAATTCGTATTTCGGCTGATTTTAGAGGAATATTTTAAAGTTCCAAAACTCCACACTTAGAAGAATTTCCAAGTGAAACCAGTCAATGTTAGCCTATGAAGGAAATTCAAGTTACCGGTAAGTACGGTTAAAATTACTTTTCAGGATCAGTACTGGGCTGAAAGATGCAGCACTGAGGTCTCTCCTGATAACAGGTGAGTAAATCGGAATTCGTATTTCGGCTGATTTTAGAGGAATATTTTAAAGTTCCAAAACTCCACACTTAGAAGAATTTCCAAGTGAAACCAGTCAATGTTAGCCTATGAAGGAAATTCAAGTTACCGGTAAGTACAGTTAAAATTACTTTTCAGGATCAGTACTGGGCTGAAAGATGCAGCACTGAGGTCTCTCCTGATAACAGGTGAGTAAATCGGAATTCGTATTTCGGCTGATTTTAGAGGAATATTTTAAAGTTCCAAAACTCCACACTTAGAAGAATTTCCAAGTGAAACCAGTCAATGTTAGCCTATGAAGGAAATTCAAATTACCGGTAAGTACGGTTAAAATTACTTTTGAGGATCAGTACTGGGCTGAAAGATGCAGCACTGAGGTCTCTCCTGATAACAGGTGAGTAAATCGGAATTCGTATTTCGGCTGATTTTAGAGGAATATTTTAAAGTTCCAAAACTCCACACTTAGAAGAATTTCCAAGTGAAACCAGTCAATGTTAGCCTATGAAGGAAATTCAAGTTACCGGTAAGTACGGTTAAAATTACTTTTCAGGATCAGTACTGGGCTGAAAGATGCAGCACTGAGGTCTCTCCTGATAACAGGTGAGTAAATCGGAATTCGTATTTCGGCTGATTTTAGAGGAATATTTTAAAGTTCCAAAACTCCACACTTAGAAGAATTTCCAAGTGAAACCAGTCAATGTTAGCCTATGAAGGAAATTCAAGTTACCGGTAAGTACAGTTAAAATTACTTTTCAGGATCAGTACTGGGCTGAAAGATGCAGCACTGAGGTCTCTCCTGATAACAGGTGAGTAAATCGGAATTCGTATTTCGGCTGATTTTAGAGGAATATTTTAAAGTTCCAAAACTCCACACTTAGAAGAATTTCCAAGTGAAACCAGTCAATGTTAGCCTATGAAGGAAATTCAAGTTACCGGTAAGTACGGTTAAAATTACTTTTCAGGATCAGTACTGGGCTGAAAGATGCAGCACTGAGGTCTCTCCTGATAACAGGTGAGTAAATCGGAATTCGTATTTCGGCTGATTTTAGAGGAATATTTTAAAGTTCCAAAACTCCACACTTAGAAGAATTTCCAAGTGAAACCAGTCAATGTTAGCCTATGAAGGAAATTCAAGTTACCGGTAAGTACAGTTAAAATTACTTTTCAGGATCAGTACTGGGCTGAAAGATGCAGCACTGAGGTCTCTCCTGATAACAGGTGAGTAAATCGGAATTCGTATTTCGGCTGATTTTAGAGGAATATTTTAAAGTTCCAAAACTCCACACTTAGAAGAATTTCCAAGTGAAACCAGTCAATGTTAGCCTATGAAGGAAATTCAAGTTACCGGTAAGTACGGTTAAAATTACTTTTCAGGATCAGTACTGGGCTGAAAGATGCAGCACTGAGGTCTCTCCTGATAACAGGTGAGTAAATCGGAATTCGTATTTCGGCTGATTTTAGAGGAATATTTTAAAGTTCCAAAACTCCACACTTAGAAGAATTTCCAAGTGAAACCAGTCAATGTTAGCCTATGAAGGAAATTCAAGTTACCGGTAAGTACGGTTAAAATTACTTTTCAGGATCAGTACTGGGCTGAAAGATGCAGCACTGAGGTCTCTCCTGATAACAGGTGAGTAAATCGGAATTCGTATTTCGGCTGATTTTAGAGGAATATTTTAAAGTTCCAAAACTCCACACTTAGAAGAATTTCCAAGTGAAACCAGTCAATGTTAGCCTATGAAGGAAATTCAAGTTACCGGTAAGTACGGTTAAAATTACTTTTCAGGATCAGTACTGGGCTGAAAGATGCAGCACTGAGGTCTCTCCTGATAACAGGTGAGTAAATCGGAATTCGTATTTCGGCTGATTTTAGAGGAATATTTTAAAGTTCCAAAACTCCACACTTAGAAGAATTTCCAAGTGAAACCAGTCAATGTTAGCCTATGAAGGAAATTCAAGTTACCGGTAAGTACGGTTAAAATTACTTTTCAGGATCAGTACTGGGCTGAAAGATGCAGCACTGAGGTCTCTCCTGATAACAGGTGAGTAAATCGGAATTCGTATTTCGGCTGATTTTAGAGGAATATTTTAAAGTTCCAAAACTCCACACTTAGAAGAATTTCCAAGTGAAACCAGTCAATGTTAGCCTATGAAGGAAATTCAAGTTACCGGTAAGTACAGTTAAAATTACTTTTCAGGATCAGTACTGGGCTGAAAGATGCAGCACTGAGGTCTCTCCTGATAACAGGTGAGTAAATCGGAATTCGTATTTCGGCTGATTTTAGAGGAATATTTTAAAGTTCCAAAACTCCACACTTAGAAGAATTTCCAAGTGAAACCAGTCAATGTTAGCCTATGAAGGAAATTCAAGTTACCGGTAAGTACGGTTAAAATTACTTTTCAGGATCAGTACTGGGCTGAAAGATGCAGCACTGAGGTCTCTCCTGATAACAGGTGAGTAAATCGGAATTCGTATTTCGGCTGATTTTAGAGGAATATTTTAAAGTTCCAAAACTCCACACTTAGAAGAATTTCCAAGTGAAACCAGTCAATGTTAGCCTATGAAGGAAATTCAAGTTACCGGTAAGTACGGTTAAAATTACTTTTCAGGATCAGTACTGGGCTGAAAGATGCAGCACTGAGGTCTCTCCTGATAACAGGTGAGTAAATCGGAATTCGTATTTCGGCTGATTTTAGAGGAATATTTTAAAGTTCCAAAACTCCACACTTAGAAGAATTTCCAAGTGAAACCAGTCAATGTTAGCCTATGAAGGAAATTCAAGTTACCGGTAAGTACGGTTAAAATTACTTTTCAGGATCAGTACTGGGCTGAAAGATGCAGCACTGAGGTCTCTCCTGATAACAGGTGAGTAAATCGGAATTCGTATTTCGGCTGATTTTAGAGGAATATTTTAAAGTTCCAAAACTCCACACTTAGAAGAATTTCCAAGTGAAACCAGTCAATGTTAGCCTATGAAGGAAATTCAAGTTACCGGTAAGTACGGTTAAAATTACTTTTCAGGATCAGTACTGGGCTGAAAGATGCAGCACTGAGGTCTCTCCTGATAACAGGTGAGTAAATCGGAATTCGTATTTCGGCTGATTTTAGAGGAATATTTTAAAGTTCCAAAACTCCACACTTAGAAGAATTTCCAAGTGAAACCAGTCAATGTTAGCCTATGAAGGAAATTCAAGTTACCGGTAAGTACAGTTAAAATTACTTTTCAGGATCAGTACTGGGCTGAAAGATGCAGCACTGAGGTCTCTCCTGATAACAGGTGAGTAAATCGGAATTCGTATTTCGGCTGATTTTAGAGGAATATTTTAAAGTTCCAAAACTCCACACTTAGAAGAATTTCCAAGTGAAACCAGTCAATGTTAGCCTATGAAGGAAATTCAAGTTACCGGTAAGTACGGTTAAAATTACTTTTCAGGATCAGTACTGGGCTGAAAGATGCAGCACTGAGGTCTCTCCTGATAACAGGTGAGTAAATCGGAATTCGTATTTCGGCTGATTTTAGAGGAATATTTTAAAGTTCCAAAACTCCACACTTAGAAGAATTTCCAAGTGAAACCAGTCAATGTTAGCCTATGAAGGAAATTCAAGTTACCGGTAAGTACGGTTAAAATTACTTTTCAGGATCAGTACTGGGCTGAAAGATGCAGCACTGAGGTCTCTCCTGATAACAGGTGAGTAAATCGGAATTCGTATTTCGGCTGATTTTAGAGGAATATTTTAAAGTTCCAAAACTCCACACTTAGAAGAATTTCCAAGTGAAACCAGTCAATGTTAGCCTATGAAGGAAATTCAAGTTACCGGTAAGTACGGTTAAAATTACTTTTCAGGATCAGTACTGGGCTGAAAGATGCAGCACTGAGGTCTCTCCTGATAACAGGTGAGTAAATCGGAATTCGTATTTCGGCTGATTTTAGAGGAATATTTTAAAGTTCCAAAACTCCACACTTAGAAGAATTTCCAAGTGAAACCAGTCAATGTTAGCCTATGAAGGAAATTCAAGTTACCGGTAAGTACGGTTAAAATTACTTTTCAGGATCAGTACTGGGCTGAAAGATGCAGCACTGAGGTCTCTCCTGATAACAGGTGAGTAAATCGGAATTCGTATTTCGGCTGATTTTAGAGGAATATTTTAAAGTTCCAAAACTCCACACTTAGAAGAATTTCCAAGTGAAACCAGTCAATGTTAGCCTATGAAGGAAATTCAAGTTACCGGTAAGTACGGTTAAAATTACTTTTCAGGATCAGTACTGGGCTGAAAGATGCAGCACTGAGGTCTCTCCTGATAACAGGTGAGTAAATCGGAATTCGTATTTCGGCTGATTTTAGAGGAATATTTTAAAGTTCCAAAACTCCACACTTAGAAGAATTTCCAAGTGAAACCAGTCAATGTTAGCCTATGAAGGAAATTCAAGTTACCGGTAAGTACGGTTAAAATTACTTTTCAGGATCAGTACTGGGCTGAAAGATGCAGCACTGAGGTCTCTCCTGATAACAGGTGAGTAAATCGGAATTCGTATTTCGGCTGATTTTAGAGGAATATTTTAAAGTTCCAAAACTCCACACTTAGAAGAATTTCCAAGTGAAACCAGTCAATGTTAGCCTATGAAGGAAATTCAAGTTACCGGTAAGTACGGTTAAAATTACTTTTCAGGATCAGTACTGGGCTGAAAGATGCAGCACTGAGGTCTCTCCTGA
This sequence comes from Calotriton arnoldi, assembly GCA_963921515.1. Lineage (NCBI taxonomy): Eukaryota > Metazoa > Chordata > Amphibia > Caudata > Salamandridae > Calotriton > Calotriton arnoldi. Next base: position 5,152 of record CAWUFW010013114.1, read on the forward strand.
TAACAGGTGAGTAAATCGGAATTCGTATTTCGGCTGATTTTAGAGGAATATTTTAAAGTTCCAAAACTCCACACTTAGAAGAATTTCCAAGTGAAACCAGTCAATGTTAGCCTATGAAGGAAATTCAAGTTACCGGTAAGTACGGTTAAAATTACTTTTCAGGATCAGTACTGGGCTGAAAGATGCAGCACTGAGGTCTCTCCTGATAACAGGTGAGTAAATCGGAATTCGTATTTCGGCTGATTTTAGAGGAATATTTTAAAGTTCCAAAACTCCACACTTAGAAGAATTTCCAAGTGAAACCAGTCAATGTTAGCCTATGAAGGAAATTCAAGTTACCGGTAAGTACGGTTAAAATTACTTTTCAGGATCAGTACTGGGCTGAAAGATGCAGCACTGAGGTCTCTCCTGATAACAGGTGAGTAAATCGGAATTCGTATTTCGGCTGATTTTAGAGGAATATTTTAAAGTTCCAAAACTCCACACTTAGAAGAATTTCCAAGTGAAACCAGTCAATGTTAGCCTATGAAGGAAATTCAAATTACCGGTAAGTACGGTTAAAATTACTTTTGAGGATCAGTACTGGGCTGAAAGATGCAGCACTGAGGTCTCTCCTGATAACAGGTGAGTAAATCGGAATTCGTATTTCGGCTGATTTTAGAGGAATATTTTAAAGTTCCAAAACTCCACACTTAGAAGAATTTCCAAGTGAAACCAGTCAATGTTAGCCTATGAAGGAAATTCAAGTTACCGGTAAGTACGGTTAAAATTACTTTTCAGGATCAGTACTGGGCTGAAAGATGCAGCACTGAGGTCTCTCCTGATAACAGGTGAGTAAATCGGAATTCGTATTTCGGCTGATTTTAGAGGAATATTTTAAAGTTCCAAAACTCCACACTTAGAAGAATTTCCAAGTGAAACCAGTCAATGTTAGCCTATGAAGGAAATTCAAGTTACCGGTAAGTACGGTTAAAATTACTTTTCAGGATCAGTACTGGGCTGAAAGATGCAGCACTGAGGTCTCTCCTGATAACAGGTGAGTAAATCGGAATTCGTATTTCGGCTGATTTTAGAGGAATATTTTAAAGTTCCAAAACTCCACACTTAGAAGAATTTCCAAGTGAAACCAGTCAATGTTAGCCTATGAAGGAAATTCAAGTTACCGGTAAGTACAGTTAAAATTACTTTTCAGGATCAGTACTGGGCTGAAAGATGCAGCACTGAGGTCTCTCCTGATAACAGGTGAGTAAATCGGAATTCGTATTTCGGCTGATTTTAGAGGAATATTTTAAAGTTCCAAAACTCCACACTTAGAAGAATTTCCAAGTGAAACCAGTCAATGTTAGCCTATGAAGGAAATTCAAGTTACCGGTAAGTACGGTTAAAATTACTTTTGAGGATCAGTACTGGGCTGAAAGATGCAGCACTGAGGTCTCTCCTGATAACAGGTGAGTAAATCGGAATTCGTATTTCGGCTGATTTTAGAGGAATATTTTAAAGTTCCAAAACTCCACACTTAGAAGAATTTCCAAGTGAAACCAGTCAATGTTAGCCTATGAAGGAAATTCAAGTTACCGGTAAGTACGGTTAAAATTACTTTTCAGGATCAGTACTGGGCTGAAAGATGCAGCACTGAGGTCTCTCCTGATAACAGGTGAGTAAATCGGAATTCGTATTTCGGCTGATTTTAGAGGAATATTTTAAAGTTCCAAAACTCCACACTTAGAAGAATTTCCAAGTGAAACCAGTCAATGTTAGCCTATGAAGGAAATTCAAGTTACCGGTAAGTACGGTTAAAATTACTTTTCAGGATCAGTACTGGGCTGAAAGATGCAGCACTGAGGTCTCTCCTGATAACAGGTGAGTAAATCGGAATTCGTATTTCGGCTGATTTTAGAGGAATATTTTAAAGTTCCAAAACTCCACACTTAGAAGAATTTCCAAGTGAAACCAGTCAATGTTAGCCTATGAAGGAAATTCAAGTTACCGGTAAGTACGGTTAAAATTACTTTTCAGGATCAGTACTGGGCTGAAAGATGCAGCACTGAGGTCTCTCCTGATAACAGGTGAGTAAATCGGAATTCGTATTTCGGCTGATTTTAGAGGAATATTTTAAAGTTCCAAAACTCCACACTTAGAAGAATTTCCAAGTGAAACCAGTCAATGTTAGCCTATGAAGGAAATTCAAGTTACCGGTAAGTACAGTTAAAATTACTTTTCAGGATCAGTACTGGGCTGAAAGATGCAGCACTGAGGTCTCTCCTGATAACAGGTGAGTAAATCGGAATTCGTATTTCGGCTGATTTTAGAGGAATATTTTAAAGTTCCAAAACTCCACACTTAGAAGAATTTCCAAGTGAAACCAGTCAATGTTAGCCTATGAAGGAAATTCAAATTACCGGTAAGTACGGTTAAAATTACTTTTGAGGATCAGTACTGGGCTGAAAGATGCAGCACTGAGGTCTCTCCTGATAACAGGTGAGTAAATCGGAATTCGTATTTCGGCTGATTTTAGAGGAATATTTTAAAGTTCCAAAACTCCACACTTAGAAGAATTTCCAAGTGAAACCAGTCAATGTTAGCCTATGAAGGAAATTCAAGTTACCGGTAAGTACGGTTAAAATTACTTTTCAGGATCAGTACTGGGCTGAAAGATGCAGCACTGAGGTCTCTCCTGATAACAGGTGAGTAAATCGGAATTCGTATTTCGGCTGATTTTAGAGGAATATTTTAAAGTTCCAAAACTCCACACTTAGAAGAATTTCCAAGTGAAACCAGTCAATGTTAGCCTATGAAGGAAATTCAAGTTACCGGTAAGTACGGTTAAAATTACTTTTCAGGATCAGTACTGGGCTGAAAGATGCAGCACTGAGGTCTCTCCTGATAACAGGTGAGTAAATCGGAATTCGTATTTCGGCTGATTTTAGAGGAATATTTTAAAGTTCCAAAACTCCACACTTAGAAGAATTTCCAAGTGAAACCAGTCAATGTTAGCCTATGAAGGAAATTCAAGTTACCGGTAAGTACGGTTAAAATTACTTTTCAGGATCAGTACTGGGCTGAAAGATGCAGCACTGAGGTCTCTCCTGATAACAGGTGAGTAAATCGGAATTCGTATTTCGGCTGATTTTAGAGGAATATTTTAAAGTTCCAAAACTCCACACTTAGAAGAATTTCCAAGTGAAACCAGTCAATGTTAGCCTATGAAGGAAATTCAAGTTACCGGTAAGTACGGTTAAAATTACTTTTCAGGATCAGTACTGGGCTGAAAGATGCAGCACTGAGGTCTCTCCTGATAACAGGTGAGTAAATCGGAATTCGTATTTCGGCTGATTTTAGAGGAATATTTTAAAGTTCCAAAACTCCACACTTAGAAGAATTTCCAAGTGAAACCAGTCAATGTTAGCCTATGAAGGAAATTCAAGTTACCGGTAAGTACGGTTAAAATTACTTTTCAGGATCAGTACTGGGCTGAAAGATGCAGCACTGAGGTCTCTCCTGATAACAGGTGAGTAAATCGGAATTCGTATTTCGGCTGATTTTAGAGGAATATTTTAAAGTTCCAAAACTCCACACTTAGAAGAATTTCCAAGTGAAACCAGTCAATGTTAGCCTATGAAGGAAATTCAAGTTACCGGTAAGTACGGTTAAAATTACTTTTCAGGATCAGTACTGGGCTGAAAGATGCAGCACTGAGGTCTCTCCTGATAACAGGTGAGTAAATCGGAATTCGTATTTCGGCTGATTTTAGAGGAATATTTGTATAGTTTCAAAACTCAACACTTAGAAGAATTTCCAAGTGAAACCAGTCAATGTTAGCCTATGAAGGAAATTCAAGTTACCGGTAAGTACGGTTAAAATTACTTTTCAGGATCAGTACTGGGCTGAAAGATGCAGCACTGAGGTCTCTCCTGATAACAGGTGAGTAAATCGGAATTCGTATTTCGGCTGATTTTAGAGGAATATTTTAAAGTTCCAAAACTCCACACTTAGAAGAATTTCCAAGTGAAACCAGTCAATGTTAGCCTATGAAGGAAATTCAAGTTACCGGTAAGTACGGTTAAAATTACTTTTCAGGATCAGTACTGGGCTGAAAGATGCAGCACTGAGGTCTCTCCTGATAACAGGTGAGTAAATCGGAATTCGTATTTCGGCTGATTTTAGAGGAATATTTTAAAGTTCCAAAACTCCACACTTAGAAGAATTTCCAAGTGAAACCAGTCAATGTTAGCCTATGAAGGAAATTCAAGTTACCGGTAAGTACAGTTAAAATTACTTTTCAGGATCAGTACTGGGCTGAAAGATGCAGCACTGAGGTCTCTCCTGATAACAGGTGAGTAAATCGGAATTCGTATTTCGGCTGATTTTAGAGGAATATTTTAAAGTTCCAAAACTCCACACTTAGAAGAATTTCCAAGTGAAACCAGTCAATGTTAGCCTATGAAGGAAATTCAAGTTACCGGTAAGTACGGTTAAAATTACTTTTCAGGATCAGTACTGGGCTGAAAGATGCAGCACTGAGGTCTCTCCTGATAACAGGTGAGTAAATCGGAATTCGTATTTCGGCTGATTTTAGAGGAATATTTTAAAGTTCCAAAACTCCACACTTAGAAGAATTTCCAAGTGAAACCAGTCAATGTTAGCCTATGAAGGAAATTCAAGTTACCGGTAAGTACGGTTAAAATTACTTTTCAGGATCAGTACTGGGCTGAAAGATGCAGCACTGAGGTCTCTCCTGATAACAGGTGAGTAAATCAGAATTCGGATTTCGGCTGATTTTAGAGGAATATTTGTATAGTTCCAAAACTCCACACTTAGAAGAATTTCCAAGTGAAACCAGTCAATGTTAGCCTATGAAGGAAATTCAAGTTACCGGTAAGTACGGTTAAAATTACTTTTCAGGATCAGTACTGGGCTGAAAGATGCAGCACTGAGGTCTCTCCTGATAACAGGTGAGTAAATCGGAATTCGTATTTCGGCTGATTTTAGAGGAATATTTTAAAGTTCCAAAACTCCACACTTAGAAGAATTTCCAAGTGAAACCAGTCAATGTTAGCCTATGAAGGAAATTCAAGTTACCGGTAAGTACGGTTAAAATTACTTTTCAGGATCAGTACTGGGCTGAAAGATGCAGCACTGAGGTCTCTCCTGATAACAGGTGAGTAAATCGGAATTCGTATTTCGGCTGATTTTAGAGGAATATTTTAAAGTTCCAAAACTCCACACTTAGAAGAATTTCCAAGTGAAACCAGTCAATGTTAGCCTATGAAGGAAATTCAAGTTACCGGTAAGTACAGTTAAAATTACTTTTCAGGATCAGTACTGGGCTGAAAGATGCAGCACTGAGGTCTCTCCTGATAACAGGTGAGTAAATCGGAATTCGTATTTCGGCTGATTTTAGAGGAATATTTTAAAGTTCCAAAACTCCACACTTAGAAGAATTTCCAAGTGAAACCAGTCAATGTTAGCCTATGAAGGAAATTCAAGTTACCGGTAAGTACGGTTAAAATTACTTTTCAGGATCAGTACTGGGCTGAAAGATGCAGCACTGAGGTCTCTCCTGATAACAGGTGAGTAAATCGGAATTCGTATTTCGGCTGATTTTAGAGGAATATTTTAAGTTCCAAAACTCCACACTTAGAAGAATTTCCAAGTGAAACCAGTCAATGTTAGCCTATGAAGGAAATTCAAGTTACCGGTAAGTACGGTTAAAATTACTTTTCAGGATCAGTACTGGGCTGAAAGATGCAGCACTGAGGTCTCTCCTGATAACAGGTGAGTAAATCGGAATTCGTATTTCGGCTGATTTTAGAGGAATATTTTAAAGTTCCAAAACTCCACACTTAGAAGAATTTCCAAGTGAAACCAGTCAATGTTAGCCTATGAAGGAAATTCAAGTTACCGGTAAGTACGGTTAAAATTACTTTTCAGGATCAGTACTGGGCTGAAAGATGCAGCACTGAGGTCTCTCCTGATAACAGGTGAGTAAATCGGAATTCGTATTTCGGCTGATTTTAGAGGAATATTTTAAAGTTCCAAAACTCCACACTTAGAAGAATTTCCAAGTGAAACCAGTCAATGTTAGCCTATGAAGGAAATTCAAGTTACCGGTAAGTACAGTTAAAATTACTTTTCAGGATCAGTACTGGGCTGAAAGATGCAGCACTGAGGTCTCTCCTGATAACAGGTGAGTAAATCGGAATTCGTATTTCGGCTGATTTTAGAGGAATATTTTAAAGTTCCAAAACTCCACACTTAGAAGAATTTCCAAGTGAAACCAGTCAATGTTAGCCTATGAAGGAAATTCAAGTTACCGGTAAGTACGGTTAAAATTACTTTTCAGGATCAGTACTGGGCTGAAAGATGCAGCACTGAGGTCTCTCCTGATAACAGGTGAGTAAATCAGAATTCGTATTTCGGCTGATTTTAGAGGAATATTTTAAAGTTCCAAAACTCCACACTTAGAAGAATTTCCAAGTGAAACCAGTCAATGTTAGCCTATGAAGGAAATTCAAGTTACCGGTAAGTACGGTTAAAATTACTTTTCAGGATCAGTACTGGGCTGAAAGATGCAGCACTGAGGTCTCTCCTGATAACAGGTGAGTAAATCGGAATTCGGATTTCGGCTGATTTTAGAGGAATATTTGTATAGTTCCAAAAATCCACACTTAGAAGAATTTCAAGTGAAACCAGTCAATGTTAGCCTATGAAGGAAATTCAAGTTACCGGTAAGTACGGTTAAAATTACTTTTCAGGATCAGTACTGGGCTGAAAGATGCAGCACTGAGGTCTCTCCTGATAACAGGTGAGTAAATCGGAATTCGTATTTCGGCTGATTTTAGAGGAATATTTTAAAGTTCCAAACTCCACACTTAGAAGAATTTCCAAGTGAAACCAGTCAATGTTAGCCTATGAAGGAAATTCAAGTTACCGGTAAGTACGGTTAAAATTACTTTTCAGGATCAGTACTGGGCTGAAAGATGCAGCACTGAGGTCTCTCCTGATAACAGGTGAGTAAATCGGAATTCGTATTTCGGCTGATTTTAGAGGAATATTTTAAAGTTCCAAAACTCCACACTTAGAAGAATTTCCAAGTGAAACCAGTCAATGTTAGCCTATGAAGGAAATTCAAGTTACCGGTAAGTACGGTTAAAATTACTTTTCAGGATCAGTACTGGGCTGAAAGATGCAGCACTGAGGTCTCTCCTGATAACAGGTGAGTAAATCGGAATTCGTATTTCGGCTGATTTTGAGGAATATTTTAAAGTTCCAAACTCCACACTTAGAAGAATTTCCAAGTGAAACCAGTCAATGTTAGCCTATGAAGGAAATTCAAATTACCGGTAAGTACAGGTTAAAATTACTTTTGAGGATCAGTACTGGGCTGAAAGATGCAGCACTGAGGTCTCTCCTGATAACAGGTGAGTAAATCGGAATTCGTATTTCGGCTGATTTTAGAGGAATATTTTAAAGTTCCAAAACTCCACACTTAGAAGAATTTCCAAGTGAAACCAGTCAATGTTAGCCTATGAAGGAAATTCAAGTTACCGGTAAGTACGGTTAAAATTACTTTTCAGGATCAGTACTGGGCTGAAAGATGCAGCACTGAGGTCTCTCCTGATAACAGGTGAGTAAATCGGAATTCGTATTTCGGCTGATTTTAGAGGAATATTTTAAAGTTCCAAAACTCCACACTTAGAAGAATTTCCAAGTGAAACCAGTCAATGTTAGCCTATGAAGGAAATTCAAGTTACCGGTAAGTACGGTTAAAATTACTTTTCAGGATCAGTACTGGGCTGAAAGATGCAGCACTGAGGTCTCTCCTGATAACAGGTGAGTAAATCGGAATTCGTATTTCGGCTGATTTTAGAGGAATATTTTAAAGTTCCAAAACTCCACACTTAGAAGAATTTCCAAGTGAAACCAGTCAATGTTAGCCTATGAAGGAAATTCAAGTTACCGGTAAGTACGGTTAAAATTACTTTTCAGGATCAGTACTGGGCTGAAAGATGCAGCACTGAGGTCTCTCCTGATAACAGGTGAGTAAATCGGAATTCGTATTTCGGCTGATTTTAGAGGAATATTTTAAAGTTCCAAAACTCCACACTTAGAAGAATTTCCAAGTGAAACCAGTCAATGTTAGCCTATGAAGGAAATTCAAGTTACCGGTAAGTACGGTTAAAATTACTTTTCAGGATCAGTACTGGGCTGAAAGATGCAGCACTGAGGTCTCTCCTGATAACAGGTGAGTAAATCGGAATTCGTATTTCGGCTGATTTTAGAGGAATATTTTAAAGTTCCAAAACTCCACACTTAGAAGAATTTCCAAGTGAAACCAGTCAATGTTAGCCTATGAAGGAAATTCAAGTTACCGGTAAGTACGGTTAAAATTACTTTTCAGGATCAGTACTGGGCTGAAAGATGCAGCACTGAGGTCTCTCCTGATAACAGGTGAGTAAATCGGAATTCGTATTTCGGCTGATTTTAGAGGAATATTTTAAAGTTCCAAAACTCCACACTTAGAAGAATTTCCAAGTGAAACCAGTCAATGTTAGCCTATGAAGGAAATTCAAGTTACCGGTAAGTACGGTTAAAATTACTTTTCAGGATCAGTACTGGGCTGAAAGATGCAGCACTGAGGTCTCTCCTGATAACAGGTGAGTAAATCGGAATTCGTATTTCGGCTGATTTTAGAGGAATATTTTAAAGTTCCAAAACTCCACACTTAGAAGAATTTCCAAGTGAAACCAGTCAATGTTAGCCTATGAAGGAAATTCAAGTTACCGGTAAGTACGGTTAAAATTACTTTTCAGGATCAGTACTGGGCTGAAAGATGCAGCACTGAGGTCTCTCCTGATAACAGGTGAGTAAATCGGAATTCGTATTTCGGCTACTGGGCTGAAAGATGCAGCACTGAGGTCTCTCCTGATAACAGGTGAGTAAATCGGAATTCGTATTTCGGCTGATTTTAGAGGAATATTTTAAAGTTCCAAAACTCCACACTTAGAAGAATTTCCAAGTGAAACCAGTCAATGTTAGCCTATGAAGGACAATTCAAGTTACCGAGTAAGTACGGTTAAAGGTACTTTTGAGGATCAGTACTGGGCTGAAAGATGCAGCACTGAGGTCTCTCCTGATAACAGGTGAGTAAAATCGGAGTTCGTATTTCGGCTGATTTTAGAGGAATATTTTAAAGTTCCAAAACTCCACACTTAGAAGAATTTCCAAGTGAAACCAGTCAATGTTAGCCTATGGAAGAGGAAATTCAAGTTGCTGTGTAAGTACGGTTAAAATTGCTTTTGAGGACCAGTACTGGGCTGAAAGATGCAGCACTGAGGGTCTCTCCTGATAACAGGTGAGTATTAAATCGGAATTCGTGTTTCGGCTGATTTTAGAGGAATATTTGTATAGTTCCAAAACTCCACACTTAGAAGACTTTTTCAACAAGTGAAAGCAGGCAATGTTAGCCTATGGAAGGAAATTCAAGTTACTGGTAAGTGCGGTTAAAATTACTTTTCGAGGGACCAGTACTGGGCTGAAAGATGCCGCTCTAGAGGTCTCTCCTGATAACAGGTGAGTAAATCGGAATTCGGATTTGCGGCTGATTTTAAGAGGAGATATTTGTATAGTTCCAAAACTCCACACTTAGAAGAATTTCCAAGTGAAACCAGTCAATGTTAGCCTATGAAGGAAATTCAAATTACCGGTAAGTACGGTTAAAATTACTTTTGAGGATCAGTACTGGGCTGAAAGATGCAGCACTGAGGTATCTCCTGATAACAGGTGAGTAAATCGGAATTCGTATTTCGGCTGATTTTAGAGGAATATTTTAAAGTTCCAAAACTCCACACTTAGAAGAATTTCCAAGTGAAACCAGTCAATGTTAGCCTATGAAGGAAATTCAAGTTACCGGTAAGTACGGTTAAAATTACTTTTCAGGATCAGTACTGGGCTGAAAGATGCAGCACTGAGGTCTCTCCTGATAACAGGTGAGTAAATCGGAATTCGTATTTCGGCTGATTTTAGAGGAATATTTTAAAGTTCCAAAACTCCACACTTAGAAGAATGTCCAAGTGAAACCAGTCAATGTTAGCCTATGAAGGAAATTCAAGTTACCGGTAAGTACGGTTAAAATTACTTTTGAGGATCAGTACTGGGCTGAAAGATGCAGCACTGAGGTCTCTCCTGATAACAGGTGAGTAAATCGGAATTCGTATTTCGGCTGATTTTAGAGGAATATTTTAAAGTTCCAAAAACTCCACACTTAGAAGAATTTCCAAGTGAAACCAGTCAATGTTAGCCTATGAAGGAAATTCAAGTTACCGGTAAGTACGGTTAAAATTACTTTTCAGGATCAGTACTGGGCTGAAAGATGCAGCACTGAGGTCTCTCCTGATAACAGGTGAGTAAATCGGAATTCGTATTTCGGCTGATTTTAGAGGAATATTTTAAAGTTCCAAAACTCCACACTTAGAAGAATTTCCAAGTGAAACCAGTCAATGTTAGCCTATGAAGGAAATTCAAGTTACCGGTAAGTACGGTTAAAATTACTTTTCAGGATCAGTACTGGGCTGAAAGATGCAGCACTGAGGTCTCTCCTGATAACAGGTGAGTAAATCGGAATTCGTATTTCGGCTGATTTTAGAGGAATATTTTAAAGTTCCAAAACTCCACACTTAGAAGAATTTCCAAGTGAAACCAGTCAATGTTAGCCTATGAAGGAAATTCAAGTTACCGGTAAGTACGGTTAAAATTACTTTTGAGGATCAGTACTGGGCTGAAAGATGCAGCACTGAGGTCTCTCCTGATAACAGGTGAGTAAATCGGAATTCGTATTTCGGCTGATTTTAGAGGAATATTTTAAAGTTCCAAAACTCCACACTTAGAAGAATTTCCAAGTGAAACCAGTCAATGTTAGCCTATGAAGGAAATTCAAGTTACCGGTAAGTACAGTTAAAATTACTTTTCAGGATCAGTACTGGGCTGAAAGATGCAGCACTGAGGTCTCTCCTGATAACAGGTGAGTAAATCGGAATTCGTATTTCGGCTGATTTTAGAGGAATATTTTAAAGTTCCAAAACTCCACACTTAGAAGAATGTCCAAGTGAAACCAGTCAATGTTAGCCTATGAAGGAAATTCAAGTTACCGGTAAGTACGGTTAAAATTACTTTTGAGGATCAGTACTGGGCTGAAAGATGCAGCACTGAGGTCTCTCCTGATAACAGGTGAGTAAATCGGAATTCGTATTTCGGCTGATTTTAGAGGAATATTTTAAAGTTCCAAAACTCCACACTTAGAAGAATTTCCAAGTGAAACCAGTCAATGTTAGCCTATGAAGGAAATTCAAGTTACCGGTAAGTACAGTTAAAATTACTTTTCAGGATCAGTACTGGGCTGAAAGATGCAGCACTGAGGTCTCTCCTGATAACAGGTGAGTAAATCGGAATTCGTATTTCGGCTGATTTTAGAGGAATATTTTAAAGTTCCAAAACTCCACACTTAGAAGAATTTCCAAGTGAAACCAGTCAATGTTAGCCTATGAAGGAAATTCAAGTTACCGGTAAGTACGGTTAAAATTACTTTTGAGGATCAGTACTGGGCTGAAAGATGCAGCACTGAGGTCTCTCCTGATAACAGGTGAGTAAATCGGAATTCGTATTTCGGCTGATTTTAGAGGAATATTTTAAAGTTCCAAAACTCCACACTTAGAAGAATTTCCAAGTGAAACCAGTCAATGTTAGCCTATGAAGGAAATTCAAGTTACCGGTAAGTACGGTTAAAATTACTTTTCAGGATCAGTACTGGGCTGAAAGATGCAGCACTGAGGTCTCTCCTGATAACAGGTGAGTAAATCGGAATTCGTATTTCGGCTGATTTTAGAGGAATATTTTAAAGTTCCAAAACTCCACACTTAGAAGAATTTCCAAGTGAAACCAGTCAATGTTAGCCTATGAAGGAAATTCAAGTTACCGGTAAGTACAGTTAAAATTACTTTTCAGGATCAGTACTGGGCTGAAAGATGCAGCACTGAGGTCTCTCCTGATAACAGGTGAGTAAATCGGAATTCGTATTTCGGCTGATTTTAGAGGAATATTTTAAAGTTCCAAAACTCCACACTTAGAAGAATTTCCAAGTGAAACCAGTCAATGTTAGCCTATGAAGGAAATTCAAATTACCGGTAAGTACGGTTAAAATTACTTTTGAGGATCAGTACTGGGCTGAAAGATGCAGCACTGAGGTCTCTCCTGATAACAGGTGAGTAAATCGGAATTCGTATTTCGGCTGATTTTAGAGGAATATTTTAAAGTTCCAAAACTCCACACTTAGAAGAATTTCCAAGTGAAACCAGTCAATGTTAGCCTATGAAGGAAATTCAAGTTACCGGTAAGTACGGTTAAAATTACTTTTCAGGATCAGTACTGGGCTGAAAGATGCAGCACTGAGGTCTCTCCTGATAACAGGTGAGTAAATCGGAATTCGTATTTCGGCTGATTTTAGAGGAATATTTTAAAGTTCCAAAACTCCACACTTAGAAGAATTTCCAAGTGAAACCAGTCAATGTTAGCCTATGAAGGAAATTCAAGTTACCGGTAAGTACGGTTAAAATTACTTTTCAGGATCAGTACTGGGCTGAAAGATGCAGCACTGAGGTCTCTCCTGATAACAGGTGAGTAAATCAGAATTCGTATTTCGGCTGATTTTAGAGGAATATTTTAAAGTTCCAAAACTCCACACTTAGAAGAATTTCCAAGTGAAACCAGTCAATGTTAGCCTATGAAGGAAATTCAAGTTACCGGTAAGTACGGTTAAAATTACTTTTGAGGATCAGTACTGGGCTGAAAGATGCAGCACTGAGGTCTCTCCTGATAACAGGTGAGTAAATCGGAATTCGTATTTCGGCTGATTTTAGAGGAATATTTTAAAGTTCCAAAACTCCACACTTAGAAGAATTTCCAAGTGAAACCAGTCAATGTTAGCCTATGAAGGAAATTCAAGTTACCGGTAAGTACGGTTAAAATTACTTTTCAGGATCAGTACTGGGCTGAAAGATGCAGCACTGAGGTCTCTCCTGATAACAGGTGAGTAAATCGGAATTCGTATTTCGGCTGATTTTAGAGGAATATTTTAAAGTTCCAAAACTCCACACTTAGAAGAATTTCCAAGTGAAACCAGTCAATGTTAGCCTATGAAGGAAATTCAAGTTACCGGTAAGTACGGTTAAAATTACTTTTCAGGATCAGTACTGGGCTGAAAGATGCAGCACTGAGGTCTCTCCTGATAACAGGTGAGTAAATCGGAATTCGTATTTCGGCTGATTTTAGAGGAATATTTTAAAGTTCCAAAACTCCACACTTAGAAGAATTTCAAGTGAAACCAGTCAATGTTAGCCTATGAAGGAAATTCAAGTTACCGGTAAGTACGGTTAAAATTACTTTTCAGGATCAGTACTGGGCTGAAAGATGCAGCACTGAGGTCTCTCCTGATAACAGGTGAGTAAATCGGAATTCGTATTTCGGCTGATTTTAGAGGAATATTTTAAAGTTCCAAAACTCCACACTTAGAAGAATTTCCAAGTGAAACCAGTCAATGTTAGCCTATGAAGGAAATTCAAGTTACCGGTAAGTACGGTTAAAATTACTTTTCAGGATCAGTACTGGGCTGAAAGATGCAGCACTGAGGTCTCTCCTGATAACAGGTGAGTAAATCGGAATTCGTATTTCGGCTGATTTTAGAGGAATATTTTAAAGTTCCAAAACTCCACACTTAGAAGAATTTCCAAGTGAAACCAGTCAATGTTAGCCTATGAAGGAAATTCAAGTTACCGGTAAGTACGGTTAAAATTACTTTTCAGGATCAGTACTGGGCTGAAAGATGCAGCACTGAGGTCTCTCCTGATAACAGGTGAGTAAATCGGAATTCGTATTTCGGCTGATTTTAGAGGAATATTTTAAAGTTCCAAAACTCCACACTTAGAAGAATTTCCAAGTGAAACCAGTCAATGTTAGCCTATGAAGGAAATTCAAGTTACCGGTAAGTACAGTTAAAATTACTTTTCAGGATCAGTACTGGGCTGAAAGATGCAGCACTGAGGTCTCTCCTGATAACAGGTGAGTAAATCGGAATTCGTATTTCGGCTGATTTTAGAGGAATATTTTAAAGTTCCAAAACTCCACACTTAGAAGAATGTCCAAGTGAAACCAGTCAATGTTAGCCTATGAAGGAAATTCAAATTACCGGTAAGTACGGTTAAAATTACTTTTGAGGATCAGTACTGGGCTGAAAGATGCAGCACTGAGGTCTCTCCTGATAACAGGTGAGTAAATCGGAATTCGTATTTCGGCTGATTTTAGAGGAATATTTTAAAGTTCCAAAACTCCACACTTAGAAGAATTTCCAAGTGAAACCAGTCAATGTTAGCCTATGAAGGAAATTCAAGTTACCGGTAAGTACGGTTAAAATTACTTTTCAGGATCAGTACTGGGCTGAAAGATGCAGCACTGAGGTCTCTCCTGATAACAGGTGAGTAAATCGGAATTCGTATTTCGGCTGATTTTAGAGGAATATTTTAAAGTTCCAAAACTCCACACTTAGAAGAATTTCCAAGTGAAACCAGTCAATGTTAGCCTATGAAGGAAATTCAAATTACCGGTAAGTACGGTTAAAATTACTTTTGAGGATCAGTACTGGGCTGAAAGATGCAGCACTGAGGTCTCTCCTGATAACAGGTGAGTAAATCGGAATTCGTATTTCGGCTGATTTTAGAGGAATATTTTAAAGTTCCAAAACTCCACACTTAGAAGAATTTCCAAGTGAAACCAGTCAATGTTAGCCTATGAAGGAAATTCAAGTTACCGGTAAGTACGGTTAAAATTACTTTTCAGGATCAGTACTGGGCTGAAAGATGCAGCACTGAGGTCTCTCCTGATAACAGGTGAGTAAATCAGAATTCGTATTTCGGCTGATTTTAGAGGAATATTTTAAAGTTCCAAAACTCCACACTTAGAAGAATTTCCAAGTGAAACCAGTCAATGTTAGCCTATGAAGGAAATTCAAGTTACCGGTAAGTACAGTTAAAATTACTTTTCAGGATCAGTACTGGGCTGAAAGATGCAGCACTGAGGTCTCTCCTGATAACAGGTGAGTAAATCGGAATTCGTATTTCGGCTGATTTTAGAGGAATATTTTAAAGTTCCAAAACTCCACACTTAGAAGAATTTCCAAGTGAAACCAGTCAATGTTAGCCTATGAAGGAAATTCAAATTACCGGTAAGTACGGTTAAAATTACTTTTGAGGATCAGTACTGGGCTGAAAGATGCAGCACTGAGGTCTCTCCTGATAACAGGTGAGTAAATCGGAATTCGTATTTCGGCTGATTTTAGAGGAATATTTTAAAGTTCCAAAACTCCACACTTAGAAGAATTTCCAAGTGAAACCAGTCAATGTTAGCCTATGAAGGAAATTCAAGTTACCGGTAAGTACGGTTAAAATTACTTTTCAGGATCAGTACTGGGCTGAAAGATGCAGCACTGAGGTCTCTCCTGATAACAGGTGAGTAAATCGGAATTCGTATTTCGGCTGATTTTAGAGGAATATTTTAAAGTTCCAAAACTCCACACTTAGAAGAATTTCCAAGTGAAACCAGTCAATGTTAGCCTATGAAGGAAATTCAAGTTACCGGTAAGTACGGTTAAAATTACTTTTCAGGATCAGTACTGGGCTGAAAGATGCAGCACTGAGGTCTCTCCTGATAACAGGTGAGTAAATCGGAATTCGTATTTCGGCTGATTTTAGAGGAATATTTTAAAGTTCCAAAACTCCACACTTAGAAGAATTTCCAAGTGAAACCAGTCAATGTTAGCCTATGAAGGAAATTCAAGTTACCGGTAAGTACGGTTAAAATTACTTTTGAGGATCAGTACTGGGCTGAAAGATGCAGCACTGAGGTCTCTCCTGATAACAGGTGAGTAAATCAGAATTCGTATTTCGGCTGATTTTAGAGGAATATTTTAAAGTTCCAAAACTCCACACTTAGAAGAATTTCCAAGTGAAACCAGTCAATGTTAGCCTATGAAGGAAATTCAAGTTACCGGTAAGTACGGTTAAAATTACTTTTCAGGATCAGTACTGGGCTGAAAGATGCAGCACTGAGGTCTCTCCTGATAACAGGTGAGTAAATCGGAATTCGTATTTCGGCTGATTTTAGAGGAATATTTTAAAGTTCCAAAACTCCACACTTAGAAGAATTTCCAAGTGAAACCAGTCAATGTTAGCCTATGAAGGAAATTCAAGTTACCGGTAAGTACGGTTAAAATTACTTTTCAGGATCAGTACTGGGCTGAAAGATGCAGCACTGAGGTCTCTCCTGATAACAGGTGAGTAAATCGGAATTCGTATTTCGGCTGATTTTAGAGGAATATTTTAAAGTTCCAAAACTCCACACTTAGAAGAATTTCCAAGTGAAACCAGTCAATGTTAGCCTATGAAGGAAATTCAAGTTACCGGTAAGTACGGTTAAAATTACTTTTCAGGATCAGTACTGGGCTGAAAGATGCAGCACTGAGGTCTCTCCTGATAACAGGTGAGTAAATCGGAATTCGTATTTCGGCTGATTTTAGAGGAATATTTTAAAGTTCCAAAACTCCACACTTAGAAGAATTTCCAAGTGAAACCAGTCAATGTTAGCCTATGAAGGAAATTCAAGTTACCGGTAAGTACGGTTAAAATTACTTTTCAGGATCAGTACTGGGCTGAAAGATGCAGCACTGAGGTCTCTCCTGATAACAGGTGAGTAAATCGGAATTCGTATTTCGGCTGATTTTAGAGGAATATTTTAAAGTTCCAAAACTCCACACTTAGAAGAATGTCCAAGTGAAACCAGTCAATGTTAGCCTATGAAGGAAATTCAAATTACCGGTAAGTACGGTTAAAATTACTTTTGAGGATCAGTACTGGGCTGAAAGATGCAGCACTGAGGTCTCTCCTGATAACAGGTGAGTAAATCGGAATTCGTATTTCGGCTGATTTTAGAGGAATATTTTAAAGTTCCAAAACTCCACACTTAGAAGAATTTCCAAGTGAAACCAGTCAATGTTAGCCTATGAAGGAAATTCAAGTTACCGGTAAGTACGGTTAAAATTACTTTTCAGGATCAGTACTGGGCTGAAAGATGCAGCACTGAGGTCTCTCCTGATAACAGGTGAGTAAATCGGAATTCGTATTTCGGCTGATTTTAGAGGAATATTTTAAAGTTCCAAAACTCCACACTTAGAAGAATTTCCAAGTGAAACCAGTCAATGTTAGCCTATGAAGGAAATTCAAGTTACCGGTAAGTACGGTTAAAATTACTTTTCAGGATCAGTACTGGGCTGAAAGATGCAGCACTGAGGTCTCTCCTGATAACAGGTGAGTAAATCGGAATTCGTATTTCGGCTGATTTTAGAGGAATATTTTAAAGTTCCAAAACTCCACACTTAGAAGAATTTCCAAGTGAAACCAGTCAATGTTAGCCTATGAAGGAAATTCAAGTTACCGGTAAGTACAGTTAAAATTACTTTTCAGGATCAGTACTGGGCTGAAAGATGCAGCACTGAGGTCTCTCCTGATAACAGGTGAGTACATCGGAATTCGTATTTCGGCTGATTTTAGAGGAATATTTTAAAGTTCCAAAACTCCACACTTAGAAGAATTTCCAAGTGAAACCAGTCAATGTTAGCCTATGAAGGAAATTCAAATTACCGGTAAGTACGGTTAAAATTACTTTTGAGTATCAATACTGGGCTGAAAGATGCAGCACTGAGGTATCTCCTGATAACAGGTGAGTAAATCGGAATTCGTATTTCGGCTGATTTTAGAGGAATATTTTAAAGTTCCAAAACTCCACACTTAGAAGAATTTCCAAGTGAAACCAGTCAATGTTAGCCTATGAAGGAAATTCAAGTTACCGGTAAGTACGGTTAAAATTACTTTTCAGGATCAGTACTGGGCTGAAAGATGCAGCACTGAGGTCTCTCCTGATAACAGGTGAGTAAATCGGAATTCGTATTTCGGCTGATTTTAGAGGAATATTTTAAAGTTCCAAAACTCCACACTTAGAAGAATTTCCAAGTGAAACCAGTCAATGTTAGCCTATGAAGGAAATTCAAGTTACCGGTAAGTACAGTTAAAATTACTTTTCAGGATCAGTACTGGGCTGAAAGATGCAGCACTGAGGTCTCTCCTGATAACAGGTGAGTAAATCGGAATTCGTATTTCGGCTGATTTTAGAGGAATATTTTAAAGTTCCAAAACTCCACACTTAGAAGAATTTCCAAGTGAAACCAGTCAATGTTAGCCTATGAAGGAAATTCAAATTACCGGTAAGTACGGTTAAAATTACTTTTGAGGATCAGTACTGGGCTGAAAGATGCAGCACTGAGGTCTCTCCTGATAACAGGTGAGTAAATCGGAATTCGTATTTCGGCTGATTTTAGAGGAATATTTTAAAGTTCCAAAACTCCACACTTAGAAGAATTTCCAAGTGAAACCAGTCAATGTTAGCCTATGAAGGAAATTCAAGTTACCGGTAAGTACGGTTAAAATTACTTTTCAGGATCAGTACTGGGCTGAAAGATGCAGCACTGAGGTCTCTCCTGATAACAGGTGAGTAAATCGGAATTCGTATTTCGGCTGATTTTAGAGGAATATTTTAAAGTTCCAAAACTCCACACTTAGAAGAATTTCCAAGTGAAACCAGTCAATGTTAGCCTATGAAGGAAATTCAAGTTACCGGTAAGTACGGTTAAAATTACTTTTCAGGATCAGTACTGGGCTGAAAGATGCAGCACTGAGGTCTCTCCTGATAACAGGTGAGTAAATCGGAATTCGTATTTCGGCTGATTTTAGAGGAATATTTTAAAGTTCCAAAACTCCACACTTAGAAGAATTTCCAAGTGAAACCAGTCAATGTTAGCCTATGAAGGAAATTCAAGTTACCGGTAAGTACGGTTAAAATTACTTTTCAGGATCAGTACTGGGCTGAAAGATGCAGCACTGAGGTCTCTCCTGATAACAGGTGAGTAAATCGGAATTCGTATTTCGGCTGATTTTAGAGGAATATTTTAAAGTTCCAAAACTCCACACTTAGAAGAATTTCCAAGTGAAACCAGTCAATGTTAGCCTATGAAGGAAATTCAAGTTACCGGTAAGTACAGTTAAAATTACTTTTCAGGATCAGTACTGGGCTGAAAGATGCAGCACTGAGGTCTCTCCTGATAACAGGTGAGTAAATCGGAATTCGTATTTCGGCTGATTTTAGAGGAATATTTTAAAGTTCCAAAACTCCACACTTAGAAGAATTTCCAAGTGAAACCAGTCAATGTTAGCCTATGAAGGAAATTCAAATTACCGGTAAGTACGGTTAAAATTACTTTTGAGGATCAGTACTGGGCTGAAAGATGCAGCACTGAGGTCTCTCCTGATAACAGGTGAGTAAATCGGAATTCGTATTTCGGCTGATTTTAGAGGAATATTTTAAAGTTCCAAAACTCCACACTTAGAAGAATTTCCAAGTGAAACCAGTCAATGTTAGCCTATGAAGGAAATTCAAGTTACCGGTAAGTACGGTTAAAATTACTTTTCAGGATCAGTACTGGGCTGAAAGATGCAGCACTGAGGTCTCTCCTGATAACAGGTGAGTAAATCGGAATTCGTATTTCGGCTGATTTTAGAGGAATATTTTAAAGTTCCAAAACTCCACACTTAGAAGAATTTCCAAGTGAAACCAGTCAATGTTAGCCTATGAAGGAAATTCAAGTTACCGGTAAGTACAGTTAAAATTACTTTTCAGGATCAGTACTGGGCTGAAAGATGCAGCACTGAGGTCTCTCCTGATAACAGGTGAGTAAATCGGAATTCGTATTTCGGCTGATTTTAGAGGAATATTTTAAAGTTCCAAAACTCCACACTTAGAAGAATTTCCAAGTGAAACCAGTCAATGTTAGCCTATGAAGGAAATTCAAGTTACCGGTAAGTACGGTTAAAATTACTTTTGAGGATCAGTACTGGGCTGAAAGATGCAGCACTGAGGTCTCTCCTGATAACAGGTGAGTAAATCGGAATTCGTATTTCGGCTGATTTTAGAGGAATATTTTAAAGTTCCAAAACTCCACACTTAGAAGAATTTCCAAGTGAAACCAGTCAATGTTAGCCTATGAAGGAAATTCAAGTTACCGGTAAGTACGGTTAAAATTACTTTTCAGGATCAGTACTGGGCTGAAAGATGCAGCACTGAGGTCTCTCCTGATAACAGGTGAGTAAATCGGAATTCGTATTTCGGCTGATTTTAGAGGAATATTTTAAAGTTCCAAAACTCCACACTTAGAAGAATTTCCAAGTGAAACCAGTCAATGTTAGCCTATGAAGGAAATTCAAGTTACCGGTAAGTACGGTTAAAATTACTTTTCAGGATCAGTACTGGGCTGAAAGATGCAGCACTGAGGTCTCTCCTGATAACAGGTGAGTAAATCGGAATTCGTATTTCGGCTGATTTTAGAGGAATATTTTAAAGTTCCAAAACTCCACACTTAGAAGAATTTCCAAGTGAAACCAGTCAATGTTAGCCTATGAAGGAAATTCAAGTTACCGGTAAGTACGGTTAAAATTACTTTTCAGGATCAGTACTGGGCTGAAAGATGCAGCACTGAGGTCTCTCCTGATAACAGGTGAGTAAATCGGAATTCGTATTTCGGCTGATTTTAGAGGAATATTTTAAAGTTCCAAAACTCCACACTTAGAAGAATTTCCAAGTGAAACCAGTCAATGTTAGCCTATGAAGGAAATTCAAGTTACCGGTAAGTACGGTTAAAATTACTTTTCAGGATCAGTACTGGGCTGAAAGATGCAGCACTGAGGTCTCTCCTGATAACAGGTGAGTAAATCGGAATTCGTATTTCGGCTGATTTTAGAGGAATATTTTAAAGTTCCAAAACTCCACACTTAGAAGAATTTCCAAGTGAAACCAGTCAATGTTAGCCTATGAAGGAAATTCAAGTTACCGGTAAGTACGGTTAAAATTACTTTTCAGGATCAGTACTGGGCTGAAAGATGCAGCACTGAGGTCTCTCCTGATAACAGGTGAGTAAATCGGAATTCGTATTTCGGCTGATTTTAGAGGAATATTTTAAAGTTCCAAAACTCCACACTTAGAAGAATTTCCAAGTGAAACCAGTCAATGTTAGCCTATGAAGGAAATTCAAGTTACCGGTAAGTACAGTTAAAATTACTTTTCAGGATCAGTACTGGGCTGAAAGATGCAGCACTGAGGTCTCTCCTGATAACAGGTGAGTAAATCGGAATTCGTATTTCGGCTGATTTTAGAGGAATATTTTAAAGTTCCAAAACTCCACACTTAGAAGAATTTCCAAGTGAAACCAGTCAATGTTAGCCTATGAAGGAAATTCAAATTACCGGTAAGTACGGTTAAAATTACTTTTGAGGATCAGTACTGGGCTGAAAGATGCAGCACTGAGGTCTCTCCTGATAACAGGTGAGTAAATCGGAATTCGTATTTCGGCTGATTTTAGAGGAATATTTTAAAGTTCCAAAACTCCACACTTAGAAGAATTTCCAAGTGAAACCAGTCAATGTTAGCCTATGAAGGAAATTCAAGTTACCGGTAAGTACGGTTAAAATTACTTTTCAGGATCAGTACTGGGCTGAAAGATGCAGCACTGAGGTCTCTCCTGATAACAGGTGAGTAAATCGGAATTCGTATTTCGGCTGATTTTAGAGGAATATTTTAAAGTTCCAAAACTCCACACTTAGAAGAATTTCCAAGTGAAACCAGTCAATGTTAGCCTATGAAGGAAATTCAAGTTACCGGTAAGTACGGTTAAAATTACTTTTCAGGATCAGTACTGGGCTGAAAGATGCAGCACTGAGGTCTCTCCTGATAACAGGTGAGTAAATCGGAATTCGTATTTCGGCTGATTTTAGAGGAATATTTTAAAGTTCCAAAACTCCACACTTAGAAGAATTTCCAAGTGAAACCAGTCAATGTTAGCCTATGAAGGAAATTCAAGTTACCGGTAAGTACAGTTAAAATTACTTTTCAGGATCAGTACTGGGCTGAAAGATGCAGCACTGAGGTCTCTCCTGATAACAGGTGAGTAAATCGGAATTCGTATTTCGGCTGATTTTAGAGGAATATTTTAAAGTTCCAAAACTCCACACTTAGAAGAATTTCCAAGTGAAACCAGTCAATGTTAGCCTATGAAGGAAATTCAAGTTACCGGTAAGTACGGTTAAAATTACTTTTCAGGATCAGTACTGGGCTGAAAGATGCAGCACTGAGGTATCTCCTGATAACAGGTGAGTAAATCGGAATTCGTATTTCGGCTGATTTTAGAGGAATATTTTAAAGTTCCAAAACTCCACACTTAGAAGAATTTCCAAGTGAAACCAGTCAATGTTAGCCTATGAAGGAAATTCAAGTTACCGGTAAGTACGGTTAAAATTACTTTTCAGGATCAGTACTGGCTGAAAGATGCAGCACTGAGGTCTCTCCTGATAACAGGTGAGTAAATCGGAATTCGTATTTCGGCTGATTTTAGAGGAATATTTTAAAGTTCCAAAACTCCACACTTAGAAGAATTTCCAAGTGAAACCAGTCAATGTTAGCCTATGAAGGAAATTCAAATTACCGGTAAGTACGGTTAAAATTACTTTTGAGGATCAGTACTGGGCTGAAAGATGCAGCACTGAGGTATCTCCTGATAACAGGTGAGTAAATCGGAATTCGTATTTCGGCTGATTTTAGAGGAATATTTTAAAGTTCCAAAACTCCACACTTAGAAGAATTTCCAAGTGAAACCAGTCAATGTTAGCCTATGAAGGAAATTCAAGTTACCGGTAAGTACGGTTAAAATTACTTTTCAGGACCAGTACTGGGCTGAAAGATACAGCACTGAGGTCTCTCCTTATAACAGGTGAGTAAATCGGAATTCCTATTTCGGCTGATTTTAGAGGAATATTTGCACAATGGTGAAGGGAGGGGCGGGGCCTGAGGTGACATCTTTGCAAACGCGCCCCGTGGCGCGTTTTAAGTTGGGGGATTAAGTTCCCTTGAATCCTGAGGGTCCCTAGGGGCCAACTAGACCACCAGGAACCTCCAATATGCGCCAGGGGCTGCGTTGCAGAGACGTGTAGAGAGGCCACACCCCTTTTACACCTCTCTGCAACGCAGCTCTGTGGCGCTTTCTGGATGTACCTGTTGGGCTAGTTGGCCCCAGGGACCCTCAGGATTGAAGGGATTTAATTCCCCATCTTAAAACGCGCCACGGGGCCTGTTTGCACACATGTCACCTCAAGCCCCGCCCCTCCCTTCACCACTGTGCAAACGCGCCCCGTGGCGCGTTTTAAGTTGGGGGATTAAGTCCCCTTGAATCCTGAGGGTCCCCGGAGTCCAACTAGCCCACCATATACCTCCAAAGCGCCATAGAGCTGCGTTGCAGAGAGGTGTAAAAGGGGCGTGGCCTCTGTACACCTCTCTGCAAGGCAGCCCCTGGGGCATACTGGAGGTTCCTGGTGGGCTAGTTGGCCCCAGGGACCCCCAGTATTCAAGGGGATTCGTTCCCCTCTGCAAACGCGCCAGGGGCGCGTTTGCAGAGTGGTGAAGGAAGGGGCGGGGCCTGCGGGCCCGATCGTTTTTTGTTTTTTTTAAATTTTATTTTTTTGGGGGAGGGGCGCGTGGCCCCCTCCCGGGCCACTACTTGCCCGGGGACCCCATCCCCGGGGCTGGCCCTCTCGTTGGGGACTGTGGGGGTCCCCAATCCCCCACAGTCCCGCCGGCTCCCCGTGTCCTACGGGAGCCGGCATTTCTTTACACATGGGGAGCTGCTAAGATGCAGCTCCCCATGTGGAAAAGCAGTCGGCTTTGGATATTGGAAGAGAGAGCAGGTTTCCTGCTCTCTCTTCCAATATCCAAAGCAAGTTTGCAATGACAGGACGGGAGCCGCGAGGCTCCCGTCCTGTCATTGCAAACAGCAGTGTCCCGGGGGTAGGCACCCCGGGACACTGCAGCAGCCGGCCCTGGGGGTGGTGGTCCCCAGGGCCATCAAGGGCTCCAGGAGGGGGCCGCGCGGCCCCCTCCCATTCAGTGCACAGCCCCGGGAGGTGGTGGTCCCGGGGCTCTGAGGGTCCAAAACGGACCCCCATTGTAATTTTCTTAGTGCCCCGGGAGGTGGTGGTCCCGGGCGTGTGGGGGCTGGAGCCCCCACACAGGTTTTTAATAAAAAAAGAAGCCCCGGGGAGGTGGTGGTCCCGGGGCTGCGGAGGGCTCAGAGCCCTCCCGCACCATTGTACATAAAGCCCCGGGGGTGGTGGTCCCGGGGCTTGGGGGCCCTTAGAGGCCCCCACACATAAAATTAACCCCCAGCATGCCCCCGGGACTTGGGCCACCCGGGGCCAATTAGCTATCGAGCGCGGAGACCGCGCTTCGATTTTTTTCGGCAGGGTTCGCGCTCCCTGAGCGCATCCTGCCGATTTTTAAAAAAAATTTTTTTTTTTGCCCAGGGGGTCTTTGTGGGACCCCTGAGCAAACCTAGGGGTCAGGGTGTTTCTACCCTCCCCCTTTGTGCGCTTTGCGCACTTGTTTCTGTCCCTCGGTTCTACCGAGGGACAAAATGGCTGCCAACATTTCCTGAATTGGAATGTTGACAGCCAGCTGACAACCAATTAACATGCAGCTCGTGATCGGGAGGGTGCGCGAATCCTCCGTGCCCATAGATATATATGTACTTTTACTTTTTGATTTTCTCAGCAACTACTGAACGGATTTACACCATTTAACAAAAAGGGTTCTTTCTGAACCAAGAACTACCTCTTTGCCAAATTTGGTGTAATTCCGTTCAGCAGTTCGAGCTGTAGCCGTGTCTAAAGTTTCCTATGGGAAAATGCATGGGAAAACGCGTTTTGGGACCCCCTTTTTCTCGGCCCCCGCTTGACGTATCACCCCGAGACTTTCAGGGTAGGAGCGGACCGGAGCGCCCCACGAAGTTTGAAAATTTCGCGAAGATACGTCAACCGGCAAGAGAGTTATTTCAAATAGAATGTCGCGGATTTCCTATGGATAATAGGTTGTAACTATAACTATCTACTGGCGACCGCCAGTAGATAATATATATATATATATATCTCACAAAACCTGAAGTAAAGCGCACACTCGGGGATATGCTTTGCAGATGAAATTTATTTGGAAATAAATTTCATCTGCCAAGCTATATCCCCTGAGTGCGCGCTTTACTTCAGGTTTTGTGATTAATCATTCAGTCCGGCGTGCTCCGCCGGCTTGTTTTTATTAAAAAATAATCACAATCATAGTGGTCTGCTGACCCCACCAGGCCACAATGCCACCTACCAGACCACCATCCTTGTGATGGCCTCCAGAGTCAGAATTTGCAACCTACCTCATTAATATGTATGGGTAGGTCTGATTCGGACCCACTATGATTTGAAATTTTACGAACTGACCTATTAACACATAGGTCAGCTCTTAAAATTCTTTACTGGTCTCAAAAATACTGTTTTCAAATTGTGACCAGTAAATGGTACATAGAGCCCCTAGTGCGGCATCAGAGGAAGCAGTCTGTTAGCCAATATCCTTGTTGATATTTTATTATTTGGTGTTCAGCAACAATAGGGTTCGATATGATGAACAGTGCGCTGGGCTCTACCTGACTTAAGTATGGCTATGTGGCTTGTGGTTAAGTGCACCATCAGGATTAAGATTATTTCTTTGGAGTGAACAACCCTCTTAAATTGGCAGTGTGGGAAGAGGTGTATCTCTGTGAGCTCCATGTGGGGGCAAATGTAGTTTGCAAGATGGGGTTCAGACTGGTTTCCTGTAGAATAGCTATGTTCATCTTGTGTAGGCTAAATACACTAAGACCAGCTGCAATCTATTGGGATTAAGTCCACACACATCTCAACGAAGCAGTTTCACTTGGTACTGGGGAACTGTATTATTAGTGAGCTGAATGCCCTACCTATTTTGACGCAGTGTCTATTGTTCTGAGGGGTACAACTCACAAAAGGCCCATGGACTGTGCGTTTGGGTATCTGACGGCAAAGCTTAGGCATTTTGCCTTTTCTGGGGTCTCTATCCGCAGTGTGTCCCGGTGCTGAAATTACCTACGAAGGAAGGAGTGGTAGAGTTCCCACTCGTGGGCTGTTTCAAATTGGCTTGAGAGCGAGGATAGACCTTCTTGGGAATGAGGAAGTATGAGCATATCCCATTACCTTGATGTTCTGGGTGTACCGCCTCTATGGCCCACCTGCTGCAGAAGAGTGTGCACCTCCTCATGGAGGAGAGATAGAGGTGTTTGTTGCTAATGCTGAGGCTGTGATGGGATGTTTGGAGGGGTGGAATGAAGTTTGAGGCAGTAGCTGTACTGTATTATGGCCAGCAGACTGGATTTCCTACCAACGGTGAAGGAATTCGTGTAACCTCCTTTCAACAGGTTTTGTGCGATCAGGTGGATGCGGGGCAAGTCAGTGCTTGGGGAGGCAAGTTGAGGAGACTACTTTGCCTCTACTCCTATTGTTCCCTCTGCAAGATCCCCTATTCTATCCCTTGCTGGCTTGGTGGTGGTAAGCCTGCTGCTGCCTCTGGTATGAGTGGAGCTGCTTGGCTGAGGTGATTTTAACCCCACCTCTGGGTTGGCATCTCCGAAAGGAGTCTGTATATGCTGCAGCCTGGAGAGACCCCATGGACTTGTCTGTCTCTGTATCTCTTGTTATCTTTTCGAGCAAGTCATTAACCTGTGGCATGAAAAGGTGCTCCCCATCAAACTGGCGCTTGATAACATGCTGCTGCACCTTGGGTTTGAACTTTGGTATACAGGGTCACGCATGGCATCTAAGTACGAAGCAAGGGTTGACTCTCCTGGAAGCTGTGCTGCCTGCATCCAACGCACAACAGATGTTGGCACTGGAGATGATTTTGCCCTCCAATACAATCTCTTCTGGGACTGTACCAGCAGGTTTTGAAGGAGTTCTCCATCTCCTCCCATTGTGCCCTGTAATATCTTGATAGGAAAGCAACCAAACTGGCTATACATTAATGTAGCTGCTCCCACCCCCTACCCTTTTGCCCACATTATCCATCTTTTTACTCTCCTTATCTGGAGGAGGGGAATCATCAATGATTTAGGCAGAGGCACGCTTGAGGGCTGTGTGGACCTGTCCCCAATGTACACTGGCTCAAGGTTTGAACTTCTTTTCCACCCTAAGGGTGACTACTCTTCCCTTGATGGGCTCTCTGAAGTTCTCTGGGGCAGATTTTAACATCCCTGCAAGCATAGATCCTGTAAGCATAGGGTAGAACTGAACTGAGTGCTCTTACTTATAAAGTGTCTCTATAAGGAAATCAGCCTCCTCTTGGATCATATGCATGCCCACTTTATGGTATTCTTGGTGCGTGGTGAATATTCTCATTGTACGCAACTGTATCATCAGGGGTTGAAGCTCTGATGGGATGGTGGTCTAGATCTGGGTCGCCTGGGGAATCCACGTTGTAATAGACCCACGGTCTCTGCCCTAGTGGCTGTTAGTAGGAATCAAATGGTCAATATGGACTACCCTGAGGAGCAACTGAGAAGGGGTACCCCTCTGGAAACTTTGGCAGATTCAATTGTAGAGATATAGATGGATGGTGTGGAGGGGAGGGAATGTGTGGAAGAGGGGCAGGACTGGTGGCTGCATCTCTGTGCCTCTAGGGTACACGTTCAGGAGAAGAAGGCATGGGGGAGGCTCTTCCTCGAAGGTAGGTTTCCTTAGGCAAGGGGCATACTCAGTGGTGTTGGGAGTCACAAAGGCCACCTTGGGAAAAACGCTGAGCGGGCGAACAAAGAGGAGCTGTTGTCTAGCGTCCCACTCTTGCTCTAATCTCTCCAAGATTGGGGTCTCAATGCCCTCCTCCATGGCCGTTGCTGGAGGCTTGTGTCTTTCCTTTTCCTTGGGATGTCAGTGAGGTTCCGGAGCAGATTGCGGCTTCGGAGCAGAAGCAGCTTTGGGCACCAAAGGAACCATTGGCATGGTCGAGAGCTTAGAAGTCGAGGAAAGCTTCAGCATAGGCACCGGCTTGTGAAGGTCACCAACCTTTTTTGGAGGCTTGGTAGCCTCTGAGGGCTTTTGTTGGTGCTGACCAGAGCGAGAAGTCAGCTGTTTGCATGTGGACAGACTTGCCTCGACTGGCATGCTCAAGGCTCAATCCCCAACTCCTGCAGAGCGGGGCTCTGTCTCGGCGTCTGCTGTAGATGTCTTGGGTTGCCCTAGAGTTGTTGGTATACTCACAACCCTCTGCATGGTTTTGATCCAAGGCTCAATCGTTGACATCTTCTAGCTGGTCGTCTTTGTATTTGCTTAGTGCAAGTGGCTCCTCACTGGCCTATCACTGTGCTAGAGGGAACACCGAGGGGCTAGCTTCCTCCTGTTGTTGGGCGCATGGGGATCTTCCTCCCCAAAGATATATAGGGCACTGGAAAGGTCTTGTTGCTACATGGTGCTGTGCATCCAACTTTGTTCCCTCCAGCACCAAAGCATCTTCTTCGAGCGGAAGGCAAGGCCAGAGGAGCAGATAGTGTTGTTGTGGTCAGGCCATAGGAATCTGGCGTGGCATCAAGGACAATACTGTAACTGTGTGTGTTCCATCACTTGCAGTTCATTCACGGCCGACAATAAGTTTGAAATGGCGTTGGGCTAGTTCCCAGCGCCTTTTTGGTGATGACTGCAGTTTGAGGCATGAAGGCTTTCCATCAAAAATAGAGACAGTAACAGAGCTCTATGCAATAAGTATAGAAGAGACACCGATGGGACCTGAGAAGCACATGGAGAACTCGAAGCACACTATCTAATATGGAGTAGGTGGCAATGTGCAATATACACCGAGTAGTCACAGCATATCCTGCGACTCCAGAGACTTCTTTGAGGAAAATCAACTTGCAAAAGTCCAAGCCCAACACTAGGTGGCAGGAATATGCTAACCCAATGTATCTACAGCCACGTGTTACAAACAAATACACAGACAAAACACAATAAATTGCTCTGTTCCTCTTGAATCAAGGGATTTGGGGATCTTGCGCGTGAATATGGAAAACGCTTCTGACCTGCAATAGTCAGTTGGCAGCTTTTAGTGCTGTAGATTCACAAGCTTTGCACACTCCAGCCATTATTGTTGGGCACAGATGTTGCAATTTCTTTTTCTCAGAAGTATGTGTTTTGGCTGCGAGGACACTGCTGATTCCTCCCCTGAAGGCCACAATGCACCAGGACAGAGAATCCATCTTAGATTTTGTTATCCCCATACTGGTCAAAGAAAGTAGATGTAGTTATGTAAAGCAGGACAGTCTGTGCAATGTGAAAAAGTAATTACTGTTCCAAACATACTGTGAGCACACATCGGCGGAAGGGTGCATATTGATCTACAATACTACAAGCTGCAAACAGATTGTTTCAGGTAAGTAATGTTTCCCATTTTCAGCATGTGCTTACCGTTTGAAGCATGTGCCGCTTCTGAAGACATGCTTTGCATAGACTGAAAAGAAGTGCCCTTCTCCCTAAAGTGGTGTCTTGCAAGCTGTAGTAGAAGTCGTCTGGAACAATGTTTTAAGGAGAGTTTGCTCTACTTTTCTGGCACGAACACCCACAGTAGAGTGTATGCTGGACATGTAGTTAGTAGACCATGGCAGCTTACAAATGTCTACCAGCGGGACGTTGCCTAGGAAAGCCATTGTGGCTTCCTTTTTAGGTCAAAGTCTACCAGACAGCAAAGCTGTCTGTTTTGCAAAAGACATCTTGGGGATATTAAGAAAGTTTCCCTGGGAATGCGTTCCACCTGTTGCTTACCATTAACTTTGTGATGTATAACTCACTTTTTCTAGCTTTGTATTTGCTGGCTCAGTGTGAGTTTGTCCCTCCCCAAAGAGCAAAGCCTTTTCACACCAATGTCCCTTGTATTCTTCCACAAGAGCTCCT
Organism: Calotriton arnoldi; assembly: GCA_963921515.1. Taxonomy (NCBI): domain Eukaryota; kingdom Metazoa; phylum Chordata; class Amphibia; order Caudata; family Salamandridae; genus Calotriton; species Calotriton arnoldi. Next base: position 35,163 of record CAWUFW010013114.1, read on the forward strand.
TTCTGTAAGCAGGCCTGTAAATCTTGTTCTTATCTTTTCACATTTGCTGTGCATTCAAAGACAGAGGTTGAGACACTGTCTTCCGAGGGAGATTGGTGTTTTCTTTTCTTTCTCGGACTTCAAAGTGAGAGGATTTATGTGACAATCTTGCTGGATACTGGGGGTAGGAAAGGTTGTTTTTATAGCACACAACATTTAAATGAACTGTGCAAGTATTTTAGAATATATAAAAATTAGGAACACACACATTAAGCACATTTTTTGTTCATTCGTAAGTGTGTTGGAAACAAATACTTTAATATGATCAAAACAAATCAATACACTAGGTGATGTCATTTCCACACATTATGGTTTGTGCACTGTATAGTTTTATTAGTAAAACTGTATGTCTGTGCAAAGGTAATCGTCATTTCAATTATAATAATAATAATCTTTATTCGGCATATAAAAATATGACCATAAAAGAAACATGTTAAAATATACATACACAGGCAAAAGCAGTTTTCATAAAAGCAGCCACATACACATTAAAACCAAGTTTATATAATGTCATAGTCCCCCATGGACGCCTAATTTCAAAGTACATCCAACAAATTTCATTACAGGTTTGAAAGTATATAAACAATAAAATACTCAACTAATACTTTTATAGCAGCAACACTCAGTGCACAATTAGCAAAGATTCTTATAGGCATCAAACACCCCTTGTGATTCTTAACTTTAAAGCAGATCTTAAAAAATTGGAAACACAAAAGAGTGTAAAAACATCTGATGACAATTTTAAAAACAGTAAGGCAACGCGCGCCTGTTTAAATCTAAGCTTTCTTAAAAGCCCCTTCAGGAACACTCTTCTGGGATATGCGTAGTGCGGACGGAGGAGGACAAAATGTAAGGTATCCTGTGGAGACCTATTGTCGCAGCCACACGGTCCTCTATGTTCTGTGTGCACCGTAAAACCAGAGGGTACAGCCAATAGGTGATTAAATAAATTTAGTCTAAAAGGTGTAATTAAAAATCTGTCATGTGCACTAGTTATGAGCAATAAATATGGTTCCCTGCGTTGACTTAAATAAAATGAATTCTCTCACCGTGGACTTGTTCAGTTCCCTATCCTCACGTTGCGTGGTAACATATTTAAAAAACAGGTCTTTGATATGTGCCTTTTCCTGAGATCCCACCTTATCAGGATTAGTGAACAGGTCTACACACCCTAGTGTGGACAGGGTGTCCTTTACATATTCGAACCACAGGATTTTTAGCGCATGATCAAGGGAGAGACAGTCCTGGATTACCAGCCTATTAAAACCTGCCTCTTCGTTGGACCAGATCTTCACCCAACACAATAGGGGTTTAACAGCCACCATGTCAGAAATGTGTTTAGACCCCAATTCTTCGTGAACAATGTGTGCAGGGGTACTGTGAGGGACTTTCAGCAAACGCCTAAAATATTTGTTCTCTTCAGTTTGTAATTTATTGACCACCTTGAATCCCCAAACCTCACTACCATATAAAACTTTGGAACAACAGATGGAATTATATAACTGTAAAATCGTCCTTGGTGACCAACGGCCTAATCTATGAGCAAAATTAGCTATTGCTCCCGTGGACCTTATCAAAGCGAGGCACTTTTCCTCTAATAGATGGTTAAAATTCCGTTTACCACTGAATAAAATACCCAAGTATGAGAAGGCCTGTACTTTCCCTAAAATGTGTGCGCCTATTGTGTAATTGTGAGGCTTCCTGCACTTCTTCCCAATTTCCATAATGTATGATTTAGTTAGATTAGGGGACAGATCCATCTTATTCATAAAAGTCACAAAATCATCTATTAAAAGCTGCAAGCCCTTTGGGGGGCTTGCGAGGAGTACAGCGTCATCTGCATAAAGCAGAACAGGACCGATCTTGTGCCTATCTTCGGAGTGTCTGCTTGTAAGGCCATCAGAGCAGAGTCAAGAGCGTTAATATATAATGTAAACAAGAACGGTGCTCATATACAGCCCTGTCTGACCCCACTAGAACAGGTAAAATGACCCGTAGTTTTCCCCTCCTGTGTATATCTAACTGCTGCTGTGGTATTCGAGTGTAGGGCCGTTAGAGTGTTAATTATTGCCGGATCCACCCGAGCTCTCCCATGAGTGTCCAGAGTTTACAACGGTTCACTCGGTCGAAGGCCGCAGTGAGGTCCCTAAACGCCAAATACAACGCCCCTGGTTTGGCTAATGTGTATTTAGCAGTGATAAGATAAAGATTGAGGCATTGGTCTGCAGTAGATTTACCAGGTCGGAACCCATATTGGACGTTTGTTATAATTTGGTGCCCCTCGCTGCCCCATTTACGTTGTGCCCGTGATTTTGTCTGTTTTTATCCCCTTTTTCCTTCTGTGCCCTCGCTGCCCCATTTACGTTGTGCCCGTGATTTTGTCGGTTTTATCCCCTTTTCCTTCTGTGCCCCTCGCTGCCCCATTTACGTTGTGCCCGTGATTTTGTCTGTTTTTATCCCCTTTTTCCTTCTGTGCCCCTCGCTGCCCCATTTACGTTGTGCCCGTGATTTTGTCTGTTTTTATCCCCTTTTTCCTTCTGTGCCCCTCGCTGCCCCATTTACGTTGTGCCCGTGATTTTGTCTGTTTTTATCCCCTTTTTCCTTCTGTGCCCCTCGCTGCCCCATTTACGTTGTGCCCGTGATTTTGTCTGTTTTTATCCCCTTTTCCCTTCTGTGCCCCTCGCTGCCCCATTTACGTTGTACCCGTGATTTTGTCTGTTTTTATCCCCTTTTTCCTTCTGTGCCCCTCGCTGCCCCATTTACGTTGTGCCCGTGATTTTGTCTGTTTTTATCCCCTTTTTCCTTCTGTGCCCCTCGCTGCCCCATTTACGTTGTACCCGTGATTTTGTCTGTTTTTATCCCCTTTTTCCTTCTGTGCCCCTCGCTGCCCCATTTACGTTGTACCCGTGATTTTGTCGGTTTTTATCCCCTTTTTCCTTCTGTGCCCCTCGCTGCCCCATTTACGTTGTGCCCGTGATTTTGTCTGCTTTCCCCCATTTCCTTTCTGTGCCCCCGCTGCCTCTCGCCATTCCCGCCGCTGCGCTCCCTGCGGCCCCGCCCCTGACTGCCCATTCGCTGCCCCTGCCTCCCGCCTCCCAGCTGCTCCTCCCTCCCACCTCCCCATAAATGGCGGCCGCTGCGCGGCCGCGCGCTGGCGCGCCGAAGGCGCGCCTAAGGCAAGCCCGTCTGCGCCCGTCCGTGCCTGGACCGCGCCCAGCGCCAGAACCCCTGGATCCCACCGATGCAACACTACTCGACGGACCTACGACGACGCCACACTCACCGCACTCAATGCCGGCCGGAACCCTGCCTGCTACCGAGCCTCACCGAGACGCACCCACGGACCCTTCACCTGCCAAACCTGCCGATTCACCTGCCCCCGGACGTGCACCACCTCCGCCAAGTCGAGCACCAGCAGCAACAACCTGAAATGCATCCTGTTGAACACCCGCTCCGTCCACAGGCACGCCGTGGAACTCTGGGACCTGCTCGACGCAACAGCACCGGACATCGCCTTCCTCACCGAAACCTGGATGAACGCCTCCTCAGCGCCCGACATCGCCATAGCCATCCCGGACGGATACAAGATCACCCGGAGGGACCGCGTCAACCAGACGGGAGGAGGCATCGCCATCGTACACAAGAACACCATCCGCATCTCGACTAACTCCGACGAGACCTTCACCGCCGCCGAACACCTACACTTCCAGATACACACTGACCCCAAGACCACCCTCCGAGGCACCCTCATCTACAGACCCCCGGGACCACGCACACTATTCAGCGAAGACATCGCAGACTTCATCAGCCCGCACGCCATGCCCTCAGCCGACTACATCCTCCTAGGGGACCTCAACTTCCACCTGGAGAACAACAACAACAGAAACACCACCGCCCTGCTGGACAACCTCGCCAACCTCGGACTCAAGCAACTGGTGAACACGCCCACCCACTACGCCGGCCACACGCTTGACCCCGTCTTCTCTTCCAGCAAGCACATCTCCTTCAGCCACGCCACCGGACTACACTGGACCGACCACAGCTGCGTCCACTTCAGCTTCAGAAAGACTGCGACCCACCACCACCCGCAACAGGCTCCCCGCCGGAGCTGGAGCAAGATCACCACCGAGCAGCTCACCGCCTCCCTCAGCCAGAACACACCCACCAACACAACGGACCCAAACGAAGCAGCCAGCAACCTCGCCAAGTGGCTGACCGCCTGCGCCGACGACCTCGCACCACTAAAAACCCTCCCAGCAGACCCGGAAGCAAGAAAACCCCTTGGTTCACCAACGACCTCAAGGAATCCAAGAAGAACTGCCGCACTCTCGAGAGAACCTGGCGACTCGACCAGACCACAGACAAAAGGACCGCCCTCAAGCACGCCACCCGCAAACACCACCAGCTGATCCGTGCCACCAAGAAGTCGGCACTCAAAGAACGACTGGACAACAACGCCCACGACAGCAAGGAACTTTTCAGCATCGTCAAAGAGTTCTCCAACCCCAGCGCCGGAAACAACGACATCACCCCCTCGCAAGACCTCTGCAACTCACTCGCCACGTTCTTCCACCGCAAGATCATCGACATACATAACAGCTTCGACGCACAAACCACGCACCCTACCGCCGAACCAACGCCCGCCACCACCACCCTCTGCAACTGGACCCCGATCAGCACCGAAGACACCACCCGCACGATGAACTCCATCCACTCCGGATCACCAACCGACCCCTGCCCACACCACGTCTTCAACAAAGCCGACGCCACCATCGCACCCCATCTCCGGGACATCATCAACTCCTCCTTCCACACTGCCACCTTCCCGGAGAGCTGGAAGCACGCCGAGCTTACCGCCCTCCTGAAGAAACCAACGGCGGACCCCACCGACCTCAAGAACTACCGTCCCATCTCGCTCCTTCCGTTTCCGGCCAAAGTCATCGAGAAGACAGTCAACGGACAGCTTGCCGCCTTCCTCGAGACGAATGGATCCCTCGACCCCTCGCAGTCCGGGTTTCGGGCCAACCACAGCACCGAGACCGCCCTCATCGCAGCCACCGACGACATCAGAACCCTAACCGACAACGGGGAAACAGCAGCCCTCATCCTCTTGGACCTCTCCGCGGCGTTCGACACCGTCTGCCACCGCACCCTAGTGAAGCGCCTCAGCAACATCGGAATCCGAGAGAAAGCACTGGAATGGATCATCTCGTTCCTCGCCGGAAGAACCCAGAGAGTCCGCCTCCCCCGTTCAGATCCGAGGCCACTGAAGTCATCTGCGGCGTTCCACAAGGATCTTCACTCAGTCCAACGCTCTTCAACGTCTACATGAGCCCCCTCGCAGCCATCGCACGCCAACACAACCTCAACATCATCTCCTACGCCGACGACACCCAGCTGATCCTCTCCCTCACCAACGACCCCACCACCGCCAGAGCAAACCTACACGACGGGATGAGAGACGTCGCCGACTGGATGAGGAACAGCCGCCTTAAACTAAACTCAGACAAGACGGAAGTCCTCATCCTGGGCTCATCACCCTCCGCCTGGGACGACTCCTGGTGGCCCCCGGCCCTGGGCACCGCGCCCAAGCCAACGGACCACGCACGCAACCTGGGCTTCGTCCTGGACTCCTCCCTGTCGATGACCAGACAAGTCAACGCCGTCTCATCCTCGTGCTTCAACACCCTGCGCATGCTCCGCAAGATCTTCAAATGGATCCCCACTGAAACCAGGAAGACCGTCACCCAGGCACTCGTCACCAGCCGACTGGACTATGGGAACACCCTCTACGCCGGAACCACAGCCAAACTTCAAAAAGACTCCAGCGCATCCAGAACGCCTCCGCACGACTCATCCTGGACATCCCCCGACACAGCCACATCACCGGACACCTGAAAGACCTGCACTGGCTCCCCGTCAGCAAGAGAATCACGTTCAGACTCCTCACCCACGCACACAAGGCCCTCCACGACCTGGGCCCAAAGTACCTCAACAACCGCATGACCTTCTACACGCCCACCCGCCAGCTACGATCAACCAGCCACGCCCTCGCCACCGTACCACGCATCCGCAGAACCACCGCCGGAGGAAGATCCTTCTCCTACCTGGCAGCCAAGACCTGGAACTCCCTCCCAACTCACCTTCGGCGAACCCAGGACCATCTCTCCTTCAGGAAGCAGCTCAAGACCTGGCTGTTCGAGCAGTAACTTACCCCCTCCCCCAGCGCCTTGAGACCCTCCCGGGTGAATAGCGCGCTCTATAAATGCCGTGATTGATTGATTGATTGATTGACCTCTGCCCATTCCGACAGCCTGTTTAAAATCACCCGCCCCAGAACCTTCACTGTCACATCAATAAGAGATATGGGGCGATAGCAATGTGGGCTGTCCCTATCTCCTCTCTTAAAGATGGGAACAATAGTGGCAGTGGACCATGATGCTGGCATTACTGATGCTACTGCCGCATTTAATAACCTCACTAAGAGTGGCACCCATTCCGCTATATTGCATCGGAAGAGGTCTGGCAAGATCCCATCCGGCGCCAAGTTCCGTGAGAGACCCTCAATTCCTATTCTCACCTCATACAGAGAGAAAGTAATAGGGTCAACTGCTCTGGATTTGAGGCCTGGGGTTGCTCTGCTCTATGGGGGGTGGTTATACAAACCCTCAAAGTGTTGCTGCCATTGATCTGGTAGAATGTTGTGCCTTAACCCTGGTTTATTCGAGTCTTTAAAACATGGATTAATAATGACCCTCCAAAACCGGGGAGAGTCCTTCAGCTCAGCTGCCTCCGTTAACTCCTCCCAGGCTTTCTGTTGCAGTTGACCCTTTCGCCCTTTGACGGCTTGCTTATAAATTTTACGGCAGGCCGCCACCCGTTCCCTATCTCTCAGGGACTGCTTAAGGGCCGATTTTAAGTCTTTGAGGGCCCGAGAGCATTGCCCATCAAACCATCTTGGGGCGTCCATACTAGGGGAATAAGCCGGTGCTTTAAGTAAGCCATACACTAATTGCGCGATATCACTAAAGGCCTCTACTAGTTCAACCCCTTGCACTTCTAGGTCTAGACATTTCAAAATTACCTGGTTGCCTATATTAAAAAGAGAAATGTTAAAAGCAGCAGTGTCTACCTGTGCCCAGCGTAGCCGCCTGCCTTGATCAGTTGCGGAGATCATACCCCCAGCTACTCCATGAGGTGCCGGATGATGATGCAAGGCAACAAGTGACAGTCACCGCATTATGGTCACTAAATACACTATAATTGATGTTAAAAAAAGGATACAAACTTTCTCAATGTAAGAGAAACAAAAATAAAATCAATAATTGATGAGCAACCTCTCCCTTTGTAAGTCGGGGGCACAGCTATGTCCGCATGGGTAGCAGTCAAGTCCAGCGTGTGAGATAACCCATAGGTGTTTAGGAGGCCACTCAAATCCCGCCCTTCCTGGGTATGCTCCATGTGTGGTCCCTCTCTTAGCGTACAGGACGACCAATCACGATGGGTCACCCTCAAGTTTGGACACAGATGGCAATTAAAATCTCCAACTAGAATCAGTTGGGACTGTGCCAGACCTACATCATGTATTTGCTCCAGCCGTGTGTTTAATTCATCGAGGCTAGTCGATACCTGAGAGTGTGATTTTGCGTTATAAAAATTAATTAAAACTAGCCTGTACATATTATTAAAGAATGTAAGTCCTTGAGTGACATCCGAGTCCCATAACTGGGTCTTCCACCTACCGTGAATTCTTAGGTCTATAAACATGATTAGGCTCTCCCTGAACCCGACCTTAATGCTGGGCAGAAGAAAGTTTTATAACCTTCAATGAAGAAGATATTTTCTGGCTCCCACGTTTCCTGGAGGCATATTATATGGAAATCTCCGACGTAATGGAGCCACTGCTCGTCCATGAACTTGCTGGTTAAACCTGCTATATTCCAAGAGATTATTTTTAGATCACCCACAATATGCCCCTCCAGGGAACCAACGGACGGGGCGATAATAGGGGCAATGATAGCCCTCTCTGTGCTATCTGGTCCCAGTTGACTGTGGTCCCTGCACTCGTGGGGGGTTTGTGTTATGCCCAAATTGGTCGCCTCCCTCCCATATGCTGAACCAGTGGATTCAGGCCGGGTATCAGTAGCTCTGCCCAAGCCCTCCCCTTCTTGTAGTCAATCTATGTCATTCAGGTCCCTCAGTGGTGCAAATGCATTACTTAAAGTCAAGGGTCCCCCGCCCAGGGTAAAACCCTCCTCTTGTCCTGCAAAACATCGAGGCAGTTTTAAACTGGGTGGTGGCCTGTAAGAGAAACCCAGCGGTAATGATTTGATCCCTAGGTGCGAGGGGGGAAATAGGAACTTGTGGACCAATTCAGGTTACCTAAGCGTGACAATTACACTGTCTCCTGAAAATGCTTTCCTAGTCCTGCCATTCCATGATACCCTCCTGGCCATCAGGATATGCCTATGCTCGGCAATATTAAATCCAGCATGTTGACACAGCCAATGGGTCACTTTATTGAATACCTGGGCGGTGGACTCATCATGTGCATTATTAAGTCCTGGAACACCTGTCAGGATCACTGTGTAGGGGCAGCTTGCTGGTGGGAGGTCTATGACTGGAAAGTCTCGGGTATTGGGGGCAGCTAGAGTAACCCCCCTGCATGGCTGCTGTTGCAATCGATGATCCCTTTGGTGACCCCCATGCGTCAACTTACTATTATAAGAAGCCAGCGGCCCGGGCATCATTAACCCCGGATTCGTAACCTGTGCCACAGGCCTTGGCACCAGGAATAATTTGAGGGATCTGGGTCTCGGTATGCATCTCTACCGAAGGAGATAACGAGGGGATTACTTGTTGGACCTTTTGATTAATGGGCGCTGCGTTCTGCACAGCCTGACTAGAGGGGGACAATGTGTTACCAATTTTATCGAGCGTCGCCCTTGTTTCTGCCAATACTTTTATAAATTCATTTAAAAAATCATTCAGAAGGCCAGTCACTGTATCCACAATTTTTTGTTTCAAGGGCCCCCACAAATCTTCAAAGTCCTTAGCAACCTTAATATCTGAGCTTGCGGTGCCTTCCCCTTTCTTCGCCGGGGTTATTTTCTTTGTTGCTTTCCGTTGTTTCTTTGGGGCTGGTGGGCCACTTAGTTCCACACCATGAGTGTTAATAGGCCTGGCCTTATTGCGAGTGGTTTGCCCAACAGCTGTGGGGGTAAGACTGGTTCCGGGGTTGGAGACTCCTCAGACATCCGCAACCCCGTCTTGACATTGGCCTTGTCCCAGAGAACCCCCTGCTGGTTTTTCAGCCACCTCGGACCTGCAACCCTCCATGAGTGGCATGGCAGCCCCTACTTTTCCTAAAGAGAGGCGCCTCTCAGCTCTGTCTATCTCTTTGGTAATTGCCCCTACTGCTTTTACCAGAAACGAGTCAATGGTTAAGTCCTGTGGTGAACACGAGGGCGGACCTTTCCTCTTCCCCACGGTGTGTTTTAAAACGATCAGCCTAATGGGCCCACCTCCTTAGTAAAGAGTCTAAGATGATTCAAGGAGCTTCGGAAGGGGGTAACGAGGGAGAAATTACTCACATGAGCTGGTTCAATCATTGCTGTCCTGCAGTCAGCCCTCGCCAGCCCCAGAGGGCTTCCTTGCACCTATATCTCCTTGCCGAAGTGCAAACAAAAAATCACGCTGCTCCAGCTCATGTTGATATCGATGGCTGTACTGTCCCACTAAGAGAGTGGGCCCGGCCCGGCCTTAAGCGGCTGCAGACGGGCCCGCCCTTGGCCCGGGCACGTCCGCGCACGTCCCGTGCTGCGGGAAGCCCCTGCTCCTTTTCTGCGCCTCCTGGCGCAGGAAAGACGTCACGCTGGCGGCGCACTGCTGCGAAACTACTGGGAGTGGTAGTCCTCCCACTCTGTGCAACACACCACTGGCAACGGGCTCCCGTCATTTCAATTGAAAATGTGCTGTCTCTGATGGCAGTGTGCTATCACACCATGTATACTCCACTCTGCACCACGCCACTGCACTATATTTTGCACCACTTTAGGCCACTGCACTGCACTCTACACAACTCCAGTCTACTCTACGCCACTCTGCACTCCATACCAGTACATTCTACGCCCCTGCACTCTATGCCAAGCCACTGTATGCCACTCTAATCTACTCTGCACCACTTTACACCACTGTACTCTACCCTGTACCAATCACTTGCACTTGTCATCGAGACACAAAAAACATCTTTTGAACCAGCTCCGCAGTAATTCTGGCATCGCAGCACACCGGGGAGGTATTCGACCGCCCTGGTGGGGCCCTATGATGAAGCATGTCACCAACCAGGTTGGTGAGTGAGGGCTTTTTAAAGAATCACATCTGATTCTTCTTCCCAGCTCTTCTTTATTAGTGGATACACTCTTTTGTTGTTGTGCATATTGATTAGGGGGATCAAGAGTGTCCCTTATACTCCCTCACTCTCTTGTTGTTTATTGGTAGTTAGCAGCGCACAGCTGTGAGAGCCCTGTGGAGGTCTTACAATCTAAGACCCCATCCTAGTCCTTTTACCCCCCTTTACCCCCGTTACCATTCACACACAATGGAAAACTTGGGTCTCTCCTACACAGATGCTGAGGTGGATGCCATCTTGGCGGTTCCATCCATGTTTTCGGATGCAACAATCTCACAAGCAATCTCTCACACCAGCGAATGGGAGAAGCTGTCAGAGCAGAAACGGAATAGGATAAGGACAATCCTACATGGGACAATACTTACCGAATATCTCCGCACTAATACAGCACCCAGAGGCCTCCTGGTTACAAATGCCCCACGCATCTTTCTGGAAGACGCTACATTCAGAAAAGAGTGGGCGATGATCGCGTGGCATTGCACACGCGACTGGCTAGTGCTTATCATTAAGACAGCCATGAGGCTATCAGAAGCTTTACTGATAGAAATTCAACAGACTGAAAACCATTTTAAAACGACACTGACAGGATTTAAGAAGAAACTTGACGAAATAAATAAAGAACTAGTTGAGTATAAGGACGGTCTGACACAATCTAAAGTGACCAAATTCCAGAAAGATTTAAAAAGGTTTGCTTATAATAAAGTTTATCCTTATGCCGATCGGCCTTTACACCATCCTCTAGAGATAATGCAAGTTCTGACACCTCCGACGATAGTGCATCCACGACTAGTGGATCTAGTAATGGGAGTTCTAGACAGAGACAAAGGGGTGGTGCAAGGGGCACACCTAGACAAAACTATTCACAACCCATGTGGCAACCCTTCCCTACAGGGCCAGGCATGCACCCTATGCATTTTCAACAACCACCTTTTCCAGTAATGGGCTGGAACCCGGGCTATATTCAAGCACCACCATTCCACTCAAACTCCTATCGCCCTCCTTTTTTAGAGAGGGGCCGCAGAGGCAGAAGGAGAGGGCAAAATCAAGTCAGGTGGGAGCAGGAAGACCAGGTGGGCAACCACACCCGTAGCAAATCCCAGGACCAACAGGCCGGCACAAGTGCCAGGAGAGTTTAATTACCAATCTCTCGGATGTAGTATTGACCCCAGTGGAGAAACAGGTCCTAGAAAAAGGCCTGGGTTTTGTTCCTACTGCACGCCTTGACAAGTTTAAATTACATTGTGAGCTAGCCGAATTTTTTAGAAAGCTCAAACTGAAAGCTTATTTTGAGGGCAGAGGAACCAATGAAACCCAGGAACAGACACCAAATACAGGACTCAGGTTAAAATCAACCTTCACCCCACCCCCATACGGGGTCCCTGCAGAGATTGTGGCTTTTGAACAGGCAGTCTTTCACGAAATTGAGACCTTTGAGGAGTCTAAGATATTCAAGAATCTGAACACCAATGAGTACCAAGCTCTTCGGAACTTGCAATCAAAAATAGCGATCACCATCAAACCAGCGGATAAGGGTGGTGGGGTTGTAATTCAGAACACAGTGGACTATGAGCAGGAATGTTTACGTCTCTTGAGCGACATGAAGAATTACACCCCCCTTACTAGGGACCCTACCGCCGAATTGAAGACACGGATCAATAACATGGTCAAAGAGGCGGAAGAGCTCGGCCACATTACTAAACATGAAGCTGCCTTCCTCACAGAAGGAGACAGCGTTACACCCTATTTCTATACACTGCCAAAAACACACAAAAACAGGCTGCCTCCACCCGGACGCCCCATCGTTTCAGGGACTGGCTCTTTACTTGAGCCATTGTCACGATTTTGTGACTTTTTCTTCAAACCGTTGATACAACAGACGCCCACATACTTGAAAGACACCAAAAGCCTCCTACATCTTCTGAAGGAAGTGTCCATTAATGATGCCACCACCATACTAGTGACCCTCGACATAGAGAGTCTTTACACCAGCATCCCTCAGGATGACGCCATCAGGGTTTTAGGTGAGGCTTTGGATGCAACAACGTGGGAATACCAAACTCCAAAAGAGTTCATTCTGGAGTGTGCTTCCTTAGCGCTCAAACGAAATTTCTTTGAATACAAAGGCAACCTGTTCCTTCAGTCCACCGGTACTTCGATGGGCAGTACTTTTGCCCCGAGTGTGGCAGGATTATATGTTTACGACTTTGAGCGCAGATTCATCTTACCTGCAGATAATCCTTATGCCTCTGCCATTGCCTTTTGGAAGAGATATATTGATGACGTCCTCATGATATGGAATGGTCCGGTAAACATCCTCATTGAGTTCCTGTCTTGGATCAACACTCTTGACCAGCACCTTAAATTTACCCACACCTATGACAACCAGGAGGTGGTGTTCCTGGACGTAATCATCATCAAAAAGGCAGAAGGTGGCTTGATGACCAAAACACACTATAAGCCCACGGCGAAGAACAATTTACTGGAATTCTCCAGTTTCCATCCAAGGCCCCTCAGGGAAAACCTGCCATACGGCCAATATCTTCGCTTAAGAAGAAATTGCAGTGAACTCCCGGATTTCCGAAAACAGTCAGTTGATCTCACTGACAGACTGAAAAACCGAGGCTACCCAGAGAGTATATTAAATAAGAGCTATAAGAGAGCCCGCAACCAACCTAGGGATGCTCTCTTAGAAGAGACCCATAGAGAGACTAAGGAAATTCCCTTAACCTGTGTAACCACCTATAGCACAGCATCCACAACAGTGAAGAAGGCTATTAATAAACACTGGAGGATTATTACTAGCAGTAACAGGAAATGGGAAAAACCCCTTTTTTCATTTAGAAAAGGGCGAAGCCTTAAAGACTCATTAGTACACACACGACCAAGAAGTCAAGCACCAACTGACACCATGTCCATTACAGAAGCATGGGGCTTACCCAAAGTAGTGGGACATTATCCCTGTACCAATTGCAGTGTTTGTCACTTAACCACACACACCAAGACACTCAACTTAGAACCAGGCAAAACATGGATACAACGAGCCCACACGAACTGCAACTCGATAAATGTGGTATATTTGATCACCTGCCCCTGTGGGTTACGTTATGTTGGTATGACGACACGAAAAGTTAAGCAACGAATTGTGGAACATAGGAGTAACATCCGTTGCAAGAAAATAACAACCAAACTGAGCACTACCTACTACATAACCACACCACAAATGATATGAAGTGGACTGTCATAGAACAGGTGAATACAGGCAGACACATACAGGACTCCCTTTTTGAAAAAGAACAGAGATGGGTGTACCGGCTGGGCATTCATAAACAAGGGTTAAACGATAATATCCCTTGGGGTACTGCATTACGATCCTAGCTCCCCACGTATTATTCACATTGCATGTCCAACTCCATTTTGGTAACCCTTCCCACTATGTATATAGGACCATGCATCTGTATTACCCTTCAGTATTTAGCCCCTAGATTAGTGGGTTAAGTTGAATATTTAGATCTTTTTGATTCTGTTCCATGTGATTTTGTTGCATTTGTTTCATGGCTAGTGGATACGACCAAGTAAGCTGTACGAACGTTAATACCAGCAGTAGATATGCCTTCCACACGTTTTTTTGTCCTTCGAATGCAAATAACCCCACCGTTTATCTGGTACTTCCTCCTGATCCCAGCATATCCTTTTTTAATGCTGGAATCAAGGACAAGCAATTGCGGCTAATTAATGTTGCCCCACACGCATATCGATAAAGTTTTTCAACTTATCACCAAGGATGACCAAAGTTAGCGGTCTAGTAACACTACGACGTTAGCGGTAACGTGACCACACGTCCCGTACCCGGATTGGCCGCTTCCCCCAACGTTCACGCACGTACGTGGATGGGCGGCACAGAAGGGTTCCGAAAGTGCTTTATAACATTGAATCCGCAACGGTCCACCCATCGACGGGGTCCGGTGTATTGAGGCTTTACCCAGGTCCCAAGTGGGTGCCTGGCTTTGCTGGCGTGAGTAAGAGGGAAACGGCAACCATCGCCATCCACAGATAAGTACATTGCCGATTACCCAGAGTCTAACGTCTGCATGTTTCTTTTTCTAGGGTGTGCCTACTAGCCACCACCCCCCTCCCGAGACCCATGGTGTGATTATTTTTCACTCCTTACGTAAGGATTTAATCTTTCCCAATTGTGTGGTGCATCTCACTAGTATAATAGCACCAGAGCGCTCCATAGATAACCTCATAGCGTTTTGTTCACAATGACGCACCGATACCGTTAAACGCCCTAGTAGGCGTGCAGGTGACATAGCGCTACATATCGCTTCGAAATAAAAAGGTACCTTCACATTACGAGTGGATTCAGTCACTATGGTAATGTGAGAGATATGTGCACACCCCTCCCTTTTCTCTTTATTCACATTTAAGCACAGTAAACTTTAAAATGCAAAGTTACAGTGCACTCCAAGAAGAGCACGTTTGTATGATGGGATTGAACAAACGAACGCATTGCCATATTATTACCAATTATTTCTCTGTGTGTGTTTGTCTGTCTTTTTTTCCAATTTAAGACACACGTTGGGTTCCATCTTTCCCACGGTAACAGCAGGTTAAAATCCTTCCTTCTGTTTTTTCACATACATGACCTCCAGGTTAGGGTGAGCCTTCGCGCGCTCATACCGCCGGGGTCTGCACTATTGGTCCTGAAGAATGCCCAGCTAATGGCAAGAAAGTGGCAGAAACATGTCGACCACACGTAGTGAGGTATAGCTGATTAATCTATCCAGCTTAAACATCACTTATTTAGTTTTTATCCGTGGCTGGTTGGCCAACGAATAAAATTATTTTTGGACACAACCACGTCACTTTTAAACTCACATCACAATCACTTGTCATCGAGACACAAAAAACATCTTTTGAACCAGCTCCGCAGTAATTCTGGCATCGCAGCACACCGGGGAGGTATTCGACCGCCCTGGTGGGGCCCTATGATGAAGCATGTCACCAACCAGGTTGGTGAGTGAGGGCTTTTTAAAGAATCACATCTGATTCTTCTTCCCAGCTCTTCTTTATTAGTGGATACACTCTTTTGTTGTTGTCCACTCCACTCTAAGCCACTTCACTCTACTCTGAAACAATCTACTCTATGCCACTCTACTCTTAATCACTGCACTCTACGTCACTGTACTCTGCAACACTGCACTCGCCATTACTGAACTGTACTCTGCACTACAGCACTCTATGCCAATGTACTCTACTCAGCATCACTCCACTCTATGACACTGCACTCTATGCCATTCCACTCTCCACCACTGCAAGGCTGTGGAGTAACGGCCAGAGCTGCTGACTTTGGAGCTGGGGATTCTGGCTCGAGTCTCAGCGTCAGCTCGACATTCTGTAATTCTGGGCAAATCACTTAATTTCCCTGTGCCTATGGACAGCACCTGGATACCATCACAGGTGATTAGCTGAACTATACAAATCCAAGTATTTATTCTACGCCCCTGCATTGTACGCCACTAAATTTAATGCTCCTGCACTTTACATCACTATACTCTGCAACACTGTACACCAGTTCACTCTACTCAGCGTCACTGCACTCTACTCAAATACAGTCTACGCCACTGCATTCTACACCATTCCACTCTGCACCAATGCACTCTACTATGCAACACTTTAATTTATGCCACTGCATTGTACGCCGCTGAATTCTACGTTGCTGCACTCTACAGCACTTCACTCTACACCAGTCCACTCTACTGTACGCAACTTCACTCTATGCTACTCCAATACACAACACACTATTCTACAACACTCTACTCCACTCTTCGCCATTCCACTCTATGACACTCGCCACTCTCCTCTACACCACTAACCTTTAGCCATGCTGAACAGCAGCCATGCTGGTGTACAACATGGCTAAACACATTAGCAAAGCCAATAGCTCTTGCATAGGTGCGACCCATTGGCTTTGCCACTGCTTGTTGTAAGTGGAATTTGCTGTAAATACATACAGTATGTAATCTGTGACTTTCGTATAACAAAATTGAATAAACTTGACTATCCACCTAGAAAGGCCCACCTTGAAAACGGCCCCTCCTATCTCTGGCTTTCCAAAACCTAGAATGAGTTGCTTTGTCTTTTGAAACAAATCAGTATGGTCATTGAATACATTAGGGTTCTCTTAACATTTAGTATGCAATGCCCTTTCTGCAGTTGTGGGGAAAAAGTGGCAATATCAATGGTCTTATTGACATGGCATGGGGAGAAGTCCTTAGACAGAAACTGAGGTTTTGTTCTAAGAATGATCTGATCTTCGTGAGCTTGAATTAAGGGTTCCTCCACCGTTAGGGCCTGCAATTCACTATGAAAGGAAGTAAGTGCAATGAGGAAGGCCACTTTCCACAAGAGGAATTCCAGTGGG
Source organism: Calotriton arnoldi (assembly GCA_963921515.1). Taxonomy (NCBI): domain Eukaryota; kingdom Metazoa; phylum Chordata; class Amphibia; order Caudata; family Salamandridae; genus Calotriton; species Calotriton arnoldi. The sequence continues at coordinate 52,037 of CAWUFW010013114.1, forward strand.
CATGAGTGTAAAGATGCAAAAGGCAGGCCCATGAGAGGGTATGTATTTGTGAGAATGTTCAGACATCTCTAGAAGTACTGAGCACTACTGTTGCCTCGCTCAGCTGGGTGCTACAAAGGGCTGCCTCAAGGGCGCTTGGTGCATTTTCCTCACTGCAAACTTTATCAGGTAGTGGAGAAAAAGCCTTAGCAAAAATACCAGACCAGTTCCTCCATAGAGCATTATCCATGGACTGTGGGTGAAGGTACTGTGAGACGAAGTGTTCAACAGCAGGATCCCAGCAGTGGAAGTATAGTTAATGTACTTGCACATTCATTTTCCATTTGTGTCTTTCTTGATAGTTCCTGCTGAGCAGGTCTGCAAAGTTGCTTTACATCTCAGGGAGGTGTTCTGCCAAGAAAACAACATGATTACTGATGGCCCAATGCCAAATCGAGCTAACTTTGACAGCCAGGGTGCCCCTTTTTTGGATATAACACATAGTGGTCATGTCATCTGTACGAATGAGTTTTTAGGTCGAGCATTCGAGACTTCTTGTATATACCTTAGTATATACTTCTTAATAGCTTACAACCCACCCACGGATTTTCATTTGTTTGTTTCAGTGTCCTTTAAAAATATTTGCTTGTTAGTGGTCAATCCTTCTCTTTCTCCCTCCTGTTTGTTTTTCTGTTTCCTCCCACTGAGCAGCAACCAAGTACTGTATCATTACGCTTTGGGTGTTTTTCTGTCATTTGAGGGACTATTGTTTTTCTTGTTTTCCTGCTCGTGTTATAGTTTGGCTGTGTTCAGCTTTGGCACCATACCTGCTTGCCTTTTAATGCAGCATTCCGATCTCAGAGCTAGCAGTGGCATTGCCAGTGTTTACAGAAACCATGAATAGCATCCCACTTTCTGTGGGATGTGTCAGTTTACACGGCTACTGAGGTGCACACACTCCCTTCTGCCTCCTCGCCCCATTGTTCTTTTGCTGCACTTCACCGTTAAGGTAATTCCACTTTTCACAGTCACCCAAGTGGAACATTCAGGGGCACATCTACATCACATGAATTTACTTGGTGTATTATTATTGGACACAAAAGTCACCTGTGCAGTGCTATCTTGGCACCTGACTTTACAAGGTTTTTAATCAATCCTGATAAGTTTCAGACGTTTCTTAACAGTCCAAGATGGCAACATACACATTTTCTTTTCACTTAGGTTAGTACCATTTCTATTGCCACACGAGTCCACTACTTAAAACACATCATCATGGCGATCTAGCAGAACGCCGACGGAGCCATTCACGTGGTTTTACACACGTTTTTAAGTCACTACCTGTAGGGATGTTTCTTTACTTTAGTGCACTTAGGAGGCTATCTGTCTTTAATTATTTTTCCTGTTTTTAATAACGCTAGAAATGGACCAGTCATTGAAAAATGTTAAAGGATTGGTCACAACTTAGGCCCGTGCAAATGGGCACTTAAATAAAGGTTGAGCAATAATGGCCTCACTTGGGTCCAGGAGCCATAAGTGGGTGCAAAAACCTTGCTGTGCATTTACCAATAGAGTCGCGTTATTGCACCGTTTTTACAATATAGTGAAATGCAAATATTTTTGTATCCGTTTTACACATTATTTAGCCATTTATCTGTTGTGCTCTTGGAGTCGTGTTGTCTTCACCTATAACAAGCAAGCATTGGATGCACTCAGTGCTAATTTTAAAACAGACACAAAAGCTGTTTGCACCCACTTTACCGCTAGCGCCAGGATTTACACGTGGCTTTGTGCATCAGCATAGATTTCTGGAAATGTGTTGAGCTCTTGCACTGTGATTCATTTAAAGTGTGATTTTCAGTGAGTTACTTTGTCTCCGTATGGACTGATTCTTACAGACTGTGACTGATCACCCAGAATTTCAAGATATAACCCCAATTAAGATCATTCAAATAAAGCTGGGTCCCTCTGTGTGCCTGCATTAGTTCACCCAAATTATGTGCCCCCCCAACCCGTGCCATGTCAAACGTTTCAGGCATTATTTCTGTAATTTGGTTCTTTTCTAGCAGCACATATCCTACTGATCCCCAGATCCGTGCTGACTGAAGGCAGCCTGTGGTTAAAAAGTCTTGAAGTTTGTCTAATGTAACAAATTGTAAAAATGTGTTCAATTTCGTTCCACTTCATGGCTGGTTAGAACGCCGGCTCCCATTAGCCCACAGTATGAAGCTTGTGAAATAATATGTGCATTATGTATCCATTCGTCACCACTGAAGGTACTTTTGAATAATTATATTTATTTACACAAAAGGAAAACAGTAAATAGTTTTTATCATTTGATTTCACTTATTATAACATTTGTATAATTGAATACCTTTCTGCATGCTCTTTCACAGAAGCCTGAGTGCGAGTTAAATCATTGGCCCAGTGCATTAATGGGCCAGGAATATATTGGCACCGCTATAAAGCACCAGCTCTAGAATAAATGCTTGCCACGCAGTGTTTAATTTGTAAGAAACATAAGGACAGGGACCTAACGTTTTGCTAAAAGACTGTAGGTAGCACTGACACATGTTGGAAGCATCAAAGGCACCCATGTGACATTAGTTTGCTGGCTCCATCACTAGGGGGTCTTTTAAACATATTCATTTTCGTTTATTCATCACGAGAAAGCTTATTTCCATGACATGACACGTAGATACACAGAGGAGCGTTACCTTTAACCACTTCTTCAGTCGGCATACCGGGGAACCACATTTTGAGCATACGCAACCGTTTTTTCACATTAAATGTGGACCCAGGCGGGTCATTCATTTACTTTTGCATTTGGTTTACAATGCAAATATTTTTACATGAAACCAGTGATCCCGAAAGAAACTTTGGTGTCATAGTTCACTTTCCCTGGTTTTGAGAAGCCGGAATTAGAAGCATGTATGCCATGAATATCAAACAATTTAGATATGGGGAGCATGCACACATTGTTTAACGGTCTGTCTATTTTAGCTAAATCCTAGATGTGGCATTTTAGTACACATTTGTGCAGTGGTGGGCGTAATTTGCAGCAGTGCACAGTGGGTGTTGTCTGAGGCGGTGTCAGTGACCAGCACATCATGGTTATAGTACATTGTTTCATTTTCACGCAGCAAACGTGTATTCCTAAATCAAACTGCATGACCCAGTGTGTATTAATTGTACAGATCTTCAATCCCTGGCGGCACAGCGCCCAGGAAAATGTGCTGCATGGCTACACACTTATAAGGTCCAAAAGGCGAGACGTACTGGCTATTACCAATGCTTGTTAAATGCCTGGTGCGCTAACTGAACTGCCATTAATTCTTCGGGATAGATGTGCTGACTCTGTTGCTGAAGAGACCATTGGCTCTGAGCTGTGAGATGGCCCAAATGAACTCCCAGCCCCAAAAGGGAGGTACCTGTGTTGAAGGTCACTTGGGGTTGGAGGTCGAGGAATGACCTGCCCAGTAACAAGTTATTCTTGTTCCACCACAGCACTTTGTGTTTAACTCTGTGCTCCACTAACACTAGATCCTCCAACTGACCAGTCACTTGTGACCACTGTTTGGCCAGACACTCCTGTAGAGGAAGCATGTGCGAGCGAGCTTGTGGGAGCATTGGAATACCAGACGGCATCAGTTTCAAGAACATTAACACTGCATGAGGCAAATGGGAAGCAGTCTTTGAAGTGCTATGTCATTGTATTCAGTATGGCTCCCAAGAACAGTTGCGTTTGTTGGGGCGAGAGGTTACATTCTACGGCATCTACATTAAAGCCCAAGATGTAGAAGGAGCACACTGCATATCAAGTGTGAGTGAGGCATTGCTCTCAGCTGTTGCTCTTTAGCAGCCAGTCTACTAAGTAAAAAAAACATGTATAGCATTGTGGCGAAGGTGCGCTGCAATTACGGGCAACATTTTGTGAACTTCCATTAGGTTGTTGTGAGCCCAAATGATAGCACCTTCAAATGATGATGGTTTCCACTTACAATGAAACCTGAGGTACTGTGGTGTGCTGGGTGGAAGGCAATCTTAAGTAGATATCCATTACATTGAGGAACATCATGTAGTCCCCAAGGCAGGGCAGTAAAACTACCCTTTGTTAGAGTTGGCATTTTTAAGTGCTCTTAGAGAATGTAATGGTTGAGCCCTTGGTGACCAAGTATCAGCCTCAGGGTTCCATCTTTCTTGGGGATTAAAAAATATAGAGAATAAACACCTTATCCCCGCTGGTGTGGTGGGACTGGTTCTTTCACTCCCCTCTGAAATAATGTCTGCACTTCTTCTTGCATCAGAGTTTGGTGGTCTTGGCTGTGGGGTGGAATACTGGATGGTGTGGTACGAAACTCCAGGCAATATCTGTTGACAATTGAAAGAGCTCACTTGTCCAAGGCGATATCTCATGGGGGAAGATATAACCTTATTCCTCTCCCAACAGGTTGTGTGTGTGGGGTATGGAAGATCATTGCTTTGAGGTAGAGGAGTGCCTGTGAGCTTATTGCAGCTGTTGCCCCAGGGGTCTCGCGGGGAAATGGTCTTAGGAGTCTGTCCCTTCTGGCGGTACTACTGCAATTGGTATAAAGGGTGTAGTGAGTGGCCTCTGACTTAGCTCTCTTACCTGTTGTCAAAACCCTCCTCTGCCTTTCTGGGTGTGGCTTTAATTGATCTTTTCCAGCTAGCACCGAGTTCAGATGAGGCCTAAAAAGGTATTCCCCATAGAAATGGACACTAGTAAGATGTCGCTGGACTTTGGGTTGGAATCCAGAGGCTCTCAGTCAAGCATGTGTCTGAAGGAGAATACTTGTGTTGGTTTCTCTGGAGGCAGTATCAGATCCATCTAGGGTGCCCCTAAGGTTGACGTTAGAGATGAACTTCCCCTCATGAAAGAGCTCTCTTCCTGCACGCCTCTGTCAGACGTTTTACAAAGCTGCTCCATCTCTTCACAGTGGGATCTGTTGCACTGTGACAGTAGCCCCATCGAATTAGCGATGGTCCATTGAGTGGCAGCCAGCACAGCTACCCTCTTGCTAGTAATGCCAATTCATCTCCTGTCCTCACAGTATGAACCACAAATAATCGGATGACGCATGTCTACTGATGTATATGGGGCACTCTGGCGCTGCTTTTTGTTCCTCCACCCTTGGCGTTATCACCCTGTTCTTAGCAAGGCAGCAAACGTTTTCTAGCAAGCATTTGAGTATGCTCTTTAGCATCAGCATTTACTGCACAGCGTGCTCTGTTTTGGAGAGGGCCTTCATACAGAAATCCTCCACTTACTCCCCCAAATGGATTTTCATTTTATGGTGGCTGGCAGCATGCTGGATGACTGTGTTTTGAGGTGGCTTCCTCCAGTGTGGATGCTTTGACTGGGTAGGGCTAAAAAGAGAGGTCTTCCTGTGGATCTACACTATAGTCGTGCCACTAGAGGTCTCTGTTGTCTGTTGAGACTGGCTCCTCGTAAGGGTCTGGGAGGTCTATAGTTGGCTCTGGGTGCATGTAAGCAGATTGGGATGGTGAATGTAACTGTGCAGTTGACTGTGCTGGTGGTGGGCTATACTCTTTAGGCCTACGTTATTTTAGGAAATGGTGGGATACACTGCTGCTGTTTTTGTTACGGGGCAGATATTGCAACACTGCTGCAAAATCGGCCCCCTGTAACAAAACGCCCCCCCCCCCCCCTGTAACAAAACAGGCCCCCAACATTCCGGCCCACCCGGAAAATGCCTGGTGCCCGCTACGGCCAGTCCGGCCCTGATGGCATCTCTTCGGATTTGAGGTCCTGGTGTAGAGGCTTCTCTGGAGGAGAGATGGGCTTTTGGGAGCCAGACAGCTCTCGAACAGTGGTTGCTGCTCTTGAGGCCTTTTCAACAGTGGCTCAAAGCATTGCTCTTTCGAGGCCGCTCTTTACCTTGAGCCAAGGCTCCATTCAAGGTTGAACCCTGGAGGGAAATTTCTGATTATGTAAGCCAAGGTGTAGTCTTTGTCCTGGGCATTGGCTTTACTGGGGCCCCTGGAGAAAGTCGAAACAATTGAAAGATATTCTGGATGATGCTGCCCTTCGCCTTCTGTAACACTGAAGGTGCCTCACCTTTCACCATCCAAATATATGCATTCAGCATCAACCGCACCCGATGACTCAGGATAGCACTGACACTACATACCATAGTGCACCCACTGGCGCACCCTTCTGTGCCAAATGTTCTTATTCCTGAAGGTCTGGCAGGTGGAACAGTTTGATTCCGCCTGGTCCTTCGGTACAGAGGTTGCAGACTTGACGTTGGTCTGACCACTGGAACTTCTAATTGAATTTAGAACAGAACTGGAAGGGTGCGTTCCTCATATAACAGAGGAATTATTTTCATACCACCGTTCCTTGACAGTTTTGGATTGGTACAGCCTCAAAGCAGTCAGTGGTGGTATATCTTTGTGTCTTGTGGGTAGCAATTTCAGAGTCACTGTCAAGCAATGTGACAGTCCAGGAGCTCCAAAAAGTATGTCTGAAGCGGATGGTGGAAAAAAAACATTGTGGAGTCTATGTGATGGTGCATTGTAGGTTTCCTGGGAGGGATCACAAGTCACCCTGAAACCAAGACCAGTACTTCTGCAACGTCCATACCCAACACTCAATGGCAGGAGTATGCAAAGCACATACTGCAAGCACAATCTTTCTCCAAATTGATTAAATGCGACGATGGCTACCATCAGTCAAACACAATAAATGAGTTAAAAATTGTTTTGCTAGAAAAGACACAGGAAAGAATGCATCACACACTGAACAGATAACAGGACACCGCATGATGTATTGTTTTACCTTTAATGCATATTCAGTACGATGATAAATACAGATAGAAACATTCTTAGTAGCAAGATATCAAACATCCAAAATCCAGAATATAAAATTACACATCTTTCCTGACACAGAGCAAAGAGCCCTTGCTAGAACGTATAACACTGATGCCTCGGGCCGGAAAGGATGCTAGCAGAAGGGGATTGTACACTGCATTACCTGGGCCTACTTTCTAGTGGCTCCCACCCCAAATAAACATTCCAGGCACCACAATGGTCCCTTATCACTGCAAGGAAATCCCTGAGAGAGGGTCCGTGCGGCCCAAACATTGCTCTCTTTGGTTACACAACTACAAATACATTTCATTCTTTTTACTTCATGGCAACTTTTCAGTACAGGACACAAATTGCACAATGACCAGTTGTTAAAAGGAAACCAGGCATAATCTTTGCTGTCCGAAGGCATTAGATGTCAATTGCTTGAACTACATGAATTCCCACAGATTTCCCCATTAAGAAGGTAAAATGTGGAATGCGGCCACCCGGCAGACCACATCCTGGACAGGCAGGCATAAAAAGAAGCCCATAATATGGTCAAGTTATGGGCAAAAGTTTTTTAATTTGTCTTTGACACGGGCATGGCCCTCAATGGTCTAGGCAGTGTGTGTGCCAATAACGCACCCCTTTGTTCTACCATTGTGGAGTATAAGATGATTTTTGAGACAGCAATCACTAAACATTGATTACATTTAATGCAAACATGAAGCAGGTCCATTGTAGTCACTTTTTCATCATTTCCTTGTTGAAATCCCCAAAACAATTTGGCCCAAGCCATTTCTCTGACGAACGTTAAATAACTCCGGTTTTCTTTCACGAAATGCATGCGAATTGCCTCCTAGGTATTACAAGCAAGCTTCAAAAATACTGTCCTTTATTTCCTTGCTTGAGCCAATGATTGATACTGTGTACTGTGTAACAGATTACTTTTTGGTCTAACAGCCAAGAATTTATCATTTATTGCCTTTAAGAAACAATATCCATCCCATGGTCCTATCCGGACAGCACACCCCAAGACCGCTGGGTGAAAGAAAAGCAGCCACGCCGCGTGTTTCTTATTGACTAATAGGGCTCAAGAATGACCCTACCCAATGTCAGTAAAAATGGCTCCCAGGCCCTAACGAAATTAAGTGAAGGTTGTGGCGATTTGCATTACAAGTCACCTAACGGAGAGAGCATGAAGCAATTTGACATCCCTCCCCCACAGCGACGTTTTTCAGCAGGGTGATGAAAAGGAAGACCTGGAAGTGTCTCTTATCTGTAGCTACACCTATATTGAGTTACATTTAAAAAAAAAAATACTGGCACATAGAAGTAGACGCACAGTTTAGCTCAACACTGAACATAGGTTGTGGTAACCATGGTGGTTAGCATGCTTGCCTACACAGTTCACTACTCCTTGCAACTTTCTGCCATCACTCCCCTTGACTGGAGATATGACAAGCATGATTAGCTTCTGCAAAGAAGGGTGGGAAAAAAAGATCAGCTTTAAACACATTTTATAGAAGATTAATAGCCCAAATTCGAAGTGCTGCAGAGTTACACTGAACTGAGTTAAAATGAAAACGGTCACGATCAACCAAAAAAGCAATGAGGCCTACTGCATTTAATGGCTGCTTACGTGTAATGAGCCACAAGTCGCCTGGTCAATAGTAGCACTGTTATTCCAGGCTGGTTGGGCCTAGCATTCAAGTATCCATTTTGTAGTAATAACAAGTAGGAATAAAGACTGGTTGAGCCATGTATTCAGGATTTCTTCTAACCTCCCTTCAATTTTATTGTTCCAGAAGTAAGATGCTATATTGATTCAGGAGCTTAGCGGCAGAAGCCAAGGAGTGGGAAACTCTGCCTACTTCCACACCCTCCCTCCTCCCCCCCCTTTTCACCAAACCAAGTTCCTCTTCTATTATTTAAAAGGCGACCTTCACAGTTTTTAAAATAAATCTAGGATCTTTCCCTTTTCACATTAAATACATTTACTTGTACAAAGGCTTCTGACCCTTATTCTTTACAATTGATATGCTTGGGAGTTTCACATACAGCAGTATAAGCAGTAACACATATTTGTTCCAGTGGGGTAATTTATTTGGGGTGGATTCCCCAGAAGAAAAATGTGTTCAAGTGAGAATAAAAAACAGAGGGAAGTGATGTTTTCGTTCACATCCTTCAGTTACCAGATTCATTATTTTCTGATTGCGTTATCAAGAACAGGTCAGTAGTACCACAACATAGGGTGTTGCTACTGGGGAAACACCTATCTGCTAGTACTCAAGGCCATTTGAGAGATCTCCCTTGACGTACTAGCTTCAATTGGAATCTACCTGTGAGAACAAAAGGGATGTTGCTTGTACGCTACCTCTTAAATTGTGTTTTTAGTGAGGAGACTGATCAGGAACACATTTTCAATAGAACTGTCCCTCCATTCGATTTCAGCAGTAGTGTTATGGCTAATGGAAGCCTCACACACTGCTGACAGATTGGAGCCAGGCCTTCCTGCACCACTGTCTGGTAAATCAACCTGTATCCGACTGGCGTTCTGCCAGATCTTAAGGCGCTATATTCTTGAAGGCTGCCAAGCTCTCAACTTTGACTCTTTCTGTCTTGGTACTAAGAATTTTGTGAACTGATGTGGTACCATGCTGTTAACTAGGAAGCAGTTAAGGTCGCTTCCTGAACTGGGTTTCCACTGCAGGGTACTGACTTACTTAGTACTTGAGATTTCCAAACTGATATATATTTTAAAGAACATCCACAAGGAGTATTAAAAACAAGCATACTGGAAGCGTCTGTTTTGTTTAACGCAGATGTAGAATCCCTATTCCAAATTAAACCCTGTCAATCCACGATCTTATCCTTAATAATGCACCTCCACTACATTAACTTTCTCCAAACAACTTTTAAAATCTTTCCATATCTGTTTTCCAAAACACTGTTTTTGTTGCAGCTTCTAGAGGACATGGGTCTAAAGAAAATTCCAGCTGTCTCCACTCCCACAGAAGAACTGAATTCCAATGCACATGCAGCACAAAGCATTGTATTCAACAATCACATCAGTTGACTCGAATAACTGCAAAAGAGATACCAAAATCTGTCTATACAGAGTCCTTAATCTGCTGAATGTGTTTCTGTGGTGACAAAGAAGTGGCTCTGCAACAACCTAGCAATAGTCACTCCAAAACTTAATGTCTAATGTGGTATAAAAGAAAGAGTTTTCTAATGTGTTTTAAAAGGTTCTGGAATTAAAGAACATTAGACCACAATCGGGCGAACAATTCTTTGTTACCTTAAGTGCTTCAGGGCTATCATTTATGGTGGCAGTGCTAGGGAAAAGACAAATCTCAGTGGCCAGGGAAGTACCACCACCTGATAAAAAAGGAAGATTATTAATGCAGCGAGGGAAAGATTTTAGTCATTCGGCTCTACCACTGCATTGAACAAATTTCCAGTCCTTTGTGGCCTGGTAATAACTTGTTTTTATATAGCGCTTCATCTTGGCATTGCTGCTTCTTCCACTGTAAATAACAGGTGTTGCTATTACCTGGTTACACTTATTCAGTTCACCAGCTTTGAAAAAATGGAAGGCTGAGGTGGACAAGTGGTATTTGAGCTCACGAGCTTCAGGCCATACAAACGGTCAGTAGTAAGTGCTTAACTTTCTAAGCTTTCCTGCTCTTTCCAGATTTAGAAAGACATTTGAAAGGGATGTTAAAACATTGAAGCAGTTCAAAAATTACTATCCACTTTTTCTAAAAAATCTTTGCTGTGTGGCTAATAGCTTAGCATAATTTGAGCACCATGTGATCAATCAGGCAACAGAAGTGGAGGACTTATGGGGCTTCCTTAGGGAGGTAAAGCTGACATTTTTGTATTGCATTAAATAAAAGTTTAAGACAGAGTCTTACACGTTCACTTTCAAAGGACTACATTTAGAGAAGCTCAATTATCAGAGACAAAACAGGTTTAGTATTTACGGACTGCTGCAGTATAAAGGAAAGAACAAGAAAAAGTTTCCGCTACATTGTATTTTCAGGTGCAAACTGGGACCCCAACAAGCAAAAGTGACCATCTGACTTTTTGTAGTAGCCACTAAGCTACAAAGCGAGCGACAGTACCATCTTTAAAGTAATTAGCAGAAAAAAAATTATGATTTCATTTAAAAAACTTGGGGGAAAAATGAGTAACTGACCATGAATAACTTGGTTTGTTATATTATTACCTTTCCATTGTGTGCAAAAAAATAGAAATAGAATATGTAAAAGTAGATTTTAAAAAGTAGAGATAAAAAGTAAAAAAGATATGTCTATTGAAAATTCAGAAATATAGAGGTAAACAAGTTGAATTTATATAAGTATATCTGTGAATTGAACATCCATGCTTAAACCCTTAACCCCTCGCTGTTACTCCCTCCTTATTCCCTAACCTATTTTTCCTCTTTACCAAGTTGTTTCTGATATTTTAAAGGGGATACCCCAGACAAGGAATTCCAGGACATCTTAACATTATCCATTATACCTTTAAAATCCTCTAACCCTAACCCAGCCCCTAAATAAAACCGAACCATAACTCCATACCCAACACAAATTCTAACATTACCCCTTACTACACTCATAACACTTTTCCTCAAAAATCCCTTCTTCTTTACCTCTACCTTTAACCCAACCCTAACATAATCCTGACACTTACCCCAACCCTAACATTAACCCTTTCACCATCCCAGAAACCTATTTAATACACATCACCCTTCACATCGTAGCCTACTCTAGAGTAATTTTCTACTCTTTGTCTCTACGTTTTGTTTTGTTACTCTACTTTTTTAATGCTATTTTCTTATTGCAAACCTCCCCTTTCAGAACAAACATTTTAAGACTCCAGTAGGGTCCCCAATTCCAATGTATTTACACAAGTGGAGAAAGAGATTGTGAAACCTGGGGGTTACACCTGTGGTGAGAGAAAGCTTCAGTTTTGCCCTTTGCAACGAGAAGTATATTCAGAAACGCTGTCCCCAGAGGTACAGAGGAACTATTGAATGTAATATAACATTCCAAGATAATGCAAGAAAAAAAGGTTTTAGTCTAGATTCCTTGCTGTGGATAAGAAAACTTGTGGCTCAGCTCTGGAGCTTTACAAATTCAGTCAATTTGTTTCCATCAAGCACTTCATGCTTATGGAATCTTCTCAGTGGTAGGATTGAGTGCACTGGGATGCAAGAATTAGTACAACATACTTGCTACTGTTGCTTCATTATTCTTACTGCTTTGGCCCCTTCAGATTTATGACCATCCTTTCTTCCACTCATCTCTATCTTAGCAACCTAATGGCACCATTCTGGGTAAAAAACAAAAAAACTGTGCTAAATTGCAGGGGTTACGCTGCGTGACGAGGAGACAGAGCCCTGGAGTAGGCAGAGTCTTCAACTTTCGGGCATCAGCAGTTTATCTTTCTAGGCTCTTCAACTAAGGACCTGCTCTGGTACTGCTGGCTTGATTTAGATTTCCTGTATGACAGCCTACACAGAATGTACACGCTGGTTGGGTGTTTAATTGCACTTTATTTGTACAGAACACCACTCAAGATACATCAGGGCAGAAACCCTTGAATTGGGCATCTCATGGTAGCATGCAAGTTCTGGTGGAAAGGAGACAGGAATGTCTTTGCTTCCTCACAAAAAATAGCGTACACCTTTTGGGGCAGTCACTTTACATGGAAACAGACTGTACATTTTAAGACTGAACTAAACTAAAATTATTTTAAAAAAATCCCATTTTCAATTTGCATCACTGGAAGGTGGCAAAAGACAACATTGAGATGGAAAGCTTCCTACATCTTTGAGACAGCGCTGGTGAAATTCACCATTTAAAGGTGATCACTATACAGAAGAGAATCTGAGCAAAGAAGGCTTGAACGGAGTCAGACAAGTCAACATTGGATCTGGAACCAACATGTTCCTGCTGGATCATGTTGTTTCCTTCAGAATACATGCAGGACAGAGTATGCCATTTCAGCAAACACACGGTTTTTGTGCAGTTCAGTTTTGTGTAGCAGAAGAACACAAGGCTTCAGTAAGGAATGTTAAGGAAACCTATGGAGCCAGAGTTCACGTTGGGGGGATTCTCACCCAACTAGCACCAGGAAAATTGCTTGGTTCTGCTTCTCCTTAAAATTGTGTAGCACCATTAAACACAAGCACCCATGGCTCCCTTGCAGTGAGAGAATGTGTAGGAAAACAGGCAGGATAGTCAACCAAGGCATTCCCACTGAAATAGAATCAAATGTTAGCCATTTTGTAAGGTTATTCCCAAGACCACAATCTCCACCGTTCCTTTCAAAACTCTACATTCTACTATACTATCTGAATGTGTGAGTAATAGCTAGTCAGACAAAATGGACACTGCCCCTCTGTTCAGACTATAATCTGATGAAAAATTAGGAAATGCTAAGAGATTCCTCCACCGTACCCTGGATGTGACAAATTCTTCTGTAATTGGACCTTCCCAAATTCAAGCCAGGTGGCTAAATTACATTGATGGTCTTGAGAGCTGGCCCGTTTTCAAGATGCTCCCTATGTGGCCACAGTTGACACAAAACTTCCTGCTGAAATTTCACAACTCTACAATTTTTTTAACACCCCTGACATCGACCAATGTGTTGTATTTTATTCTTTAATATATTAACACTTTTTTTTGATGCAACTTTGGTGCCTCTGAAAAAGAATGAGCGACATTCATTTCTTATTTCCCACGCATCTGTATCACAACACTACCAAAATATCTTTTAGGCCACCACTGGAGTGTACAGCTGGCATCGCTGGGCCACCCAGCATAGATGCTAGCGAGCGCTTCTGGGTCTCAGAATGTGAAATACAGGGCACTGCCCTCAACAAAAAGCCCTACCAGTCATCCCTGAGTCGAAGGAATGCTCAAGCTCACAACACTTCACACTTCACACAGGCACTCTCGCTGTCCCCTCTTTAGCACCTCTTGAGGCATAAGTTGTGGCAAACTGATTGAAAGGTGCAGATCTTTCCAGACGGATTAGGGGTGCAGGTAGCAACATCTACACAGCACTAATGACAAGAATACTTTCATTTTTCTCAATATATGCCTACCATAACGGAAATCAGTAGTGGGGTGTCCCGCAAATATATCATGAGGCCCTCAAGGGGAGGTGGACGCGATATGGCTCCAAGCCAAGAGGTGAGAGAACGGAGTGGGTCCCCTATAAGTCTATTCCTAGATTCCCACAGTGACTGCTCCACATGAAGGGGGCACCACAGGGCCCATGGGTGGGATAAGGGAAGGAATTTAAAATGGGTTACTCTCACGCCACACCCCAACTTCCTCACTCTGTAGGTTGGGGTTTTGGGCCCATTGAAGCACTCATGTTAGACAATAAGCAAAGTTCCCCATAGTCTGTTCTTAAAGGCCCTTCCACGCTGGGTGCAGCCTCTCAATCCTGGTTTTGTTGCATAGCTCCAGAATGTGGCACAAAGAGCAGCTCGCCCATACAAGGTCTCTCACAGAGAGGCAGGGATCAGATCTGGCGTCATGTACAGTATTTCTGGGGATGCAAACACATCTTCACTTTTCTAAGAGAACAATGAATGGGTATAACCCTTGTAGACTAAAGAGATTCTTTTTACATTATATTTTTTAAATCTTTTAAAGTTTTTTTTCTGAAAACATTTTAAATATTTAAAAATCCCCACTGACAAATAAAAAAGTATTCCAAGGTGCAGAGTCATGATCTTTCTGATCAAAACAACTAAAAGAGGATCGAGTGCACAAGAAACATGTAGGGCTAAAGGGGAAAGGGACGAAAGAATGAAGTAGAACAGGAAGGGAAAGTTCTGGAATACGAAGGGCGAGGTTAAGAGATGGGGAGCGCTAGTAGATGGATGGGGACAAAAGAGCGAGTACAACTGAGGAGTGGATTTAAGTCAGGTGGGGCAAGAAGGGAAAATGATTTGAGATAGCGATAGAGAAAGGCAGTTTGACCTCAGGAGGAAGGAAGAAGCCTCAAAAACTGAAGGCAAGGAAGTAGAGGGCCACCAGGAAGAGACATAGGATGAAAGATAGACAGAGAAGCATGGGCAGGTATAGTGATGGGAAGATAGGCGAAGGAGGACTCACTCCCCTGATCATTCCTTTATAGTGAAAGAAAGCATCTGGGGAGAGGGCTAAAGAGGGGTAGTAAGTCAGACAGTGGAACCTGGATGAAGCAGTCTCACCATTAAACACAATATCAAGTTGCTCCTCTGAGACAGTGGTGATAAACTGGGTTGTCTTCCCAGCAAGGATTTCACACTGGTCCAAAAGACCAAACTTGTTAAAACTTAGCGAGAGCAGTGATTTATTTAGGAAGAGGAGGTAGGGGAGGTGGGGGCTCTGCAGGTAGTGGCGGTGGCCGCAGTTTGTCCATGTTTCCAGGTCTGGAGCTTCCAGTGGGACGAGTGCTGCGATGGTCACCCAGGTTAGCAACAAACTGGAAGGCAGGGGGCTGGGTGGGTTGCACCCCCTGAGCACTCAGCAAGGAATGCAGCATATTGACAGTGTCCTGGTAAGCAATAGGTTGACTGGTATTGTGCCCATTGGCACCCGGGTGGCCTCGATCTGCTCTCCCATGACTGCTCCGGGATTTGTAATTGGCCTGCTGGAAGGTGAGGCTCGCTGAGTCCGTGCTTTGCACAGGAGCTAGGCTTGGGAAGGGATATGCCCCACTGGAAGATTTAGAGCTTTTGCTGGATTTTGAGGGGTGTTCATGCGCCGTTCCATCCTCTGGATGTGGTCTCTTTCTAGACGAGGATTTGGAACTGGAGCCCTTGTGGGACGAAGAGCTCGGCTGACTCCCGTGCTTGGAGTCACTGCTGTGTTTGCTGCTGCTCCTAGCTGACGAGGAGTGTGTGTGTTTGTGGGAATGGTGGTTGTGGTGATGATGGTGGTGATGATGGTTGGATGAGCTGCTCTTATGCTTGTCTTTGCTCTTGCTCTCATCAGAGGAGCTGTGCCGCTCTGATGAAGGAACCTTGATACGCAGTTTTATCTCCTCCGGCTTGGGCTGGCCTTTCTCACCCCCAGTTACCGAAGCCGGCAGGCGGACCTTGAGTGCAGATTTGTCTGGCCGCTCGGCCGGCACCCGTTCTGGGTTCTCAGCAACAGGGAGCTTGAGGATGATGGGAGACGGCTGAGCTTGGCGCTCTCTTTGCTGCTGTGCTAGCAGGCTCTGTGCCGCATGCGCATACTGTTCCTTCACGCTGGCGCCCATCTTTTCCACCTGGCGCTTCTGTGCTGCCAGCTCCTCAGCATGCTTGGCTCTATACTCCTTTAGGGACACTTTGGAGGAGGGAAGACTCTTGGCGCTGTGCTTTAGTGGAGCGCCTGGCACACCGTCTGTCGGTTGAGTCTGGCTGGAGGCAGACGAGGAATCCTGTTTGGAAGGCCAAGGTTGCTGCAAGACTGACCCTTCGCTGGAGGTGGCCAGGTTTGAAGCGGGGAATGATGGTTGTAACCCGGCTGGAGCTGCAGACATATTCATGATCCCAGCCATAGTACAATCTGATGAACTGCGAGAAATCATATTGAGGATGGTCTGCTCTGACATGCCACCATCGTCCTCTTCTTCCTCACCAGTCTTTGGCTTCTTTGCTGCTTGGCAGGCCTGGAATGAAGAAGGCAGAGTTAATAATTGCTGCGCTCTCCCTCTGCGTGCATCACTTCCTGGGGAGGGCAGTATGAAAGGCTTGCACCAGAAGGCAGTCTGTGGAAATGGGAAGAGAGAGCAGTGTGAGGGGCAAGGAGATTAAATGATTTCCCCAGAATTACACAATGTTTGGACAAGTGCCAAAAAACCCAGGTCTATATTTGAGACCTAGCAACTTAACTACTGAACTACATCTCTTAACAGACAGTTTAGCCTGGTCATTCACAAAGCCTATAGCAAAACTCTCTCCTCATCCTACCCTTTTTAATGTCACTTAAATATCTCTTGCCAACGTTCCTCATTTTTAAATCTAAAGAGTACAGCATTTATTAGGCTCGTTTTTCAATACATAGAGATGACTGTGGCTATACTTTCTCCAGCATTTAAATCATGTACAGGCCCTACACACCAAGCTGGGCATACCCTTGATGGTACCTTTACCAACAGCAAATTCATTATGATCAAGGATATTTTGCCTTTAATATGGACAGATCACTCAGCTGTTATTTTTGTGTTGCATGATCCTCTCACGGACGAGATCACCTGCCCAAAGCAACTTACCAGGACCTACCGTAGTTGGAAACAGGTCGACAGCAACATGCTCAATGATCAACTGTCTAAAACTCAAAATAAACTTCCGGATGGCGTGGAAGTAGCTTCACTTCAATTCAATAATTGGCTCTCATACACGGCCGATAAGATAGCCCCTTTTAAAAGAGCCTCAGACAAAAGACAATCACCTACGGCTCCTTGGTTCTCGGAAATCCTCAGAGCTAAGAAACAGGAGTGTAGGCGACAGGAAAGACGCTGGAGAAATAATTATAACGCCCACCAACACGCCATCTACATATCACTATTGGCTGAATATAAAAGCCTGATAATGACAGAGAAGCGCGCCTATTTCTCTAAACAAATTGAGGAGGCAAAAAATTCTACTAGGGAACTCTTTCAAGTAGTCTCCAAATTGTCTGGACCGTTAAAAACAAATACCAGGGAGCCATCACAAGAGTTTTGTAACTCCTTAGCGCAACACTTTTAGAAGAAAGTGGAGCAAATATATATTATATTTGACACTAATACTCGCACAGATAAAAGCATTATAGCCAATGATGGCTCTTCTGCTGACACGACTTTTTCCGAATTTAAATCAATTACCAACGAGACAATTACCACTCTTATTCAGCAGGCCAAATCAGGCTCCCCCTACGACCCTCTTCCCCCCATGGTGTTTAAGCAAGCCCCCGAGACGCTGGTTCCCAGTCTTACTACTATTTTTAACTCCATGTTTGCTCAGGGTGTATTTCCCACTGTTTGGGAAAAGGCATCTATTTTGCCATTACTAAAAAAAACCAATCTTGATCCCACGGAACCGAATAACTACAGACCTATTTCCCGCCTTCCTCTTCCTGCAAAACTGGTAGAAAAAGTCATGAATGAACAGTTAACCCACTACCTGTATTCGAATAACTGTCTGGACGAAACACAGTTTGGATTCATGGCAGAACACAGTACGGAATCAGCCCTGGTTAAAGCCACAGACGAAATCAGAACAGTTTTGGATGCAGGGGGAGCTGCTGCTCTGATTTTGCTCGACTTGTCGTCGGCGGCGTTCGACACGGTCGATCATGATCTCTTACTAAGGCGTCTGGATTCCATTGGCATTTCCGACAAAGCGCTCACACTGGTTTCTTCCTTCTTGTCTGGTAGAATACAATCGGTAGCCTTGGGCAGCTACGAGTCTCCCCCCTTTGTCCTCCCTTGTGGAGTCCCACAAGGCTCATCCCTGAGCCCTACTCTTTTTAACATTTAATTGTCCGAACTGGCAACACTTATCGGATCCTTCGGACTGGCTCTGACATCTTATGCAGACAATACACAAATTGTCTTGTCTCTGTCAAAAAATACTTTACCACCGATGCAAAATTTTAAGGACTGCATGCTGGTCCTGGATGAGCTCTCATTGCCTTAGACTGAATTCAGATAAAACTGAAGTAGTCATCTTTGGCAATTTTCTGCCAAACTGGTCACAGAGTTGGCGGCCTGATGAATTAGGGACGGCACCAGTTCCAGCCGCCAAGGCTAAAAACCTTGGCATGATCATCGACAATAAACTGAACTTTGAGGCACAAGTTAATGCCGTTCCCTCGAGTTTCTTTTTGCTTAAAATAATCAAAAAAATACTACCTTTTATTCCCACAGACAGCAGGAAAACGGTGATTACCTCACTGATTCTCGCCAAATTAGACTATTGTAATGGTCTCTATCTTGGTGTGTGTTAGAAATGGGATCTCTAGTTGGCAGGGCTTGCACCTTTGTCCAAGTAGGGACCCTTCTTCCTAGTCAGGGTAAGGGTTGTTACACTCGTGAAGTAACCCCTGCTGCTCACCCTCGTGGTAGCTTGGCACGAGCAGTCAGGCTTAATTCAGAGGCAGTGTGTAAAGCATTTGCACATAACCAACAGTAATACAGTGTAAGCACTACAAACGGACACCACACCAGTTTAGAAAAATAACCAATATTTTATATACTCAAGACAAGACCAATTACGAAAAAAATCCACAATACGATACTTTAAAAATGAATGCTTGATAAGGTAACTTCTTCTTTGCAGGAATAGCACAAAAGCAAAGTTACGTGCAGTCGGTAGCTCCGTCCGAGCCTACCGTGATGCTGAAAACCACAGAGTCTAACAGTTCCAGCCGACCGCGTCGATACGGGCCAGCAGAGTCATGAACAGACTCGGTTACAGTACCTTTCTCGTTGTGGCTGGTACGGAGTGTACTGAGCCGGTCGGCGTTCGTCGCGGTTGCGGTGCAAGACGGAGCGATGCAAGGTGCGGTGTCCCTCGATGCGGTGCAGGCAGCGGCTCGATGAGCGTCGTGCAGACGGAGTCGGTGAGTCCAAGGCGTGCGGTGCAGGGTGAGACGATGCTCGATGCGGTGCTGACAGGTTGCGATGCAGGCGACCAAGCCGGAGTCGCGGGAGCTGGCGTCGGACAGCGGTGCGAGTCGGAGCGGTGCGTCGCAGGCGTGCGAGCGGTGCCCCAAATGCGGTGCGGTCTCGACTCTTGAGCCAGTTGCAGCGACCTCGTCGGTCGGGTCCGGTTGGTTCAGTGAAGCGATGCGATGCGAACTGCGGTGCCCACAGGTCACGGTGCAAGCAGCGGCTCGATGTTGGCGGCGTTGGACGTTGCCACGGTGAGACCAGGGTTGCGATGCGAAGCGGGGCGATGCGGTCTGCGGTGCAAACAGGTCACCGGCCAGGGATGGATTCGGTTGACGGAGTCGGTTGCGGTTCCCTTCCTCTGTGGCAACTGAAACAGCGTTCAGAAGCGGTACCCAGAGGCTTGTGAAGTCTTTGCAGTCCCTGAGACTTCTTAACAGGAGGCCAGCTCGGTTTCTGGCCCTTGGAGATACTCAGCACAAGTTTGGAGAAAGTTCAGTCCAGTCCTTTCACTGCCCAAGACAGAAGCAGCAACTGCAGGCCCAACCCAACAAAGCAACAACACAGCAAAGGGGCAGTACTCCTCCTGGCAGCTCTTCCAGCTCTTCGTCTTGGCAGGTTCCTTGATTCCAGCGAGATCTAAATTCATGGGGTCAGGGCCCCAATATTTATATCCCAAATTCCTTTGTTCTCTGAAGGCAGAGAGGCCTTTGCCTAGTCCAAACCAGTTCTGGAGCACTTTGTTGACAAGTCTCCGTCCCTTCTTTCAGTGAGTAGGCCAGGGACATCAGACGCACCACAGGAGGTGGAGCCAGCATTGTGGAGGAAGGCACTGTCCTATTCAGGGCCCAGGTGCGACCCCTCCCACCCATCTACAGGTCGATCTGGCTATTCAGCCCTGCGCTGACTCACCCTGTCTCCTGGCATCCCCCAGCCCCTGTCACTCACATTCCAGACACGGAATACACAACCTCGCAGAGGCAGGCTTGGATGGTTAGACAAGAAAATACCCACTTTCTAAAAGTGGTATTTTCAAACACAGAATGTTAAAACCAACTTCACTAAAAGCTGCATTTTATCATTCTGAGTCCAGGCATACTAAACTCGAATTTCTACCATGTTCCCGGGGTCAGTTAGGATTATATACTGTAATAATCAAAACCGCCCGTTCTGGCCTAGGGGGAACAGGTAGCCTTGCAATAGTGAAAAACGAACTAGGCTGTAATTCACTATCAGGACATGCCGCACACACCCGGGCATGTCCTACCTTTCGCGTACAACGCACCCTGCCCACAGGGGTACCTTGGGCCTACCTTAGGGGTGACTAACATGCAGCAAAAGGGAAGGTTTAGGGACTTGCAAGTGTGTGCACTTGCCAAGTCGACATGGCAGCCCCAGGCTGCGCACGGGCTCTGCGTTGGCAGGCCCGAGTTACACTACGGGCTGTTTGCGTGGGTGGCACAATCCAGTGCTGCAGCCCACCAACAGCATTTGGTCTATAGGCCCTGGCACTCGCAGTGCACTTTACAAGGGACTGACACATAAACCAAATAGGCCAATCATGGAAACACCAATCCATAACGCATTTTATACAGGAGCACTTGCACTTTCCCACTGGATCGCAGTGAGGAAAGTGCGCAGAATCATTACACCAGCAAAAACAGAGTCCAAACCGGGAGGTCAGAAAGCAAAAAGTCAGGGGAAACACGCCAAAAGATGCCAAGTCTAACAACTCAATAGTTGCAAATGATGCAGAATGCGGCCGCCAGGCTTCTGCTGGGAATTCCTAAGTATCATTCAGTCCGGAAACATTTGCAAAAGCTGCACTTGCTCCCAATCAAGAGCCGCATCATCTTTAAGGTCCTTTGCACGACCTACAAGGCACTCCACAATTCTGGTCCTAAGTTCCTGAGACGCCGATTATACTGGTATGTCCCTAAAAGGCACCTGCGCTCAGAAGGAGCTAAATTGTTAGCAATTCCGAGATTTTTTAAAAGCCAGTTGGGGTGGAAGAAGCTTTAGGGTGGAGGCCCTAAACTCTGGAATGAACTTCCTTTTTCCATTAGAACACTTCCAACCTTGTTTGCTTTCAGGAAGGCCCTGAAAACTTGGTTGTTTAATAATAGTGACCTGTGCCTTACATGAACTTGCTTCTCCAGATCTCGGCGCCAAGACACCTCAGGGTATTTGTGCGCTTAATAAATATATTAACATAACATGTACATAAAGATAGCTTGTTAAAATAAATGGCAGTGACATGACTCCATTTTTTTTTCTTTATATTTCTCAATTCTATTCAGTCATTTTCTTCTCCCTAGGTTTTCTCATTCTATTTGCACTTACTCTCAATCAATGTGCTGTGGCTCATCTACGCCGGTCGCTTTAACTTCCTTTGACCAATCTGATCTTCTATGCGTTCTCTCTGTCTCTTTTTTTCCATCTCATATGTTCCTTGCACTATTATCCTGGTTTCTTGTGTCTTTCCCTTGGTGCTGTTTCTCAATGTCTTTGACCTCTCTCTTTCACTCTCTGATGTTCCTTCTGTGGTTTTTCCTTTCTAGGCACTTGTTTTTATTCCTTAGGCCATTTCTGTACTATCTCGCTCACCACATAGTACTAGCTCTCCTTGTGGAGTCTATTATTACTTGTTTCAGTTGTCTCTTGGGTCGGTTTTGCTCCTTGTTCTCTCATTTCATGTTGTTTTCTGTTTCCTTCTTTGTTCAGCTCCTCCCCCTTTCTACTCATTTTCGCTCTCCCCTTTTTCTCACCCTCTTATTCCATGTTGTTTGTTTACTTTCACTACCAGTGTTACCCTTGCTGTGACGTTCTTGTTCCATTTTTCTTCTGACTCTCCTGTCCGTCCCGTTTGTTGATATACGCTCTCGTTTTATGTTCTCTTGTAAAAGGTTTTATTTCCCCCCTTTTGTTCCTCACCCTCTCGCTGTATCAGTCTCCCTCAATCACACAATATTTATGAAAACTCTATGCTCACCTCTCCACCTCTCAGATGACATTTATAATTACATCCATAACATTTCATAATACAACTTATTACAATAAAGTTAACACCTTAAAAAAATTTAAAAACATAACGTCATTAGATTTGCATCATTTAAATAACTGTACATGGTGGAGAACTGGCGACAGCACTGTGAGGAGTAGAGTGTGTTAAATAATTCTCCCAAATTTTCATTTTCCTTGGTTTTGACAATGGGGAATGTTTTACTTTGTAATTTATATGTTAAACAGAAATAAGGCATTTGACCCATGGAAACTTGTTTTTCAGTTAATGTTGTGTCACTTGAGTTCATATGTGATCTATTCATTTTGTTGTCACAAAATACAACAAAACTGTATAAGAGAATCCACATAGTGAGGTACTCAGGAAGTAAAGACAAGTGTGTATTAATTAACTTATTTTGTATACATCTGCGCTGTTTACATTAAACTAATACATTTGTTTCTCTATCCCAAGCTATTGCCCAGCTTCCTGATTTACCGTTAATGTAAAAATAAGTCATCCTGGCCTTTTATTTGGCAAGTAAGTGAAACTTATAGGAGCAGAGATATGACATTCTGCAGCTCACCACTTGGAAACGTTCTGAGAGAATTTATAGGTTGAGAGGCTAGAGGTCCAGGATGGGTCTTAGAGAGCCGTCCTTTTTTGGGTAAGTAAAGGGAGTATATCTTTTTGCCCTGAGGGGGTATGGACTCAATGGAGCTCTTTTGAAGGACGCTTGGACATCTTCCTTTAAAAGATGGAAATGTTCCCTGCCGAGAATGTGCCTGTGGGGTGGAATGTTGGGTGGGGGTGTGAAATGTTCTAAACAGTCACCATATTGGACCACCGCTAATATTTATTATCTGATGTGATTTCCTGCCAGCGGGGGAGAAAATCTTGGATCCTTCTCCTGACCAGGCCTGGGCGTAGTTCGGGGAGTTTTGCTACGCGGAACTCAGCGAAGTTCCGCAAGGTGCGGAGTGCAGTGCGAACTGCCATTCACGCTGGTCTTCCTGCCGCTCGGTCAGAAATTCTACCCGAGCTGCAGCTCGCACTTGCGAACTTACCGTTCGCGAGCGCAGGGAAAAAAACTCAGCTGCACTACGCAAAGCAGTGTTTTCTGCACTCCGCGGAGTGCAGAAAACTCCGCAAACTCTGCGAACGGAGCGGAGTTCCCCGCCAAAGCCTACTCCTGACCACTGTGCGATTATTTTTTTGGGGGGGGGTGGAGTCACTCCGTGGAGGCTTCTTTACCCCGGCTGTTGTTTTTGCTACCCCTGAATGCCACCCTGGAGTAGTCCCATGGTGATTGCTGGTGGCAGGCCAACTGTAGTCTTTGATAGGAGGAAGGATGGTCTGGGGAGGTGGCTTTGCTGCCTGTCCTGTACTGTTGACACTGAAAGGACCCCCCACCCCCAGGGGTGGATGCTTGAAGAGCACCAATGGCATTTGCTGTGTAAGTGTCCTTTTTAAGCTTCTCCATAATCTAGTCAACCTGAGGGCCTAGAAGATGTTCGTCATCAAATGGCAGGTTGAGCAGATGCTGCTGTACTTACAATTTAAAACCGGAGACACGGAGCAAGGAGTGGCGTCTTACTAGGATTCTAGTATTAACCCCTTCAGCCACAGTGTCAGCGATATCAGGGCATAGCGGATGGTGGTGCTGGAGAAGGTTTTCCTTTCAGTCACCAATTTCTCTTCCCTTTGTCTATGCTCCAGCTAACTATAGTGCATATCGTCCAAATGCACCGTTTTATCAGGAGAGCAGGCTAACAGAGTTGGCCATTCTCTTAGGTGCTTGGCTGCTTGCACTGCTACTCTTTTCTCCCCGCATCTATTTTCTTGCGATCCTTATCTAGAAGGGGAGCATCTCCTGATGCCAGTGCTCTTTCACTCACTTTGGGCCACAAGGGAGTCAGGAGGTATGTGCCCATATATGTAGAGTTGGTCGTTGGAAGAGGGCTTTTATTTTTTGTCCACCTGGGGTGTTACTACCCTTGCTTTTACAGACTCTTTAAAGGTGTCTGTGGGGGTTTTCAGCATCTCCTTAAGCACAGGGAGGAACTGCATTATGCGTTTGATCTTGGACAGCGTCGCCACCAGAAAGAAGTTGTCCTCTTGGAGGACGCACAGATCCACCTTGTTATATGTGGCTACCCTTTTTATAACTTCATCATAGGCTGTCGTATCATCTGGGAGAATGGCCTGGCTGGGTACAGATCAGGGCCTTTCGCCTGGGGGATCGACATTATAATCATTCCACCGGTCATCAGTAGGCACTGGGTCATAAGGTGCATCGTAGGGGTTGACAGGGATAAATGAGCTGCTCCCTCTGGTGAGTACGGAAGAGGGGACGTATGTGGTTGTGGTGGAGGCGGTGGTGCAACAGAGAAACGGCTGGTGCCCTTGTCGTTGCGCCTTTTGTGCTTGAGAGCTGGAGGAGGCTCGAGAGAAATTTCCTCTTCGAAGGTGAGCTTCCGTTTTTGTGGTAAAGACTCAGCTGGTTTTGGAGGCAGCTTGGTAGAGACCATGCCTATCTGCGCATGAAAGAACAGGTGTTTCTGTTATGCAGCCAGATAATGATGTAATTGCTGGAGGATGGGTTGTTCTGGCTTTTTAGCGCCAACTGTGCTCATGAAGCTAAAGGCATTCTCGACATCAAGACTGATTTCGGCGTCAAAATGAACTTCGTTGCCTGCCCTGATGGGCCTCTTGTCATCGAAGATCTGCGGTGCTTGTGTAGTATCTTCAGGGCCAATGGAAAAGCTGGAACAGTGCCCGGAGGAGTGAGCGTTATTTGCTCCGAAGCTTTTAGTCGGTGTTGACCATGGCCCGAAAGCAGTGGTGGTTCTGCTCGCTGGTTTTAGGCAACAGGCTCAACTACTGACTGCAGTGAGTGTGGTGGTACCGTGCTCCACCTCGATTTGAGGAAGTTGTACTGCCCTAATTTGTGTGTTGGTGACAATCACTCTCACTGCTGGAGTCTTCATCCACGACCCTGAGGCACTAGGGGCCTGTTCTTCTTCCTCCTCAGACCCGGGGTAATTGGAGAAGGCCACCTCCGGGCTGGGTGATGACTGGAGGGGCTGTGCCTAAGAAAGGCCAGCCTCTTCTTTGACACTGTGCTCCTCAAAAGGTGCTTGGGGTGTCGCCGGACCCCTGCATCTGCATCCTCTGATGTGCCCACCTCCGCTTCATCAGTTCCGAAGAGTCTTCTTCGACTGGAAAGCGAGGCAGACCTCACACGTGGTACTGCCGTATTGGGAGAAGAGGCAGATTGCACACCTCGTGGTGGTCGGTCCACAGGAATTTGGAGTAGCACAACTAATTCTTCAAGATGAGTGATGCAGAGCCCCGGGGAGGACCCGAGGCCCTGGTGATGAGGCATCGATGGGAGGCCAGTGTCCATGGAACATCTGGAGAACAATTGGAAACGTCGAGCCCAACACTAGATGGCAGGAGTATGCTGAGCATGTGTATCTACAGCAACACATGCCACAAACCATTTGAGAAAAGTCTGAGAATGAATGTTTTAGAGTGGAGGTGTTCTTGTAGAGATGGATTCACAAGTGGAGCTTGTCTGTGCCACAGATAGGTCTCTTCTTGTTCCTGTAAACATTACTTTATTATTTAGATAGTGAGTGTTAAGTTTCAGTGCTTTGAAAATAACACCAACTGATCTCAACATGCATTGTGCTAGTAAGGGGAGCCATCTAAGTTGGATCAGAGCAGGTGCAATGTACTCAACTTTCTTAGTATGTATGATCCTTTTTGCTGCTACAAGGAGGATTGCTTTGAAGTTGGCTTTCCTAATGTCAGGGAGGCCTTGAATAGAGATAATACATATTCCATACTGGAGATCATTTGAGCTTAAATAACCTGTTTGAGATCCTCTGAGGGAATGAAACTCCTAATATTAGCAGTTTTTGCTGTTAAACGGCTTATTCAGCAACTGCAATGATGTGGGATTCTAGGTTTAGTGGACCATCTAGCAGAAAGTCAAAAGGTTTTGACAAATCCTTTTCGAATTATATTGTGCATTCCTAGTTCCAAACTTATTGCCTTCACTGAGAGAGACTTGTGAAAACACAGAAAACCCTTCCAGATCTTCCCTTCATTTTGTGCCTAATACAGATAACTTAGCAAGAGAAAGTCAAGCACATACAATAGAATAAAACGATTTTTCCTTTGCATACTGATCTTAACGTTTGCATCTGTTGCTTTCCCATTTCCCTGTAGAATGCTCCCAGAACTTTAGATACACTGTAGTTTATCATTATTTTCAAAAACTGTAGATAATATCACCTGAATGAAAATTAAGGGCTACACTCTCACAATTTTCTTCTATCACTTCCTGTGGTTTCTGAAAACGTTTGAGAAAATTATGGACAAAGCAGCAGCTTGAAAATATATATTTTTTCTTTTAACATGTACTCTTAATTTGTTTGATATT
This sequence comes from Calotriton arnoldi, assembly GCA_963921515.1. Classification (NCBI taxonomy): domain Eukaryota; kingdom Metazoa; phylum Chordata; class Amphibia; order Caudata; family Salamandridae; genus Calotriton; species Calotriton arnoldi. The sequence goes on from CAWUFW010013114.1 coordinate 78,961, forward strand.
ACATAGTCTTGGAATACAGCAAGTTTCCTTTTATGCATATAAGAGAAAATTTAAAAAGGATCACATCACCAACCTGCATCATAAAACAAACTTCTGAGTCTTAAGAACTAGGGGAATAAGATCTACGGTCAGCTGCCACTTTTCGTACATTGGCAATATATAGACAAAAGAGATTGAAGCAAGCGGACATCCCCGTTTTAGAACCACTGCAGACAGGGAACTTATCTATAAATACATCTGTAGCCTCCTGCTGTGTACTAACCAAATTTCCTGAGAGATCTCTTAACAATGATAAGAAATGACAAAGCACACTCGAGGTGCTAAGTTTTGCCCAGAAGACTGATCACCCCACAAGGTCAAATGCATTAGAAAAATCAATCTAAGCTACAGAGAGTGTGCACTTTTTTTTTTACTTCTACAAAGCGATGTATTATTAATTCGAATGCAAGTGCACTACTGGTAAGGGAACATTTTTACCCGAAATCCGCTTTGCTCCCATCGATTAAGGTAATAAATATTTGGATACTGTATCAAGGAGGATTAACTGGGTGATAAACCTGTTGTAAATCTAAAGAACGCTTTTTCAGAAACTGGCATAAGAAATTGTCCTTCTGGGAGCAAGTAATATACCTCTCTATGATGCAAAGCATAAACAACTGCCACGAAACCTCTACCCAGTTAAATGAATTTTCTTCCAAATGGCGTTTGAGATGTTAGGCTCCTTGCAGATGTAAACTTACTTTCCCAGATCAGTAGCTCAAGTATTCCTGCCACAGAACTTGGTACTAGATGGTTACGTACAACTAAAAGCAAGTCACATTCAAGTACTCCTCTCAATAATGCAGAGTTTCCTCACATTTATCTAATTCATTGAAGTGGGTCTGCCACTTAATTAAGCCAATGGGAGCCTCGAGCCAGACAAAAACGTAAAAATTATGCTCCAAAACCCGATTATCATAGTGCTTAATGAATGGTACACCATTTCTTTAGCTACTCTTCATCTTTACAAGCCTTCGCAACTTGGGTAGTTCAATGTTTTATCACCCTAAGTGGAACCTTTTGCACTCACATGCCTCCCACACATATAAGGGCATTTTGCTCTCTCCTCAAATTAACCAACTGCTCAGCATGTTGGCGCACTTGCTTCCTTGCGGTGGAAATATTCAATGGCGCTCTCTGAGCATCATGAAAGATTTTACTTGACACTTCCTATAAACGTTTCTCAAAATATTCCACTGTATCCCCTATCATATTGCCAAGTGTTGTATAGAACCAGTTTTGCAAGGAAGCCGACACATCAGTTGCTGCTGCCTCCACACTAGATTAGAATCAAGTCTATGCAGGCTTAGTATTCAGCAACCTGACCATAGATATCAACGGCTGCAGGATTCGGAGCAACATTTTGAAACCATGGCACTTTTTAATTTTTTTAATTTAACAAACTAAGAACTGCTCAGGCGGGTCTTTCTTCACCAGTGCATAGAAGATCTTAATGAACAGTATAATCCAGCGGAAAAGTGTTATCTCTTGAACCATCTTGATGTTCTTGTTGCCTGTGTACCCGACAAAGAGCTGACCATCAAACCTGATCTCTTTCATGTGCCCGATATAATTGCTTATGGCAAGCTTGGGATCCAGCTTATGCAACCGCTTCTTCTCCTTGGAGGTGAGGCAGTGGATAATAGGAGGGCAAGGTAAATGATTGCCCCAGATGGAATTGAGGCACCACTTTAGGAAGGAAATCTGCCTTAGTTCTCAGTATAAGATTGTCTGGAAAGAAGTACATGAAATGTGCACTAAAACTCCAGGCCTGCATCTTGCCAACATGATGAGCTGAGGTCACCACAACTAAAAACATAGTCTTTAAAGTAAGTAACCTCAACTGACAACTGTGCAGGGGCTCAAACAGAGAAGCCATAAGAACGTCAACACTAAATTCAAGTTCCATTGCAGCATGACAAATGGAACTGGTGGAAACAAATTTGTGAAATCCTTCTTCAAAAATCTGGCAACCACTGGTAACTTGAACAAGGAAGGCTGGTGTGGGAGATATAAAAAGGCAGACAAGGCTGCAATATACCCCTTGACCATGCTAACTATGCAACCTTGCTAGGTCAAGGACAATGCAAACTGGAGGATGTCAGCCAAGGTCACTTTCAAGGGATTGATACGCATGCTTGTGTACCAACTTATAAACTTATTCCATTTCCCAGAATAAACTGACTTAGTCTAGGGGCGATAAGCGGACAGGATCATCTGGACTACCTTCAGTGGAAGCTGAAAGGAACTCAGATTGCCTTGCTCAATCTCCATGCTTTGAGGTGTAATCCTTGGAGTTTGGGGTGCAGGACCTGGTGCCCTGATTGGGAGAGCAGGTCCACACTGAACGGACAATGAACAGGAGCATGCAGGGACAAGTGTTGGAGGTCTGTGTACCACACCCTTCTCGGCCAGGCTAGGGTGATGAGATTGGATTGGGCTCAGGGCAGCTAGGTCTTTCTCAGTACCCGAGAAATTAAGGGTGTGGGAGGAAATACAGTGAAGCTGAAACTTCCACTTCAATTGAAACGTGTATCCCAAGACTTCCTGCCACAGATGCCGTAAGGCACAGAACGTCGAGTAATATGCACTGCTGAAAGTAGCAAAAAGGTCCATCTGAAGTAAGCCCCACAGGAACGGATGAAGACGCCACTTATGGTCATCAAGATGATGCCGAGACTGATGTTGAGTAAACCCGCCCGATGCGTGGCTGCCAACCACAGTCCCTGTAGCTGTGGCCACTCACAGAGCTTCAGCGCTTCTCGACAGAGAAGGTGAGATCTCCCTGCTTATTGACGTACCACATTGTGGCTGTATTTTCTGTTAAGATCTAGATGGGCTGGCCTCAAAGGGACAGGAGGAAGGCCTTGAGCACAAGTCGGATTGCCATGATTCAAGCAGATTGATGTGCAGTTTCTGTTTTGATGACTAGCGGTTTCTAATTTCCAGCTCTCCCAGATGCACACCCCACCCAAAGGTAGATTTGTCCATTACCACCGTGTTTACACTGCTGACACACGAGAGAAGGCCTTCCTTTGAGACAGGTTCTCATCCATTTGCCGTCAGCTCAAGTCGCTGCAGTGTTCATTGAGATCACAATGGAAACTGTCAGATCTCCCTGATGCTGGAACCACTGTCTGCAGTGGCACCACTGGAGGGCCCTTATACGCCTGCGTGCATAAGTGACCTGGAGGATGGGAGAAGCCAACAGACAGAGCAGGTGTAAAATGGTGAGGACAGGAATCCGAGCTACCCCCTGAAACATCTGAATCATGTCCTGGATCCTCTGTGGAGGAATGAAAGCCCGGAGCAAGGTCATATCCACAACCACCCATATAAACAGGAGGAGCGAAGGGGCTCCAGGTGAGACTTGGATACATTGATTGAAAACCTTAAGTCAAACAGTAGATATAAAATAATCTACAGGTGGTGCAACACCTTATGCTGCGTGACAAAGTCAATCAAAAGGGAAGAACCAAACATTGGTAATGAGTGGAACCCACCAAAAAACATTTGTATTTCCTGCATGACTGGTATATGAATGTATGTCTTCCGCAGGTTTGAGGGACACCATCCAGTGTTCCGCATTCATGACTAGGAAAACCTGAGCCGGGGACAGCATCCTGAACTTCTCTTTGCACAGGTACAAGTTCAAGAGCCTGAGGTCTAGGACTGGACAAAGACCTCTATCCGTCTTGGCAACCGGGAAGTCAAGAATAACACCTCTGTCCAAATTCCTACTCTGGCACAAACTTACTGCTTCCATCTGCAGCAGTACCACCACCTCCTGCTGCTACATGTCTCACAGATGATTTTTAGAAGTAAGGAAATATTCAGGAAGTTGCTCCTGGAAGGCTAGGGTACATCCCTTTTGAATGATTTGCAGGACCCACGGGTCCAAAGTAATGGTCTCCCAGGTTCATAGAAAAGTTGATACCTGTTCTGTCACAGGCATCATGTACTCCTTCACAGAATACTGCGACTTCCTTGGTGGTGCAGGGTAGGAGGAGGAAAAAGGCTCAAACTAATGGCCGCATCTCTTGCCCCTGCACTGTCAAACAATGGGATTCTGCTGCTGTTGACCAGTCAGTGCCAGTTGGCTTTGTCTAAATTAAAAGCCTCTGCTGAAGGCTTTAGATGTTTGAAAGGAACGAAAAGCTACTGCGGCTGATTGACTCCCAGAGATCTCGTTTTGGCTCTGCTTGCTTTGAAGCACTCAAGCACTGTGTCTGCCTTCCGACCGAAAAGCTGCTCCCTGTCAAAAGGCATGTCTACTAGAGTATTCTGTACATCTGTGGAAAACCCGGTAGAACGCAGTCAGACATGCCTCCTTAGGGTTAAGAGAAGAGCTCATGGCCCAGGCCCGCTATTATGATGTTACGGGAAGGGTCATGTCCCTCACGGATTACTTCTGCAAAATGGCCCCTGAGGCGTTTCAATAGATCCCAGGAGCATTCTGAAGGGGCAGTATATCATAAATGAAAGTGGAAGGTTACGGGTCAATGTCATCTGAGTTTCCATAGCCGTCTGGTCAACGTTGGTCTGATTCTGACCCAAATCAATCAGCATTTGTAGAGCGCAGCACTGTCACCCCTGGGGGTATCTGGGCACTGGAGTGCGAGGTCTCTGTCGAGAAGCCAGATCTTGAGGAAACGGTGGGAAGACAGAAGAACGAGTAGAAAAAGGCAAAACAGAGGGCAGAAAAACGAGCGAGCAGAAAAGGCAAAACAGGGGGCAGAAAAACAAGCAGAAAAGGCAAAACAGAGCAGAAGAGGGCACAACCGAGGGCAGAAAAACGAGCAGAAAAGGCAAAACGGAGGGCAGAATTACGAGTAGAAGAAGCAAAACCGATGGCAGAAAAACGAGCAGAAAAGGCAAAACAGCAAGAAATGAGCAAAGAGGCACAGAGGGCAGCAGGTAGACAGACAGCAGAGGGTAGCGGACTGCAGGCAAGCTGGACAGGAGAACTGTCGCAGGGGGAGCTGGCACAATGACCCAAAGAGATTGCGGATAGTGTCCCACTATTGCCTTTGGCCAATACATCATTCGCCCTGGAATTTTCCTAATCTAGGAGGTCGGAGTCTCTCTTCTATACCTCATTCTCTTGACATGTAAAAGTGGCCCCTTGGGAGGTTGGGATGGAAAAGATGGTACAGGACCCAGGGCACAGGAGATTGGGGCAGTGCTGTAGAGAGTTGGAGGTGACGCCAGATCTGGTGTCCAAATCGATGGTGAAGCTGGTATCTCTGATGAGGGACTTGGAAAGGGGCCAAAGCCAGCTGGAGTTGGAAGGAACCCGTATGGTAGCGAAGTCTGAACTCCAAGTGCAGCCCCAAATGGTCCCAGCAGGCACACCAGAAGGGACTGCTGCTCTCCTTAACATGTCCAGCTTAGCCTGGAATTAGAATACTGGATCTGTACTTGGTGCAAAGAACTTGAGGAATGCTGGTATAGGCGCTGGAGACCGCGGTGCCAGCAAAGTCTGAGGGGACAACACCACTAATGCTGGTTCAGGAGCTAATAGAGGCCAGGGGCAAGGCCCAAGGAAGAGGCTTATTCCTAAATTTTGACCTCCTTTGTGAAGAGGGGTGTTTTTTCTTTACAGTGTAATGGCTCCTTTTTTCCCTAAAGGACCAGACAAATGGGGATGAGGAAGGTAAACTGGATCTTTTGCTGGTTCTTGACTTTGTCCTCGAACGCCTAACACAGCTACTGTCATCTTTAATGTGGGCCACAAAATGCATGGCCTCCCGCTCTTTGATGACCTTTGGGTTCATGTAGAGGAAGTAGCCACGTGACAAGTCATATTTCAAGCTGAGACACCACAGTCATCATGCGGGTCTGTGATGTACATTTGCCTATCACACCCTCAGCAGGACACTGCCCTCTTTGGTGAGGACATGTCCCTAGCACTGCACCAAAAATAATTTGAGAATCAAAATCTCTTCTCCACGTTTAGGAAAGAAGCTCCAGAACCCTGATGACGTGCAGAAAAAATAGAAGTGACTTTAGGATGCCGGAGAGGGAAATATAAAGCTATGGTGACAAGACAATGACACCACTTGCAGCATCAACATAGGGCCAGCACTCCATACCGGCGTCAAAGAGCTGTATAAGAAGTTTCAGATCTAGTTTGGTGCATAAGATACTGAAAGGTGAGCATTTTGCATGTAAAGCATCCGAAGGATTCTTTGGGGCAGCTGCTAGCTCTATTTTCAACTAGCACTTGAAATTAGCTTGAATGCCCCTTCTTGGAGGTGGTAGTGGCATGATTGGTAGTATCTGCTTCTATCAATGGCGATTGTTATGCCATTAAAGGCCCCCTTGGGGAGAAAGATGGCAATGTAGAGTTCAATGCTGTATTTCTTAAATCCATTACTTGAGATGAGAGCAAATGGTCCTCTTCCCTCCATTATATATCACAAAATGTTAGTAGGATGCTTACATATGACTCCCCAACACTCATGCTTACTTGCCTCTCTTACTTCTAACCAACTTTCTATTTTTACAATTTCAGTGGGTAGAGTGGTTAGCATTCATTGAAGCAATGTTCTTTGTCCTGCTTTCATTCCCTTTTTTGATAATAGATGGTTCTTTTAGTAATAACGTTTCCTGTGGATTATTAACTATAGCCTATTCTGCTTACATTCCCCTATCAAATCAATAAGAGGTAAATCTGACTGTACTATATCATCGACTTTAACTTTGAACATAGAGTACCAATTTCAGTGTCCTTCTGGGACCCTGAGTTGTGGAAATCCGAGTTCCAGAGGAAATACTCCTTAAACAGTGGGGTTAGGGTGTCTGCTATCTCTTCGGTGATTGTGAATTTGAGTGGCCTTATTATACTCTCCACTGGGGCTCTTGGCTAAACTCCCAGGTTGCATCCTATTGTTTCCGGACTCCACAACCACCAAGCCAAGAAATCTACATAGAAATCTGTCTAGATTCTCTTGATGCTCTTTTGATGTAGGAAGCCAGTCTCTGTTGGCCCCCCACCCCAATAAGCTTTCCTTTTGTATTTCAATTCTTTACATAATGCAAACCTTAGTTCGGATATCACACCTTGACCCTTTAGTGGAGCCAACAATGATAAAAGACATGCTAATGAATAATGACGTGGATCTCATAAAGTAGAGGTAGTAAGTGTAAGGTGAAACACCATGTGGGAAGGGGAAATTCTGTAAAGAGACTCCAATGGGGACAGGGGTGACCATTTAATAGGAAATAGGGATGCTAACGGTGCCACCAACGGGCCCGTGTGAACCCAAATTGGAAGAGAGTGTGGGCTCATCTGTCAGTAGACCTCGTCCCCCGGTAGGTCATTCCACCTGGATCCTCCGTACAGTGACGAGGGGGATGCAGTAGAGCCCAAGTCGGTATCTAGGGAGCTACTGGGGAGGCGGGTATGGTATCTGAGGGATTTCCTAAGAGACAATAGCAGGATGATTGGTGCAGGGTGTTCCCTGACCAAGTAGGTATCTGGGTATCTTCAACCCTGGAGAAATGTATCCCAGACATCATCAAAGATTTGTAGCTTATCGTTTAACTTGTAGATAATCCTCTCAAAACGCACCGTGTCATACATTAAGTCCAACCAGGACTTGAGGGAAGGAATTTGGGCAGTTTTCTAGTGGCGCAGTATCGTATCACTCGTATGCATCTTGACATTTTTGTACTTATGTTGTGTATGGGTTACACCAAAATTTGAATATAAACAAAAAAAGTAAAGAATTTGAAAAATTCTAGTTAAATCTGACAAGCAGTGTTATTTTATTGTTCCAACAACCAACTGAATAAAATATTGTGTATTTGGCATATTTACAGCAATAAAGGTAGACTTGTAACAGTAGGCTGGGAATGTTTTAATTGTCCTGAAGGGGTGAATTGCAGCACGGCCTTAAAGCAGTTTAATACTGCGTGGGTATATCACTGCTTTTAATTCAATCCATCGCAGTCCAAAATAACGATCTACTCTCTCAGGTGCCTTTTACCCCCTGAACAAGTACACCCATCTTTAATTTCCTTGCTACATTTGCCTGGCATTTCTGTATGTCTACAAGTGTAAAATCTCCTAATAACACATCTGAAATGATCAGCAAATAATTGTGTCTCTATCGGTCTTAAAATAAAATTAGATCTTCATGTCCCTGGAGAATACAAGGGTATCCAGGTGGTAAAGTAAATTCTCCCTTTTGTTACAATTTTGGCAAATTTCATGACCTTTCCCAAAATTCACTTTCTTGTGGGATTTACACTATTCTGGTCTCTGTTTCTAGTTAGAAACAAATTATAATCTTTAAAATTATTCATTGTTGATGGAAAATAGGGGCAGCTTTGATAATTTTCCATTGTTTTAAAAACCTGAATATCAGTGATATTGGAATACTCGGGAACTCCACGCACTAAACTATACAACTGAACCACAGAAACACATAACAAAGTTGCTCACTGTTGGTCATTATCATTCAAGGTGTGCGGCGTGCCCGATGCCGCTGCCAAGCGGTTAAATGGCTACTACAATGCGCTTACCACGCTTAGCATAACAGACGCTATGTGTCAGTGTACCGCCTGTAAAACGAGTACGCAGGGCAGAGCCGGTGCCAAAGTGTAGCCTTGCAGTCGCAAAGGTCGTGAGCAGTCCCCTGCCTCCCAATAGTGCAGAAACACTACAGACAAAGTCTGTAACAGGATAAAATACAACTCCGATGGAACAATTCAAACACCACCACAGGGCCAGCATGCCTACTGCAGAACTGGCATGCGGGGAGATAATCCAACACTGAGTGTCGCGCGAGTTCAAGCTCTGATTCAAGACTTCCAGTCACGGGCCCTTCCGCAAGGGTTGTGAGCGGTCCACCCGTCGCCTGACAATGCGAAAGAAGACAGGCAAGTGTGTACTGAGACAGAATAGATGCAACCACCAAGGAACAGTCTCCTTGTTGTCAGTCTATCTCCTCTTTTGTTCCTTGTCATGTCCTCTCCCTTTGCACTCAGTCTGGCTTACTACTTTTTCAGTACCCCCACGTCCTGCTCACTCTGTTGTTCCTTATTCGGTCTGTTCCCTTCGTTCCCAACCTCTTATTCCTTTGTCTTTCTGCCCTTTGTACTGAGGCTCTCTTTGCCTGTGCTTTCCTTCTCAAGTGAAATGTACTCTCTCATTGATGCTATGGTTCTCACACAGTCTCATGTCCACATGCTGGCTCTCGCTTCTGTGCTGCCTTTCGCTTTTGTGCTCTATTAATTTAATCTGCTGTTGCCCCCCTTTCCTTTTACTGGGTCACACCTGTGTGCTGCATCTTACTGACTCAAAACATGTTGCTGTCATCTGTGTCAAGCTTTCTCCTGGGAGAAGAACACAGTGCACCACTCACGGCTAGCGTGGTACATCACCTACAATATGTACCTGTTCAAGGCATGGTGTCTGCCACCCAGCCGTTGCAAGTGTGGTACGTGAAGCAAGCCAGACTGTAGGTTGGGAAATGAGAGGAGGGCAGCGAACAAATCAGGTTTCGTGTTGAGTCCCTTCAGAAACGTTCAGCTCCTGCGGTCTCTCATCTTCATTACAGGAGGGGTGGGGTTGTGGGTATTGCTATATCTGAGAACCAAAACTTCCTGCTGCCTCTCTGGCCTTTATTTTACAGCAGTGCTAAGGTTTGTCCGTTAGCATTAGGATACTCTCATCTTAATTCCAGAGGCCTTCTCTGTGCTCCCCACTTGACTGCCTCCTAAATAAAAATACTGAAAGTGACTAAAGGAATTTTGTTTTAATTTTTACAAGGCTGTCAAGTATCTTGATACATCTGAAAGCATCAGCCAGTCCCGTCTTTTCAGCCAAAAGCATAAATCACTTTACGTGAGAAGTTCACCTTTTTACACTGTTATTATGGGCTCATCGCAACAAAGAGATTTAACTAAAATGTCAGAATCGACTGAAGGTGTCGGAAGACAGTCACCTGGCAGCTGTTTTGTTAACAATTACAAAGTAATCTAGTCCCTTTTCACATGCAAACCCTAAAATGTGTTGATTTTCCATTTACTGAGAAGCAGCTGTAAGCTACTAGCTCAGTGTTTTGAAGAAGCTACTTCCTAAATAAAGAAGCTCAAGCAGGCACACAAGTGGCAACCTCTTTGAAAAAGATTTTAATGTGCGACCCCCAAACTCACTGCAAGTCCAGCCTCAGTGCTTTACCTGTGAAGAGATGACACTGCTTATTTATCCACAGCGTGGCCAGTGACTGGACTATGGATTTGGGCATAACTGGACATACCAGACTGGCTGGAAAGTGTATGTTCTTCAAGTGTGTGGCACCTGTTTGGTGAACACATGCATAGTTATCAAAGGCAGTCTTTCCTTGCAGATATGGTCAGACATGAAGTGGGAGATTTTGTCTGAAGCTACAAAGTGTGGAAGTTTTTGTCTGGCCTCTTGAGTTCAGCTTAAACTGTGATTGGCAAAGGCATCATATTTCCTTTGTTGTGTATGTGAAAATATGTCATCGAGGTGCTTTCCTAAATTCTTCACCTCAAGATCGCCAAAATGTCCTCCTAGAACCAACTTTAACCCACAAATACCCCCAGACAACAAACACTCACCCTCCAGTTTCTAATGCGTTTGAGACGGTTTGGTGTTTTCTCCAGGATCTGCAGAAATTCATGGGTTAGCTCTGGAAAAGAACAGATATAAATAAGTGGGTTTCAAATACAAAGGTGAAGACTGGTAGAAGGCAGTGAGGTAGCAGGAGGGCGGTGACAAAGAAGGGCAGACACAATGAGTCCATGTGACTTTACCTTCAGAAACACTTTCTACATTCTTCTGGCAGAGTCCTCGTCTTTGAAGTATCCTGGGAGTCAAGTTAGAACTGGGAATTCTTTTACAACATCACTAAGTGGCACCACGCAGGCCTCAACCACAGATCTGCTTTTGTCACCCATGAAGCTAATGTTGCAGGTCCATAAAGGTACAACTCAAATCAGTGACGTCAAGACAGTGGCAGCATTATGGTAACAAGTACAAAAAAGAAAATCCAAATAATTAATCAGCCACTCAGAAGCAGCGGGTGGTATGGAGGGAAGGATTTGGGAGGGCGATGAAGCATCTGCAGGAAGATTTTGCAGCATCTGGAAACAATTATTTCGGCAAATTTATCATCTTTGAAGACATGCACACATTCAGAGGGTCTAAGTAGTTAGGAAATTGCAAAGCAAGCTTCCTGCTTCACAAATTAATCTAAGTTGTACTTTTTCATAAATGCAAGTGGGCAATGACCAGGTTTTTTGCTTGACAGAGGTCCAGTGACTCTAAAGTAATAAAAGTGATTACCGGAATGCTTGAATTAATCTTAGCTACTGAAATTACTCGGACTGCAACCCAATCCATTGTTACGTGGCACAACACGCCACCTCAGTTCAGATCGAGCCATATGCAAATCAGTCTTGACCCTGCTCCAATGCGAACAGCCCAGCCCGAACTGCCAGGCCAGGACCTCTCTAAACTGGAACAGAAGCAACCCAGGACCGGTTTCGCCCTAGTTAAGGCTCATCAACCAGGTATCGCTTGGTTCCAGTGACACAGTGTGTACAGGATCCATGTCCATGCATACCCATTCCACTTAGGACAGCACACTAAAGTATACAAAAAGTGAGTGATGGAATGCTTGACTTAATCTCAGCCACTGAAAATGTGGTCGCTGAACAGCTGTGGTCTTTTGTAAGGGATATTAAGAGTCCGTGAGTAAGAACATTGTCCGCTGGTCTTTAGTTGCAACCATTTTACTGTGTGAAGTTGAATTTGAGTGCACTTTGAAATGTTAAAATTTCAGCTGCTTTCTGAACCACTTGTCATTTGGTTAGGCCACCAAAGTTGGGTTGAGGGTTGCATAGCTTTGGGCTGTAAACTTCTCAAAGGTCTGTCTCCAGGGTTACAGTTTTCGAAGGATTTTTGGTTGATGAGGTGAGCAGTCATTTATTAGAGATTACCAGTCAGTGAGCAGTGGGGGCTTATTTGTGTAAGTATGTAGGACATTCCACCTTAGGTTTTGGTGATGTGCAGAAGACCTGGAAACTGATCCTAGTGTTTACCATGAGCCAGTGAAGCACTTTCAGAGCTGGTCTAATTTGGTCGTGTTTGCGCAGGTTCATGCACGAGAATAAGGGAAATGGTTTGGAAGATACAGGCACCCTTTTCCTAAAGTGAGAAGGCTTTTCTTGTTGTGATGTCCAATTTTGTAACTACAACCTGGATTCTTCTAGAGGGTCTTATGGCAGATTTCTCCCAATTATTCGAGAACCCGCCCCCCAAAAAAGCTAAAAATATGCACATCTTGTAAAGAAGTTTCTTGGGATAATTTCTTCAGAAGCCAATCATCAAGGCATGACTATATGTCGCCCTCCTATAGTCAAAGAAATGCTGCAACTTCTATCACCACTTTTGTAAAAACTTGCAGTGGCAGTTTCAGCTTCAGTGGAAGGACTATTAAAATGGATAGTTTCATCAACTGCCAGAAAACATAGGTGTCTGGAAAACTGTGTCTTGTAAGTTTAAAGACAATAACGAAATGGTTACTTACCAGTAGGAGAAGGTTTGCAGCCTGGAGAATTTTCACATGTTGTGCATCTATTTCTACATCTAGTGGTTGGTTCTGGAATGATGTCTTGTCCTCCTACTCTCTTTCCTTATTCCTTGATTATTTTTTAGTGCGGGCGTCGACCACCATTTTGTGGTAAGTCCAACCTCTGAATGACATCCGACGGCGCCCTGGAAGTTCCTGTGTGTGGTCATCATCTTCAGATTCTTCTTTCTCTTGACATTTTTTCTCCTTGGAACTTCCCTTCTTTTTTCAAGTGTTGTTCACTTTGCCTGTTTGCTTTAACCCCGTTTTCAGGGAGGTGGGTGGGTCGCATCTGAATCCACAACATCCTTAAGGGTGCAAAACTACACCTACTGGTAACCATTTTTGTTTTGCAGCATGAAACCATTTCTAGATTCACATGCTGTGCATCAGATTACGTAGCAGTGTCTGATTCAGTGGGAAAGATGGGTTGAAATGCGGATGAGTTGGCAAACAGTTGCTGTAGCACTCTGTCCAACTTGTGCTTCCTTGTTTATCTGGATGTCCACACAGTAGTGTTTCGTGAAGGTGTGCGGGGATAACCACGCTGCGGCGATACAGATATTTCTAATGGGTTGAGTGTGCCCTGGAGCATGTGGGTAAATTTTTCCTCCTTTTGTGTTTGGATAGTTTCCACTATTCACCGTGTGATCGTTCCCTTAGTTACCGGCATACCCTTGCTTGCCTTGCTACCCTGAGTTGGTTGCCTTTGCGTATTGCTTTGGTCTCTTGTAGGTAGTACATGAGTACTCTTCGCACGTCCAGAGCGTGTAGCGCCCTTTTGGCCTGTGAATTTGGATCCTGAAAGAAGGCTGGTAGTTGGATGCTTTGGTTGATGTGAAATAGTGATACCACCTTTAGTAGGAACTGTGAGTTTGTTCGTCGGAAAACCTTGTCCTTGTGCATTCGAAAGTAAGGTTCCTGGATCGTAAGCGCTTGTAGATCTGCAGAGAGACGTGATTGCTATTAGGAATGCGGTCTTTAAGGTTACAAACTTCAACTCTGTCTTGTGCATTGGCTCAAATGGTTCTGTCAACAACTGTGTGAGAGCAGTGTTCAGGTCCGCATTGGCGTCGGTGCTGCCCTAGGTGGTGCCACCCTCTTTGATCCCTCCAAGAATCTTTTCATTACCGGTAGTGTGAAAAAGCTGTTACCTGTTGTTCCTCTGGTGCATGCTGAGATGGCAGCCAGGTGAACCTTTAGTGATGTGTAGGTCTGGCCGCTATCCAGTAGGTGAGTGAGTTACATTAGAACAGCACCGTGCCCTGCTTTTGTCTCTAGTTTTTGGTGGTCCCCTGCACCACTGTAGGTATTTAATCCAATTTGTCGTGTAGCACTTCATAGTGCTTGGTTTTCTACCCTCCTTCAGAATTTCCATTGTCCTGGAGGGCAGCTGTAGGTGTTCGAACTGTAGATATTCAGGAGGCACGCTGAGTGTAGCTGGTTCTGAGTGACACACTCCTCCGTTCTGCATAGTTAGCAGGTCCTTTGTTGCCTTGACTGGTATGATTTGTCCTCTGGACATCTCTAGTAGGTCCAACTACCATATCTGTCTGGCCCACTGCAGGGCGATGAGTATGAGTGAAGCCCCTGGTTGTCTAGACTTTTTTAGTACCCTTGGGATTAGGAGAATCGGTGGAACGGAAAGGTGCAGACAAATCTCCCTGACTAGTCTATTGATAGGGCATTCCCCTCGGACTGGCGGTGTGGGAACCTAGACGCGAAGTGTTGGCATTTTGTGTTTTTTGACGTGCAAATAGGTCTATGCGTGGTGTTCCCCTGCATCTGAACATGCCGTCAAGTATTTCCTGCTTTATCGACTATTCGTGGGAGGTGCTTTCTTGTCTGCTCAATCTGTCTGCCTCTGTGTTCAGATTCCGAGGGAGGTGAATTGTTACTACCGTTGTGTTCTGTTGGCTCGTCCATTTCCATATCTCCTGTGCTAGTTTCGACAGTGGAAACAACTTTGCTCCTCACTGCTTGTTGAGATAGAACATCAGTGTAAGGTTGTCCAGTTGTATGAGCACTGTCTGTCCTCTCTCATGTGCATGGAACACTTTCAGCGCTAGAAAGGCTGTCGTTAGTGCTGGATAGTTTATGTGGTTCATGGCGTGCATAGGGCTCCAGAGACCTCTGACCTTCTGCTTGTCCATGTGTACTCCCCAACCCTTGTGGGATGCGTCCGTCATTATGGTCACAGTGGGAGTTGGTAGTTTGTAAGATCTCCCCACTCTCATATTTGTCGGGTTCCACCATTCTATTTCCTTCTGAACCTCTGCTGTGACAACAACAAGATCCTCCCAGCTCCCCATGGCTTGTGAACATTCATTGCAGAGCCATACCTTTATGGGTCTTATGTGCAGTCTTGCATGCGGTATGAGGGGGATACATGATGCCATCCTGCCCATCCATTTCATGACAGTCCTCACTGTTAGAGATTGCCCATTCTGGTACAGAAGAGTTGTGTCCTCTTATTGCTGTCGCTCTCTTGGGTAATGGGTATGCCTGTGTTGTTCTTGAGTTCAGTGTTGCCCTCAGCAACACCTTCAACTGCTGTGTCTATTTTTCATGGTTTGCGGTGAACCCCAGGCATTGTAGTGTGTTGATGATTGTTTACATGTCTCAGTGGCATTTTTGTTTCGATTTTACATTTACCAGCCAATCGTCCAGTTATGGGTAAATATGTATACCTTGTCTTCTCAGATGTGCTGCCATCGCCATTAGGCATTTCATGAACACCACTGTACATGTACAGGTTGTCCGGGGGCGAGGGCCTTGAGGGGTAGTTGTTGACACGGGATTCGGCGTCGATATCCTCCCATTCATCAGTGAACTGGCACTGCCACTCCACCATGATGGGCTCGTCCTCCTCAGATTCGAAGAGGTCTTCCGGCTCCAGCATCGAGGATGCCTCGATGTCTGGTAGGTCTTCGCTCAATTCCCGCGACTCAGAGGGCTTTGTGTGTATGTGGAACACCTTCAGGGAGTCATCGAACTCCTACTTGCCCTGCAGGAGCGCTGCCATTTCGGTCTCGAGTCTCTCTCTTTTCTTTGCGACCCTCCAGCGAGCATTCAGCGTTAGTTGTGGAGGAGAGTTTCATCTTTGGGGCCTCCTTGCTCTTTCCCTTCGCCCCCTCCTTTGTGTCTGCTGGCGCTAAGGGTTGGTGCAAATGTTTGCCCCCATTATTGTCCTTTGGTCGGGACCCTTGCAGCTCTTTCTGTTTGAGCCGAACTCTGTCCGTTGAGGTGAATTTCAGTGTTTTAGGGTCTTTTATTACCTTCTGCTGCTTGGCCTTTTCGGCGTCCCTCGCTGCCTGTGTGGCTGTCTCTGCCCTTTCGACCCCGCATCCGGCTCGCCTGTGCCAGCTCTGCTTCTTTGACATTTTCCTCGTCATCACTGGAGAGGCCCTGGTCCTTCAGGGACTACTGTCGTCTGTGGGTGTCAGCCATGGCATGGTGTGCTAGCCATTGCTTTACCCTCATCTTGTGAGTCTTTGGTACGAATTTGGTGCAGATTTCACAATCTTCATTGTTATGATCCGTCGGGTGGCACAGGTTACAGACCTCTTGTGGTTTCCTCAGTGCGAACTTGTGGCAGCAGTTAGGGCAGAATTTAAATGGTGTGTTCTCCATTTCCCTTAGCTGCCCATCTCCTCTGCAGTCTACGGCCACGTGGTGATCACCGATGTGACCCCGGGTCGAGAAGGCTTCTCTCGTTGGTCTTCGGTGTTTCTCATGGCCTCCGGTGATTTTTGGTGTTTTCGGTCGACCTTCTCTTTCCTTTCTCTGCAAATCTTCCAAGATTCTTCGGAGCTCCTCTTGTGTACCCCCGGACCCAACGTTGGAAAAAAGAATTTGAAGATGGCAACCCCACACAGGTACATCTGGGGCGCTGTCTAACATCACACAAAAGATGTACTTACCACCAAATGGTGGTCAACAACACACACACCAAAATAAAAAACAAGGAAAAAGAGTAAAAGGACAAGACACAAGTACGAACCCACCCACTATATAGTGGAATAGATGTACAGCATGTGAATCCAGAAAAAGATTCATGCTGCACAACCAGTCATTTAATTTAGGGCCTGAAAAATGTGAGGCTTTCTGATTTTTGTTTTCTAGTTAACTTGTTGGGGAATAGCTGATCTAGTATTGACCTGAGACCTCCATCATTTTTCCTTAAAAGGATACATCTAAATTACCAACCTCAACCTCTTTGATAGTAAAAGTCTTTCTACTGACCTCTTAAAGTTGAGCATTTTCACTTCATACATCATCGTATCTGTACAGTTGGAGGGTAGACAGGTGGCTACTTAATGGGCAAAGGAATGGAGCCTGCTTCTATTTCTCATCGAATATTATTCACCTCCCACCAAAACCTGGAGAGAGTACTTTCAAGATCAACCTAGAGAGGTTTTGTAGTCGTTCATGTGGGTGATTAGTAGATGCAGTGATGTTTATCTGTCTCTATTCTAATGAGGATAAGGCTACTGGTTGCTTACTACTGCAGCGGGATTTCTTGGTCGTGAATACAGTGACTTCCTAAATCCAGGAAAGGATTATATTACTTAGTCAGTAAGCATCCGTTTGTCACATGTAGTGCTGTAAATTCACATGCTTTGCATACTCCTGCCCTCTAGTGCTGGGCTTGATGTTGAAACATGCTTTTCTTTGACAGTCTTTCGAGTCACAAGGCCTCGGTGACTCCTCCTCTGGTAATTAACGTGCATGGGCATCGGCCCGTTGATCCATTGGTTTCCGCACAGCGGGAGAGAGTAGGTATGGAATAGTAAGTAAGATAGGAAAGGGGCCCTGCGTGTAGTGTAAATAATTATGTAGGTTGAAGATATCTGTAGCAAACCATGGCTTCTGGGAAGGCGGGTAGGCACAAGTGAATCGACAGCACTACATGTGACGATCAGATGCTTACAGTAGGCAACATAATCCGTTCATAGCATATGTGGCTTTAGATACACATGGTCTGCAGCGACTATAAAGCACTACTTCATAAGCGGTGGCTTGCCAGTGGACGGTGCAGCAGTCTAAAACAAAGTCCTTAGGAGAGTTTGCCCGACTCTCGCCGGGTGCCTTGCCACAATGTCCACACAATATTGCTTTGTGAAGGTGTGTGGAGTGGCAGCTTTATAGATGTCAGTTATGGGTATATTACCCAGAAAGGCCATAGTGGTGTCCTGTTTGTGGGTGGAGTGAGGCCTGGGGAGGGCAGGTAGGGTTCTCTTGGCTTTAAGGTAGTAGGTTTAGATACATTTAACAATCCACCTGAC
The DNA here is from genome assembly GCA_963921515.1 of Calotriton arnoldi. Taxonomy (NCBI): domain Eukaryota; kingdom Metazoa; phylum Chordata; class Amphibia; order Caudata; family Salamandridae; genus Calotriton; species Calotriton arnoldi. The sequence goes on from CAWUFW010013114.1 coordinate 96,899, forward strand.
TATACCTGCCTTGGATATTGGATGGACTTTATAAGGTTGTGCACAGACAACAAATATCTAAGCTTGACATACTGAGTCAGGCTGGGGGAAGAAAACTGGTAGCTCAATTGTCTGGTTAAGGAGGAAAGGGGCGAGACTACCTTAGACAGGAACTTGGAGTTGGTTCTAAGGACAATCCTGTCATTGGGAATTGGAAAAAAGGCTCTTGTAGTGTGAGGGCCTGTAGTTCACTAATACATCTAAGGGACATTATGGCTACTAAAAAGGTGACCTTCCAGGAGAAGAACTGCAAAGGGCAAGAATGAAGAGGTTTAAAGGGAGGTCCAATGAGTCTGGTAAGGACAATGTTCAGGTTCCAGACTGGTGCAGGTGGCACGCTAGGTGAGAGGACATGTTTAAGGCCCTCCATGAAGTCTTTGATAACAGGGATCTTGAAGAGTGAGAAGTGTTCCCTGTTCTACATGTATGCAGCAATAGCGGTTAGGTGTAAGTGAATAAAGGCGTAAGCTAGCCCTGTTTTTCACAAATATAAGAGGTAACAGATAATGTATTGACCTATAAGTGTAAGGTCATTGATATGGTTTGGGGTACAGTAGTGAACTAATCTTTTCCACTTAGCAACATAGCAAGTGAGTGTGGTAGGCCTACTGGCTTCTTTCAGCAAGTTCATGAACTCTTGGGGTAAGTTGAGATGGCCAAACTGTAGGACCAAATGAGCCAGATCGCTAGATTGAGTTACCTGGGGCCCCAGTGTTGGACTCTGCCTTGATTCTGTGTAAGAAGTTACGGACTGTTGGGGAGCGTCTTGAATGGGGTGACCGACATCTCTAGAAGGGTTGAGAACCATGGTTATCTGGCCCACATGGGAGCCAACGGGGTGAGGGATGATTGCTGCAGGTACCTCACCATGTACGGTAGAAGTGGGAGAGGGGAAAGCATATGGAAAGGGCCTTTGACCCGTTCATTCGCACAGCACTGCCCATGGGCTGGGGGGAGTGGAAACCTGAAGGTGAAGCTTGGGCATTTATTTTCGATTTTCACATGTGGTGAAGAGGTGTACGTCTGCCGCTCCCTGCCCTCCTCCCACCACCGCTGAAAGTAAGGGAGTAGAACTTGTGGATGGAGTTCTCACTCTTGGACTTGTTGCTGCGTCCTGCTGAGCAGGTCTGCAAAGTCATTGTCGACCCCCAGCAGGTACTCCGCCAGTAGATGCACTGTGTGGTGGATCGCCCAAGGCCAAATTCCCTGTGCTAGTGCTAAGAGTAGAGGAGCTTGTGTACCACCTTGTTTTTGCAGGTAAAGCATGGTAGTCATGTTGTCGGTTCGCACCAGGACCACCTTGCCCGCAATGTCTGGGAGAAAAACTTTGAAGGCTAAATGCTGGCCACTTCCCATGAAGAGCAGGCAGCATCAATGGGCCGGATGGATAGGGATGTGAAAATAGGCATCCTTTAGGTCTATCGTGGCCATGAAGTCACCTTGCTGCAGCAGGGGATGACATCCTGTAGGGTGACCACATGGAAATGCTCCGAGAGGATGGATCTTTTGAGGAGCCTGAGGTTAAGTACTAGCCTAAGATAGCTGTCCTTTTTGGGAATGAGGAAGTACAGGGAGTAAATGACTTTGCCCCGGTGTTCAGGGTGTACTGGCTCTTTGGCACCTTTGAAAAGGAGCTCCTGGACCTCTTTTTCCAGAAGACCAAGGTGTTCTGGGCTGAGGGTGTGTGAGGGGGGTGGGATGTTTGGTGGGGTTGAGATGAGCTTGCTACAGTAGTTGTGCTCGACGATGGATAGAGCCCACTGTTCTGTGGTGATCCCCTCTCAACAGGTGTAGTGTGATTGTGGGGGATACAGGACAAGTCAATACTTGGGAGGTATAGCCAGTGCCTCTGCCTCGATCTTTGGAGCGGCTAGCCCTGAAGGCACCCCGTGCATAACTCCTACCTCCCTGTTGGTGGTAATTCTGCTTCTGACATTGGCATGACTGTGTGGGGTCGGAGGAAGAAACCTTGGACCAGCCTCTTGTCTGTTGCCCCCGAAAGGAGCCCCTGGTTTAAGGAACTTGAAGGGCACCCAGTGTTGGAGTGCTTCTTTATCTTGTCCAACAGCTCATCAAACTGCAGATCGAACAGGTCTTCTCAGTAAAAGGGCAGGTTGATGAGATCTTGTTGAACTTCTGGCTTTAACCCGAGGCAAGCTGCCAAGAGAGGTGGTGGTGGTGGATCACCGAGGTGTTCACCACTCCGGCAGCTGTATTCACAGAATCTAACGTACACCGAATGGTGGCACTGGATATAGCTTTCTCCTCAACAATCACTTTTCTCCTTTTGTGGTATTGGTCAGAGAGATGCTGGAGTAGGGCCTCTTTCCTTTGGGCCCTGTGGTAGCAGAACAGGACGCCTACTGAATTGGCAATGTGCATATCTATGGTGGCACCGACCCCAGTTGTGGCAATGTGCTTACTCTCCTAATCAGGAGGGGGATATTCCCTGTGACCTGGCCGGCTGCGCTCCTCCGAGCGATGGAAATGACCAATACGTTCGGAGGCACATGACCTCTGATATAGAGAGGATCCAATACTGCAGGCTTAAATTTCTGTTCAATCCTGGATGTTACGACTCAGGATCTTACGGGCTCCTTAAAAATGCCTGGTGCCGATTTTGTCATGCTCTTAAGCATAGGTAGAAATTGCAGGGAACACTTAGTTCTGCAAAGCGTGTTCATTAGGAATTCATCCTTCGGGGTGATGTACATGCCCATCTTGTGGTTGGTGGCTGCATGTTAGATGACACCTGGGTATGCAGTGGTGTCATGTGGGGGGAGGCCCTAACAGGGATATGGTCATGGCCAGCAGGGTCCCTGGTGGGGCTACACATCATAGTCATCCCAATGATCCTCTGTAGGGCACGAATAAACTGATGCACCAAATTCTTCTGTTGGGGAGTAGGGGCTAGATTTACCTGCGTCTAAATAGGACTATGGTGACCCCTGAGGGGAAGTCGCAGGAGATGGGTGAAGAAGTGGTAGAGGAGGAGAACCGAGATCCTTATTCTTAGGCCTCCTAAGAGACGCCAGATGCAAAGGAGTGTCTGGTTATGGAACATCCTCAAAGAAAAGTTGTTGCTTTTTGGGCAGAGACTTTGCAGTGTTGGAGATCTTGCCTGTACAGGGGTGAATCACAATGCGACATTCCCATTAATCCAGCTCCTGTTGGAGCGTCTCAAGGATGGGCTTCTCTTCGGAGTTGGTCTTGGCGCCGATGTTGGCTTAAGCGCCAACGGCTCTTCCGGCTTCAACGGAGGCATCTGCTTTGAGCGTTCACCGCTGTTGTGTGATCTCAGACTCGAGGGCTGATGGCGGTCAATGGTCTTGGCTGGATCCCGTCTCGGCTCAGACACCTTGCCTCAGTGCTGACCAGACCCCAAATGGTGAAGCACCTGGAAGTAGTGTTGGCTTATGCACCGGAATGAATGCCCGAAGCGGCGGTGCTCGGCTTCGATGTGCAGCCGCGTATGCCACATTATAGCGAATGAGGACATGACACTGACATCTGCCTCTTGCACTTGGGACAACATTCGAATCCTGGAATTTCATGTTCATATGTCAAGTGAAAAGACATTTGTATCCAAACTCGAAACAACAGGTGGAAACAATAACAAAAACAAGCATTGGCATAGCCAATAGGTCTCGCCTTTGGGACCTTTTAAGTGTTTAGTTATCCAGCACAATATCCTTGGTGCAACAACATCAACTGTTGCATGGCTAAACACTTATAAGGTCCCAAAGGCGAGACCTATTGGCTATGCCAATGCTTGTTATTTATTATTATATTAACTTTGAATATCAGCTATTTATTGTGCCTTCATTTTTTATTAAGTTTGTTATAAATAGTTTAGGTAACATTGTAACAATGTAGCAGCCTGTGACTTAAATGCTTGGTTATGTGGCGATTTAATATAGATTGCCTAATAAATAGTGACAATAAAATGCATGGCACAACTGAAATGTTTTTGTTTAAAACCATTGTTAGTAAAACTGCTGTATTGGTGAGTGTTTTTTAAATGTAAAATTATTATTGCAAGCACGTTTAGGTGACGGCAAATCATAGTTTTTCCATTTTATTTTTCTTCCATAAACTTGCGACAAGAAATAGTACAAAAAAGTAGCCATCACACCAGCCTGCCAAGGCTAGATCTACGGCTTTGCCTATGTTTGTTCAGTTTGCATTTCCCCAGAAGACATTTGATGTTTGGTTGTCTTCTATAGTATTTACATTTAAGGACAGCTGTGTCAGAGGTTTGCCACTACTACAGTATAGTAGGTGCAGGAAAGTGAATTGGATGTGGCTTAACGGCTAGAGTGGCTGACTTTGAGACTGGGGAACCAGGTTCCAGTCTGGCAGAAGGCTCAAACATCCGGTGATTCTGGGCAAATCACTTAATTTCCCCATGCCTAAAAATGTGTCAGCCTGTAATGCAACTGGTGCTCATGTAAAGCACTCTGATACCTCTGGGTCGAGTTTGCGTTATCTAAAACGGCAAAAATAAATAAATAATGCCTTGCAGTATGACGTGCATTCTCTCATGTTGCAAGAAGAGCAGGGTTCTCTAACAAGTAGCTCTGGCGATATTGTTAGCTCTCCGGCTATTTGTGAGTAGCTCCCCTATGTGCAGTCCAACCTAGTAAATTAAAAGATTTTGTTTGGTTGAATTAGGTGGGTTTCTAAAGTTGAAAAGGATGTATTTAAGAGTAAACTGTGTGTTTTTTCAGAGCCATAAGCTAATGTTTGAAGGACAAAAATATTTAAGGTTAATAGATAAATGGTGATTCATGCTGCATTGGGAAGCCATATTACTGGTGTTCTTTCCCAGGTGCCTGGTGGCATTGTGCTTGTGACAGATAGGGCATGTAGAGGCATTTAAAATTAAATATGATCACGATTTTTCTTTTGGACATTATTGCTGGTGTCCTTGCCCGATGCCCTGATATGGTCACTGTAATCCTGCATGCAATGACCACTAATGGAATGTTGTCTGATGTGGTCAGTTGTGACATTGATAGTTTGTGTTAATTGGGACGATTTTCATTGAACATAAGTAGCTTTTACTACAGAAAAGGTTTGAGATCCCTAGTGTAGAGCAATATCTGGAGGTAATTCAATACTGTGTTAATAACATTGCGACTGTGTATTACATCCAGCTTATCATAATTGTACAAAAGCATGGGTAATAATCAGTCCTAACAATGTTACCACAAATAATGCCAATTTTTTATTGGCGGGACCTATTCACAGTATTTCTGTGATTTGGGAATACTGCTATTCAAATATGGGCCAAATATGACAGATCCGCAATAACTGAGTGTAAATTGCACACCTGCTACTTTGTGTTTATGCATGATTTGCAAATTAGCTGCTACAAATTTGGCAACCTGGAATGAGGAATGATGCACCTAAGCATGTTAATCACTATGTCAAAGTGTCCAAGCAGCACTCGTTTGTTATTTGCTCCTCGGATTTGCAGGAAGGTGTGGAGCCAACACCTCTAAAAGGAGCGTAATTTGAAGCCCGTTTGGGCTCAAGGGGCCAAAACTACATAAAGTAAAAAATAGGAGATTAACCATTTTGCCCACATAATGAACATTAGCACCATCAATGAGGAAGCCAATATCAAAAGGCTACACATATTCAAACTTCACACCGAGGTACATTACATCTCGAATGTCTGTGACCGCATTTTCTGTCATATTTTGTTGATTTTCTTCCAGTTAAAGGGTTAATTTTTTGATGGCCTGAGTTATGCTCAAAGCAGTTTGGACTACCTAATTAATATGTGCTCGTATATCTACATGAACACAGAGAGCTCAAATTAAACGTTATTCACGTTTCTAGCGATATCAACGCCGATTTCACTGTATCTGTCCATAAGGATCGCACTTTTAAAGTTGCTAAAAATTGTGAGTAAGATCTTCTGGGAATTTATTCTGATTATATAGTGGTAAATAGTGAAAATGTACATTAAATCGTTCTGAGCAGGCCCGTTGTAAAAGGCCTTGGCCGTCTCTGGCCTAAAAAGCTCGGAAAAGGTGTTTTAATGGCGCTGCATCGAATGACCTCTTGGACGCAGGGGAACTTGAGCGCCTGAGTGATTTTAAAATAAACACGTCTGGTGCCTGTTATGCGTCGAGATACCTTACAGCGTTTCTTGAGCTGGGGCCGGCGTCCATTGCTAACTGCTTCTACAATGTCAAGAGTGGCGCAGGAATGTTGTGGTTCTGTCTTAAATACAGCTTGGAAGAGCAGTTTTGCTTTCTGGCCCAGAATTGTGTATAATGAAGGCAGAGTTTCTAGTTTCGAACTCGCGGCCAGCTCCCTGTTTTTGTAGTATTAACCGTTCATGGCGGGGTAGAAATGAGACTTCCATCTCTAACAACCAATCTGCCCTGCGCGCGCTGTCTATCCCTTAGAAGACGTGCATAAAAAAAAAGGGGGGCGTCGACAGCCTGTTGGATATTTGCGAGGACTGAGGCGGAGGAGGGGTCAGACCCATTCCCCCAGGTCCCATGTTTATTGCAGCCCTTTAAGTGACCTGAGATTGTGGAACAAACAGAGCTTTGTTGAAACAAGCATTGGCCGCGCGGCCGTGAAAGCGACGCGGCCGCGCGTCAAAGTGAAAGCGATCGCGCTAAGAAGCAGCAGCTGTTTTCAAGCACACACTCGTGCTTGTGGCACCATCCGCCTTGCGGGAGCGAGCAACAGCCAATTAGCATGCGCGCCGCTGCTCGCTCCCGCAAGGTGGATGCCGCCACAAGCACGAGTGTGTGCTTCCAAAAAGAGCAGAGCGACGGCTAAAGGTCCTCCTATGCAGCGCATGCGCGCTGCGTAGGCGAGACCTAAAAAGGAACAAGGATCACTGGCGGGGGGATGTAATCATGTACATGCAACATCACTTCCACAGGTGAAATATTGATATGCAGAGGTGGCACCCACTACCATGAGTTGGAAGATAGTGCTGTAAAAAACTTTTCAACATTCATCTGATGCTTGTGGAAACTTTGAAGTTAAGGAATCTCCCCAAAACATCATTACAATGGAGAGGCAAAGTGCAGTGGTACAAGAGATGTCCAACAAGAGAGGAGCACAATGAGTAGAGATAGCAACAGTTAGTTGAGAAAATATGAAAGGAATATACAGGGCACCAGAAAAGGTGGGTAGTAAAAAGACTTTTAGGGAGAGGCTCGGCTATTCTCTGCCTCTTTCAGAATCCCAGGCAGTGTAATGAATGGCTGATACTTTACTTTTCTATTTGCACAACTGCATACTAATTCCACAGCATGTTAAGTAACTGGCAATTCAGATGCAGACAGCCAGAAAAAAAGTGTTACTGGAGGGAAGCAAGGAGGGTAAGTGGAATTAGGGAGAAAGGAAAATGGGAGAGGGAGGATGCACACGTTGAAATTCACATGGAGTGGGAGGAACAACTATGCTGAGTGAAAGAGGACATGCAGTGCTGAATGATAATCTCAGACAGAGGATAAGAGAGGAGATGTGAGACATCGTAACAGGCACTCACCATCCAGGAGTTCGAGTGTGACGGTAACATCCACATACTCCCACCAGGGCTTCCCGTCTGTGGACACAGGGATCTCCCAGTTGGACCATTTGCATGCCAGATGAATACAGACACAGGCCACGACAGGAGGAGTGTATTGCAGGCTGAAGGTCGTCAGATGCAAGCTTCTCATTGAACAACAGAAGAAAAAGAATGCGCTCGTGAGTGCATGCCAAATAAAGCAATGGCCAATCCACAAACACTTCATGAGCCACCCACTTTCATCTCTTGAAAGTTTCCAACGCCTTCTGCCTCATCTCATTCGCTTTATATCCAGCTAACTTATAAACACAGTTTGCACAAATGTAAACACTCATGCAAAAAAAAAAAAATCCACCATCGCCCTAGTAGGCTTCTCTCTTCTTCCAGTACACAAACAAACGCCTCTCCTACCCCAGACAAGAGACGCACCCAAAAAAAGTCAGCCCAAACACTTACACAGACCAGGGCAAATCAAAAACACAGTCATTCCAGTCCCGTCTTGTTGCCCTCAATACAAAAACATATTCAAACACCCCAACCCCACACATAGGTTTGTCCTGCCTACGAAACACATGCAGGATCCCAAAATAAAGGACACACAATGGCTGCTACATTATGCACCCCTGTCCCAAATGATTGCAAATGTGCTATTGAACGCCAAAAGTTGTTTCAATGTCAAAGATAGTTTGGGGGTGCGAGTGTGTATTGTACAGAGAGCTTTTGGGGAAGATAGTACAAAAAAGAACAGCACCGGAGTTTTGTGGCGGATGGCATTATGTAACACTTTCTGCATGAATAGTGAAATTCAGATGGGATCCATTTTGGAGACAGCAGCTATGCTTTCCCTTTTTACAGTTTTATCATCACAAAGTGGGAATATCTTTCTTGGGGACTTTGTTGGGCATGAGGTAGGTACTGGTATTTATTATACCGTATACTGTAATAATACTGTAAATATTCTTCCAGTAATATAACTGCATTTATATAGCGCTATTTACTCCTGATGAGGCGCTGAAGCCCTTTTACAGACCGATACCGCAGGACTCTGTGGGAGTTAATTACTCCCCTTCACCAAGTAGATGAGAGCCGTGTATTCTCACTCTCCTTTGCACTGATTATACGGCAATAGCTCTGCTTTAGGGACATGGGAGTGAGTGCAGTGCGAGTAGTAGCAAACAGATGTTTCAGCGAATTCTGCTTTCTTGCCTTGATGTAATATTTAAACTGTGCACTCTGGAAACAGGTGCACAAAAAACCAAGTTGCAGCTTTAAGTATGTCCCAGAGTGATATTTTCCAATATATGCCACTGAAGATCCCTTCCCTCTTGTGCAATGTGCCTTGATCGCACTGTCAAGGTTTACGCCAATCAGAGAGTACGTAACTGAATTGTCTCCACAATCCATGCAGAAATGCTCCCTTTAGGAAACACCTCCCCATCAGGCAGAAAGCAGTACAAAGAACTTTGGTATCTTCCTAAACAACCTTGTCTGCTCTACGTAATACCTTAGTGCCCTGTAACAATCAAATTGTGTAACACCCTTTCTGCTGGGGTTGTAGGGTGTTGGAAACATGGTTACTAAATGCCTTCATTAATGTGAAAAGCTGCCACTAACTTAGGTGTAAATTCTGGGTTCCTTCTTATGACCAATGGTAAAATCATAGGTGGTTATCTGATTATGCCCATAAATTAAAATACGACGACTCATAATACACAGGAGCCTCCAATTCATATTTAAAAGCCCTTTTATAATTGCCTTATTTATTAAACTTGAATTACGACATCTCAAGTTCACCTGCAATAATAAAAATATGTAGCTGCTCAAATGTACTAAATTATTACAGTTCAGTTATGACATCATGATGCCTGCCAGAGCCAGCAGCCAAGGTGAAAGACGGGGCGCAGAGCAGTTTTAAGAATAAAAACAGTCTTTTCATTCTTATGACCTGCTTTTTTTAAATGAGCAGTGATCTGCAGAACGGTGACATTTATGGCAACATGTTTATGTTTTACATACAGTTTATCACAGGAAAGAAAGACTCTTGGTGTGTTAGTATTCATTCTGAGCTACACCCTTTTTTAATGAAATTGATATTAAAGAGGTTTCTGGGAAGGGTAATCGTGGGACCATGTATTACAGGGAATAAATTACCTTCTACTGTATGCTAAAAGGATATTGCAGGTCACCTCGGAGTTCCATGTCCTTATAAAGGAACTTGGCCTTGGGCCTCTATATGGTAATGGAACTCATCAGTAACTTTCACAATCCTCGGAATGTACGGCAAGAGTACTTTATCCCATATACAACAAACACTTTTACAAACATGGTGGAATGGAAGCTATGTATGCATAAGCTGCAAATATATATTAATGGGAAATGTAGTAATTTATAATCACACAGGGAAAAATTAAGCTTACCCATTATGCAATATACAATACTGTATACTGCATTTGTGGAATAAAATGCCCTTGTGGATAGTGTTATGTAGCAGTGACTTTTGTCATTTTAAATAATAAACAAGATTCCAGCCAATAACATCACAAGTCATTCAGAATGGTTGTAGCACAATTATATTTCTTAAAGAAAATTTCCAGACTAAACAAATGGATGGGGGAACAGTGCACTGTACGATAACCTAGAATAGATAAGCAGCAAAAACAACATTGTCTTGTGAATTTGGACATTGCTGAAAATGTCCATCATTTAGATTAATTTAGGTGAATGGTTGAAAAACACATTAGGTGCCAACAAAGCTCATTTTCCAGTGGACAGTGCCATAGGATAGAGGTAAACATCTGGACTTCATTAAAGTCCTGCTTCTCATGAAACTGTGACTCCTTGCATGAAAGACAACTACTTATACACACACTTTGTGCCCCCAGGTGTCAATATATATGGGAGCTTCCTATTACAGAGACCTTAAATGCTAAATGAAAAGTAAGCTTACACAAAGCACACACACTGAAAACACACAAACATTTACATTAGTAGGGGGCGCACGGCAAGATGGCCGCACTGTAGTGCAGCTCCGCCGGCCGCCTTCACTATCCTGCAATTATCCTGATCCCTAGCTGCCAACCGGGCCCCATTTCACAGGGCAACACAGCTGATACCCTGGTGCAGCAGTGCAGCGCTGATCACCTGCTTTGGCGTTCGCTGTGAGCCTCTGCTGGCCGGCTAACTGCTTTTCGGAGCGCAGGCCCCTCGACAACATGGCGGCATGGTGACCGGCGGTGATGTGGACGAAGACCTGTGGTGTACACTGGAGGCGATCCCAGCCTAGCGTATATCCTACACCAGACGGCACACTGGTAAGGGCGGATTGCTAGCTGCGGCCTTCCTGTTGCTGCTGTGGGCGGCGGGACGGCGAGATACGCGCCGGATTACGTGGCGCTTGCTGACTCTGCCGGCAGCCTTCTCGAGCGGGGGAATATTTTATCCTTGCCCGCCACGGCTAGCGACCTGTGCGGCTGATCGCGCCTACTGGCGCCGTGGGGTGAAGATCGTAACTCCTCCGGACATCGCACTGCGGACCGCGGCCCGACCTGCCTGCCCAGCGGCTGATGTGGTGGGCACGCTGCGGGGCCGCGACGCCTCACCGGCTGGCCGCCGAGATCTTCGCACCGCGACTCCTGTGGGGCTGAGGGGGTTCCTGCTGTCTTGGTGATTGCGTGTACAGGCAGCGGAGATGCGCAGTCTGTGTTGCATGTGCCCTGATTTGCCCGTAGTGAGTACCCGGCCAATGTGAACATGGATTGTGCTGCAGGCGATTTCTTCTTTAAAAAAGAGTAGCTGCCGCGGATTGATCGTATGTGCTCCCGTGTCTAGATTGTGTGCAGGGCTTCTATCGGACACAGTCTACCCTACCTAATACTGTGACTGCCAGTTGCGGCTGATTTGAAGCGGGGCCTGTACGCCCAACACCGTGGTGCGCACCTGCTTTTCGTTGCGTGCCCTGGCACGTGCTGTGTGGGTCTCCTCCAGGCTGCGCACTCAGGGAGGTGGTGGTCACAGGTACAGAGCGCGATTGCAGTGCCCAGGGTCCGCCCATATTGGCCTATAGCGCTTGGACCGCCCTGTCTGGGGGTAAATTGATATATATCGCCCTGTTTTATGCCTCCACAAAAGCGGTGGTCCTCTGCTGTGATATACTTGTGCTGAGCCTGCGGGTTTCCGTCGCCATGGGCAAACCAGATAAAAATCAGCCGCGCCTCACTTTTGACCTACGAAAATCTGGCAGGCAGGGGCAGACTGCGGCATCTGACTCGGAGCTGGACACCGGCAATCCACCACCGACTGCACTGGAAAAGACTTTGTCTGCCATTCAAGCTAGCTTGCAATCTATAGATGGTAAAATCGAGGCCCTAAATGGTCGTATGGACACTATATCCAATAAATTAGACAGACACGCCGTTCGGATCGGCGATGCCGAACAACGCATCTCCAATACTGAGGATGGTCTGCAGCAGGTCACCGCGACGGTCTCCGACACGGAAAAGGTTCTGGCAGTCATCCAAGCGAAAAACGAAGACCTTGAAGCGCGTTCACGGCGCAACAACGCGCGCATTTTAGGGCTGCCAGAATCCACAAACGTGGGCAAGCTGGAATCCTATGTTGAACAAATGTTCGTGAAATCTGCGGCGCCGACAACCTGTCTACCATGCTCGTTGTGGAGAGGGCTCATCAGTCTCTGGCCTCTCGGCCACCTCCAGGTACGCCCCCGACTGATTATTGCCCGCTTGCTGAACTACAGGGACCGGGATGCAGTCTTACGCATCTCTCGACAAAAGGGATCCATCTCCTACCAGGGCAATTCTTTATCCTTTTATCCGGACTTCACGGCCACTGTTCAGGCAGCGCGGAAGGAATTCCAAACGGTGAAAAAGCTCCTGGTGAATGAAAACATCCAATACGCTATGCTGTATCCAGCTCGCCTGCATATAGGTGTGGACGATAAAGCCCGGATCTTCAACAGCCCCAAGCAAGCCATGGAGTTTGCCAAATCTCTCTGTCGCAAACAACGTGTTCCTCCTGATCCATCCGATAATGAGGACTGATGCTGGGTTCAGCTATGTTTCTTTGTGGGTCTCCTATAAATGATGATAGCTTTGGGGTTGTGCTACATAATGTTGCCGTTGGGATCCTCTTTAGCTACCTAGTTGGTTCAGTAGGTCACACTGCGCAGATTGTTTATGACGGTCTCATCTGTCCATACCCTGCTAGTTCTCATGTGTGCGTAGTTATTGCTGATAACACATACCAGATGCAGTACTACTAGTTCAAATGTAGTTGTCTCGGTGAAATGGCATCGCTGATGCTACATGGACACCTTAAGGGATATGTTATTGTAGAAGGCGGCCACCACCGTAGAGCTGAAGCGCTGCTAGATCCTATTTACAATGATACCATAAGGAAGGCGATCGCACAATATTTTGAAATAACTGTGGGCTCGGTTGAGAGTGCCGCCTCTTTGTGGGAGGCTTTTAAAGTTACAGTGTGGGGGGTCTGCATAAGCACAACAGCAGGCATATTGCGGGACATACGAGGCCAACTCTCAAAAATGGAGGCCACATTAACCGACTTGGAACGGGACTACGCAGTGAACCCAAGCACCGCCACGCTAGCACGCATTCAAGCACAGGTGATGGAATATAACAAAATGGCGGACACTGAAACCCGCTATCTAACGCGTCGTCATGTTGCGCTTGCATATGGCGAGGGGGGTCGGCCCGGTCGTCAGCTGGCCAACAGGTTTAAGTTTAGATCTGAACATCACCACATCACTAAAATAGTGGATTCACAAGGGGAGGAACACTTCACGCCCCAAGGGATAGTGGAACAGTTCAGGTCCTGTTATTCGGAGGTATACACCTCACGCGGGTGCCTGGATGAGGAAGCGCTTGAGGGTTACCTTTCTGATGTTGCTTGCGCCTGGCTGGCGGATGGGCATCGGGAGTACCTTAGCCAACCAATCGACGAGACTGATATTAAAGCAGCAATCAGATCCCTGCCGAATAAAAAGGCCCCGGGTCCGGACGGACTCACAGTAGAATTTTATAAGGAGTACGCTGATCTTGTAGCGCCATATTTATTAGAACTGTATGCGGAAGCCCATGATACCGGCATATTACCGCCATCTTTGCGGCAGGCTCTAATTATCACCCTGCTCAAAAAAGATAAATCCCCATCTCAATGCGACTCCTATCGCCCTTTGTCGCTAATCAATCTTGACGCTAAAATACTAGCCAAAATACTAGCCACCAAGCTCCAACCGCTGATGTCCTGTCTGGTGCTGCCTGATCAATCCGGCTTTATACCGGAGCGCTCTACATCGCACAATCTAAGGACTCTTTTTGCCATGTTTCACGTTCTAACCCCAGATCTCCCGGCTGCTGCAGTCATGTTGGATGCAGCTAAAGCGTTCGACTCCATCGAGTGGCGCTATATGTTTTACATCTTGCGGCGGATGGGGTTTCCGAACGTCTTTTTAAGATGGGTGTAGCTTCTGTACACTGACCCGTCGGCAAGGGTCCGAGTGGGGGGTCTTACCTCCGAACCACTCTCTATTAATCGGGGCACCCGGCAGGGATGTCCTCTCTCGCCGCTGTTATTCGCCCTCATGCTCGAACCGTTGGCTTGTGTAATCCGTCAACGCCACAGGGCATCGGTGCTAAATTTCAACCATCGCCCCATCGGCATATCCCTTTATGCGGACGGCATGGTGCTCTTCATTCGCGAACCACAAAAATATCTGTCCCGTCCTCCGGGAATATATCCGTTTTGGCTTGTTTTCCGGGCTCCTCATAAACTGGGATAAATCGGTGATTGTCCCCTTGACGTCGATTACTGCACCCCCACAGATGGAATACCCGTTGATCTGGTCAACGGACCCGGTGAAATATCTGGGAGTGTGGGATACATCGCGACCCGGAGATTGTCGTAAGGGAGAACTATGGTAAAGCGTGTGCGGCCCTAGAACTTCAAGTTGACAGATGGTCCTTCTCTACCACTCTCCCTGGCTGACCGCATAGCCATTATTAAAATGATCGTGCTACCACGGTTTTTATACCTTTTTAATAATATCCCAATTCGGTTGCCGAAACAGCTCTTCCACACAATTCGCACCCACTTACTTAGGCTTATCTGGAATGGCAAGCAAGCTAGAATAGGCTGGCACACACTCGCACTAGATTATGCTCAGGGGGGGTTCTGCGCACCAGATTTATACTTGTACTACCTCTGCGCGCAGGCGCAGTATGCCTATTACTGGTACAACCCGCACGCCTTCACACCTCACGTAGCGGTAGAGGACGGTGACGCGCATCCCATTCCTCTGAATGGGATCCTCACGCATACACTTAGGGGCACGCCCCGGTTGGAAATAAATACAGTAGACACTACCATCGCCGCCTGGCAAACTATTGGTAAATTGACGGCCAAACTCCCAATCTATGCCCCGGCCCTGCCGATTACACATCATGCCTCACTTTCCGTTGCACAGGAATCGGGTGCGCTCCCCTCCCTGCAAGCGGTTGGTATACAGCACATGCATGACCTCTTTGTGGGGGGGCGGTTTCTCACATCTGAGGATCTCCACTACATCACCAACCAGACACTGCTATTTCAAATTCACTATCCATCGCTTGAAACTTGCGCTCAAAACACATTATGAGTCATTTCCTCTGGAGCCACCCCCACTACAATCACTGCAGCTTCTGTTAGTGGCACCCTCGAAACGAAAACTGGCAACTAAATTGTACAGGGCTGTGCGAGCTGAAATGGTGAGGGGGGAGGACCGTAGCCTGGCTAGGTGGAATAGCACATTAGACCCTCCATTGACCCCGTCCGAATGGGAGCACATATGCACACTAACCGGCAGCTTAACCCCTAATGGAAATCTTAGGATAATTCATTTTAAATATATTCACCAGATCTACCACACACCGTCTAGACTGCACAAAATAGGCCTCCGAGACACAAGTAATTGTAAAAGATGTGGCCAACCAGATGCAGATTTCTGGCATTTGGCATGGCACTGTGATCTTGTCGCAAAATTCTGGGCAGAGGTCATCAACTGTTTACAGATCATGTCTAATCGAATCTTGAAATGTGCACCCGCAGTTTGTTTACTAGGTTTTGTACCTCAAGTCAAGGGCGCTCTGGGGAAATTCTTGCGGATTGCTTTGTTACTAGCAAAGCGGCAGGTGGCGTTGACCTGGGAGGGCTCCCTGGCCCCTCGTGCTGACCATTGGATGAAAGACATGGTATATTGTAGAGAGACTCTCGAATTGTATGCTGAAGAACTTCCGTCCTCCTCTAAACCCAAAGACATCTGGGAACCATTACGACAATATCTGTTGGCGAAAAGTCAAAGTAACCCCATATCTGATGACTAAATGGTATTCTTCTGTGGCGTGTACTTATTGTATTGTGGTTTATAGGCAACAATTGGCACTTTATCTTCAGTATGTGGATATACCAAAGTATCAATCACACTTGGTTTGTTGTTTTTCTGTTGTCATTGACAGTATGCCGCCCTGCGTGGCGGCTTTGCAATTTGCCTTTTCTTGAAAATCAATAAAAAGAAAAAAAGAAAAACATTTACATTAGTACTATAAACGCAGAATCTGTACACATACACCACTACCACCCAAGTTCTCCAGAAAACCACTACACAATATCAGGTGCAACATGCTAATAAGTTCTGAAGTAAGAACCTGTTTGTTGCCATGAAGTACGATGTCTGGGCCAAATCTTTGCTCGCTGCAGAGAAAAAAGAGAAAGAGTTGTGAGATGCTATCAGAGAAGGAAATCACGGTCTCAAATAACTGCACATTGTAGAGCGGTAGTAAAAAAAAATAGATGAGCACTGTTTTAATAGAGATAAATTTAGCATCATTACTTCTTCATGCATTGAATGAAAACCACAGCACTATCTGATTTGGAATTTAGAACATGAGGTCTGTCGTTTTTCTCTATTTAAAAAAAAGAATACTCTACCTCTAAGGACTGTTACAGGTGTCTGGCAGAAAATTATTGCCAAGGATAGGATGTGCGAGTTGTGTAACAACGGTGTTCAAGATCTTGACCATGTTATTTTTATTTGTTCTGATTGCACTTTATGCGTCATCAGTTTCTGCAACCACTTTTTGTTAGATTTGGATTACAATCTGTAGAAAAGGCATGTCAGTTTATAACGTCTCCTTCAAATGAAATGTCATGGTTAAAAAATTGTAAGCGGTTTACATTTGTATTGAAATTATATTTTTCTTATTTTGTATAGTTTCAAAAATCAGTAAAAGGTGTAAAGCCCATGTAGATCTCTGTGAAAATTCCAAATTTCAAACAATAAACAATTCTCTTGCATACTGTAGAAGAACCCCTTGAGCAGAAAGAAGGAATGTGGAACAGGAGAATAAAATGGAGGGCATGGGAGCAATGCTGTGAAAAAGTCTCTCCAGTTCAGAGTATTCATGTTTTCAAAATTAAAGTTTTGGACACTGACGAGTGAAAATCATTCTTCTCTGGGAAGACCATCAATTTACAGTGTAATGCAGCTTTGAGGGGGATTTTGGACTATCAGGAACACTGACCATTTAGAAAGAGAGCCAAGATCCACATAACCAGGAAATGACATGCTTACCTACAATTATACTCCCATAAACTGCCAAATCCACGTAGTGTGACAAGTGATTTTGCCTGAATGTACATGGCACCACATCTGTTGTTGCAAACTTTTTTCAGACTTAAGAAACCTCTGTAAAGAGTGTGTGAGTGGGCATGCACACACTGTAATCTATGAAATAAATAAGCTTTTGTTTAGCTTATCCAAATAATTTTTCTTGCAAAATCATTTGAAAAGCCTTGTTCTGGTTTTTAAGAACCCATAATTCTATGTCAGGATCTGAGGCGAGGATTATGCTCTACTTTCTTTTATCTCCTTTCCAGCAGTTTTCAACAAATAACTCAAAAAAACTATCTTTCCCATGATGTACAGAGCAAAAGTTAACACAGATCATCCAATAAACAGTTCAGGATATCCACAAAGGTAAGCGTCCCTGGATAACTTCCTCTTTCTTTACCTGCTCCAGCAGTTAAGTCACCTCTTTTTCTTGTTCTCACAGTAAGGTTTAATTGTGGTGTTTTTTCCGGTATTTATTGTATTATTACTATTGTCGCGGCGTTTCGCCGCTATCGTGTAAAGGCTGCAGGAGCGATTTCGATTGCTCCTGTCGCGGTTCCCCTGCAACTCTCGGTCCACATGAATGCGATAGAAGCTGGAGTCAGCTAGAGAGCGCATAGTGTGAATCTCGTTGCTCCGCGAAGAGATCGATATCGTCAGTTTCTTTTTTTAAATGTTCTTTTTATTAAAAACAAATTAACACATAAAATAACACATTACAGACAATATCGTGTACTATACTGCAGTTGGAAACCCTCCACATCAAAGGCGTATCCCTCGCCGGGGTAGAAGATACCACAAGACGTCAGACAGGTAAGCATTACTCAGCGTCCAAAATTGGTAGGCCTCTCGGCGGCATACAAATATCCCCCCTGTAAGTGTTCCATTTCTGCCATACTTGCGACCATTTGTTAGGGCAACCTCGTGAGATATATACAGTCTTCTCTGTGAACATACAATGGTCCATGTCATTTTCCTAAAGCCTCAGGGACGGTTTTTCTCTTGCTCCCCACAACTTTGCAATATTGCGTTCGGCGACCATCATTCCCAATGACACCCATATCTTATCTTTGACGTTTAGGTCTGTAGGGCCCCAGATGTTTAAAAGACAACTTAATACTGCAGTCAGTGGTTACCCCCATGACTTCTGTCATACAGTTCGTGACCCTTTCCCAGTACCTCTGGATTAATGGACACTCCCAGAGTGTATGTATGAATGTACCATCCAGCCCACAGCCCCTGATACAATCTGCGTCCTCCCTAAAGCCCATCTTCATCAATGTGGATCCCAAATAATATATCCTATGTAATATTTTGAGTTGAACAATCCTCAGTCTGGATGAAATTGCAGTTTCTCTGGGGGATGCAAGCCATTCCCCATCATCCAACCCCGCTACGTCGTGGTCCCAGTGAGCACGGAGTCGGAGAAGGGTATCGGGGGAATTGTTTATTCGTTTTTTATATATCATGGCGATTGCTTTCTCCGGAAGATGGCCATCTAGTATTCTGTCCTCTAGCGGTGAGGACTCTGGCGGATTATCACCCCTGGGTATTACCGCTTGCAGCGCGTGTCTGACCTGGAGGTATCTGTAGTGTTCTGAGGCAGATAGGTCATATTCGTCTCTTAACTGGTCGAAGGAGAGTACTCCCCCATCCCTCCACAGGTCCCCCATTGAAGATAAACCGATTAGGTCCCATCTGTCAAACCCTTTAGTGACTCTCATGTTCCCTAACTGGACTGAGTCCCAGAGTGGGGTAGCCAGTGTGATTTTGTCCTTCCACCCTAAACTCAGTGTGGCGTCCCTCCATACCTTGATCGAGTGATTGGTGGGCCCTGTTAGTTTTACTCTAGAAGGATTGGCATACAGCGCTCCCCTGTAACTTCCTCCGGGTAGTAGCCATCTATCCATATTGAAGCCGGGGTCATTCTGCGGTCCGTATGTACAGTGATTAATGGCAATGAGATGAGCTGCCCAGTAGTATCGTCTAATATCGGGGAGCGCGATGCCTCCATCGTACCACCCCCTAGTGAGCTTAAAAAGAGATATTTGTGGAGGTTTCCCCTCCCAGAGGAGCTCCCTCAATACTGAATCAATTGATTTAAAATATGCTTGTGTGACCGGGAGTGGTGCATTCTGGAGCGCATACAGAAAACGAGGCAGTGACATCATTTTAAACAAGGCGGCCCTCCCTAGTAGGGATAGAGGGAGCGATTTCCAGTGTGTGACATCACTTTTTAGGTGCTGTAACGGGGGAAGGAGGTTCTGATCGTATGAGAGTGTCAAATCTTTGGAGACATGAATCCCCAGGTATTTAAAACTGCTGGGGGCGAATGTTATGGCAAAGCCTCTAGGCAGAGTCGGGGTGTTCCAGCTCAAGCCATAGAGGACCGATTTAGACCAGTTGATGGTGTAGCCTGAAAATTCCCCAAAGACCAGGAAGATGTGCAGCACTCGATTTAGAGAGGCTGCCGGTGAAGCTAGATAGAGCAAGATATCGTCAGCATAGAGTGATATGCGGTCTTGCCAGTCTGGTGCCCATCTCAACCCTCTAATTACCGGGTCCTTCCTTATCCACATCGCCAATGGTTCCAAAATGAGGGCAAAAATTAATGAGGAGAGGGGGCAACCCTGACGAGTGCCCCTACGCAGCTCAAATGGGGAGGACACCCGGTTGTTGACCACTACCCGAGCCATGGGGGCAGTATATAGGAGGCGTACCCATCTCAGGAACCCAGGGCCGAATCCTAGTTTTTGCAATACCGCCAACATATACGACCACTCGATCGTATCAAAGGCCATGGCCGCATCCAGTGAGGCCACCACAGCATCTTCCAGAATAGTGTCGGCCCTGACTAGGACTCCGTAAAGTCTCCGCAAGTTGAGAGAAGTATTCCTGGCTGGCATAAAGCCTGATTGGTCAGGATGAACAAGATTAGTAATCACTGTCAAAAGACGGGTAAGCGAGTACCTTAGCCAGGATCTTGGCCTCCGCGTTAAAAAGTGATATCGGCCTGTAGGACGAACACAAGTGGTTCGGCTTTCCCTGTTTGTGGATTACCACAATATTGGCCAGTCTCTGGTCCAATGGAAGCAGTCCAGAATCCAAACTGCCTTGGAACATTCTAACTAGAAATGGCGTGATTTTACTTGCGGTCAGCTTATAGAGTTCGACCGGCAAGCCATTCGGACCGGAGGCTTTCCCCCCATGCAGATCGTGGATAGCTTTTTCCACTTCTCCAGCCCTCTATCCAGGTCCGATCGCTCCTCGTCGGAAAGCCTAGGGAGGGGGATGTCATGGAGCATAGAGTGTGCATCGGTTTCAGTGTACTTCGTTCGGGAGGTGTATACGTCTTTGTCATAATCGGCGAATTCATTAGCAATGGCCTGCGGGTCAGAGGTCAAGCCCCCGGTTTTAGTGGCGAGTTCCACCACTATGCGACTCGCCTGGTCTCTACGGTCAAGCCACGCAAGTAGTTTGCCTGCTTTGTCACCCAACTCGTAGATTCTACACTGTGTGGCTCTGTGCTGTGTCTTGGCCTCATCCCTTGACACAGCCCGAAACTCGTTCTGCTTGAGTAGCCATTCATGTCTTTTCTGCTCTGAATCAGTTTCCTGAAGACTATTTTCTATTGTTAATATATCCATTTCCAACCGGTCTAGATCCTCACGCTTCTCTCTATTGGAGGTGGCAATTTGGGAGACGGCGGTCCCTCGTATAACCGTTTTATATGCCTCCCATAGCACCACTGCCGATTCTACTGAGTTTTCATTTTCATGAAAGTAGTGCTCCGTGTCGCTGATAATACTCTTGCGTATCTTGGGGACCTTTAAATACCAGGGGTTGATTGGGGCTGTCCTTCCTACCAACGGTTCCCCCACTTCTACCCGAGCCCATAGGCGTGCGTGGTCTGAGATACCTCGGGCTAAGTGAGTAATTTCTCTAATGTGACCCAGCTGATCCGGAGGTGTGATTATGTAGTCAATGCGGGACTGTGTTTTGTGGCCCCCCGAGTAAAACGTATATTGTCTCTCCGTGGGATGAAATGCACCCCAGGCATCTGTAAGGCCCAGCGCCGTCAGGAAATTGTTAACCCGTGTACGCGTTACTGGTAATGTCTTGGGCGGCCATCTATCCAAGCTATCCGACACTATGGAATTGAAATCTCCTGCAATAAAGAGTCTCCCTTCGGGTAGTGAAAGCAAGAACTCGCCCAGATCTTTGAAGGCCGGACCCTGTAGTCCAGGAGGGGTGTACGCCAACACAAGGTTAAGTGTGCGCCCTTCCCAGAACCCGGTAACTGCCACGAATCTGCCCTGGATGTCTAATTTTGTGGAGTTGATTTTCATCGGAAATTTTTTCGGAGCAATATCCCCACACCGCGAGAGCCAGAACCAAAGGCTGAGTGTGCCACCAATTTGAAACCCCATTGAGTCAGTGCCTGGCATGTATTACCCAAAAGGTGTGTCTCCTGGAGTAGAACTACATCTGGCAGGTGTCTTTTTATATATTGTTATGCAATGGCTTGTTTAATCTTGTCCCCGAGACCGTTGACGTTCCAGGACAGCAACTTAAATCCTGCTATTTGTGTCGTGCCCATGGATTATAGGTGCATACCTGAGGCCTTCCGCCTGACGCAGCATAGGAGGATCCCGCCCAAACCACCCGCCACCCCATTCAGTCTGGGTGCCCAGCGAGGATCCAACCCCTTCACAGAGGAACTTTAGTTTGCTGATATTCCCCCGGGTGACCCCATCCCCGGACCTCTTCCTTAGATCGGAGCAAGACCCGCTAGGAGACCTCATACCTTTGCACCAATGGAGGCGCAGTGCTCTGAGGGGCCACCCCTTTAGACCTTCGTCGAGAATAACGCGCTTGTGAATGTGGGCCCATTCAGTACATCGCGGCCCAGCGCGGATTTTCACAGTCACCAGCATGCAGTGGAAATCAATCGTCCCTTGTCTGTAAAACGACAAAACTAAACAACATCGAACGTTTCCCCCCTCCCCACCTTGCACTAACGAATGCCCAACTGGGGCATGATGAATGCAGTTATGAGCTAAGATGCATCGTGCACAGGTATCCCGCCCTCCCAACAGAACAAACCCAACCCCCCTCCCTGCATGGCAGGAATAAAACCTCCCGCCTCCCCAAACATGCAGAGTGCCTTTCGCCCACCCCTTAAACTAGGTGCGTGCAACCAACCGGGCACCGCTTCAATCCCAAAAGTCATTCTGTAGACGTTAATCTCAAAGCATTTTGGTCCCACCAATAACGTATCTTGCCGTAACCAACTAACCAGCCAACTCGAAAGCCATCCCCCCCACTCAATACTCCAGCATTTGCTACCGCTGGTAGGAGGCCATAGTTTCCGCCCAGTCCGACAGTTCCATGCGGCTACATTACCCCTCCCTAAGGAGAGTCAAGATACAGACCAGTCTATCCGGTGCCCCCATGCGACCCTCCGTCGTGGAATCTTCCTCGGCGCCGCCACGAGCGCCCTCTGCTCCGGGTCTTCGATTACGGTCGTTCCTCCCCTTGCCCACTATGCGCCAACCATCCAGCCATTCCCAGGCGCCCTCCGGGGTGTTGAAGAACCAAGCCTTCCCCTCCGATTCCACAAGCAGCTTGGCTGGGAATAACATGGCGTATTTAACATTTCTATCTCTAAGTGCACGTTTAACGTCCAAGAAGCTACGCCGTTGCCGCTGCACTTTGAGGGTCAAATCCGGGAAGAAAGTTATCCTGCTGTTTTGAAACTCCAGCGGGGGTGAAACCCGGGACGCCTGAAGAATGGCATCTCTGTCTCTATAGTTAAAGATTCGGGCGAGGTGGGGCTCCGGGCTTTGGTCTGCCGCCTGGCACACGATGCGCTCTCTCAATGGAGAAGAAATTTGAGAGTCTTGTTGGTTTTAGATGACTTGTGACCAGCTCCTCGACAAATAACTCAGCTGCAGGCTCCTCGGCTCTCTCCGGGACCCCTAGTATGCGAACGTTGTTGCGCCGGGAGTGCCCTTCGTAGTCGTCCAGCTGTGATTCCGGTCTCGCAGTAAGGGACTGCAGGTCCTCCACCTTTTGTTGTAGGTCGGACGTGTCGGCTACCAGCGAGCTAGCTTTGACTTCCACCTCGTAGTCTGGTGTTCATGGAGCGCATGTCCGCTCTGATGAGGGACACTTCCGACGAGACGGAGTCCAACGATGTGTGTACCGTCGTAATGGCCGTAAGGATGTCCTACAGCGTCGGCTCTTTAGGTTCTGCGGCAGATTCGTGCGTCTCCGGGGGGCCTCACCCCCTTTCTGTTGTGCCCCGGGGCCTTTGTCCCAAGCGTATTTTTCCAACTTGGCCTGAGCGGCCTTGGCATGGCGACCCGTCATGGCCTGGACTCCTCCGACACAGTGTGTACAAAACGGATGGGAAGACTCCGGGCGGCTCTCGCTGGGCCACTGACCCCACACTGCCCTGCGGGAGTCCTCTGCTACGGGCAGACCAGTGTCCAATAAGCCCCGTTCAGCCGGTCCTCGGGGCTGGGGAGGCGCAATAGCGGGACAAGCCGGCGTGGAGAGCAAGACACGGGGCCCGCAGTACGGTCGTTCACTTATATGGAGCCCTTGGGGCAAAGTCAGTTGTGGTAAACCCCCAGGGGCGGGGGGGCACCTTCAGACCCACAAAGGCACGCACACTCAATCCACCCGGTAGGGCAGCCTCGAAGTATTCCCCCAGATCAATGGCACCCGCTCTGCAGGGTGGGCCGCAAACCCGGAGTCGAAACTCTTCAAGAGCAGCCGGAGGGAAGGGGGGGGGGGGCACCCACTCTGGAGGTTTTTTTGAGAAGCCCCCAGGGGCTCGCCACACCGAGGATCAGGTCGGAGCCAAGCAGGGCTCAAAATGATGTCCGCACAAGTCTGATGACCCCGATGTTATGGCAAGGTCCGACGACCACCGGGGGCGAGACTCCGGTTCCGCTCTCCTAGCCCAGGCGGCACGGTCAGACCAGTGGCGGCCGATTTCCCCAGGCGCTACGTAGGGCTCCGCACCGGCACAGACTCACCGGTCCCGGAGGTGTCTCTGCCCCCGCTCTCGCGGACCGGACACAAGGCTCGCTTCCTGCTGATCTTCAGGCGTCTCCCTCAGTCTGCGGCGGGTCACAATTGGCGGGCCGCCTCAGGGGAGCCACCCGGCCACAGGGCTCCTCCCAGGCTCAACACGGTCGGTCGACGGTATCGGGCCCCGGGGAGGTCCTTCGACGTTCACCCCTGCCCTCGGCTCAATCCAGGCTTCCAGAGGCACTGGAGGATCCCTCGAGGCCGGCACTTGAGAGACGCCACGGCCTTAGCGTGCGGGCCTGCTCGCCCTTCCCCCACCTCAGTCACCGCTCAGAGGTGCGCCGGGCTCGCTGACGGTTAGCTTCAGCTCCGCCAGCCGGATTCAGGTAGTTAAGGGGTCATTCGAGTCCGCAGATCATTCGGGACTCGGCGCTGGTGGTTTCGACGATTTCCGTCCGGATAAGTTAGCGGATTTACTTAAAAGCGGGCGCGGTCAGTTGGAGCCGCCTTAAGAAGCGGCCATGTTTGTCGGCGGTTGGCCACGCCCCCATATCGTCAGTTTCAATGAAGTTGGCAAGCGTGTGCCCGCGGACCCTGTGCCCGAGCTGCCTGGAAGCCTTGACGCCCGTTGTGAGAAAGTGGCTCTTTTGTATGGTTAGCCCCCACTTTTTGCCTGGTTTGGATGTGGTTTCGATAGTAGTGCACAGGTTCCCTGCCAACCAGGTCCCCTGCGCCAGTGCTTCTTCCCTAAAACATACCCACAATTGATACTTCTGCCCCCCTGTAAGTCCCTAGTAAATGGTACCCTGACTACCTAGGGCCTTGGAGCTGAAGAGAGTCCCATGGGACCCCCCTCACTAGGATCATGTCACTGCCCTTGCAGCTTGCATGCCCCTGTGAGGTGAAAAAAAGACAGTCGACATGGCACCCTGCCTGGGTGCCATGCCAGTCAGCACTGCCTGAAGGTATAGGTAAGTCACCCCTCTAGCAGGCGTACCTGCCCTAAGGCAGGGTGCACTATACCACAGGTGAGGGCATATCGGCAAGAGTAGATATGCACCTACAATACTTGAGTCAATTCGTAAATATTGTAAGTACCAGGGAAGCCATTAGGAGTACATGGGCTGGGAACTCGACAACTCGAGTTCCACAGCACCATGATGGCTTCACTGAAACCAGGAGCGTTTGGTACCAAACAACTACTTGTAATAAATCCACACTGATGCCAGTGTGAGATTGATTACACCATGTACTCAAAGGGCACCTCGGAGGTGCCCACTGAAAACCTAATGACCCTGGTGTGGGCACTGACTGGCTTTAGGCAGCCTGCTACAGACATGGTTTTGAACCCCTGGGTGGAGAGCCTCTGCTCTCTGAGACCAGAAACAATGCACATCCTGGGCAGAGGTACCACACCTCCTCCCCCAGGATGGGCCAGTGCTTCAAAAGCAGCAGATCGCAGCCCCCAGTTTATACCCCCACTTTGGGCGGAAAAACAAGTGGGAAAACCTAGAAGAATAGGAGGTGTGGCCACCTCTGCCAACTAAACCCCTAAGGTGGAGGAGGCGAGGTGAAGCACATATTTCAGTCCGCACCATCTTGAAGATGGTGAGACCCCTACAATCAGGGCTAGGGCTATTCTCCCTCCCACAGGAGGGTGGCATAATTGAGGGTGTAGTCACCCCAAGAAAGAAGACATCCCTGCAGGGAGGACTGAAGACGACTGCCTTAGCCCCAGCACTACCGGCCTGTCTCCAGCTTTGACGACCCTGCGACCTGTCTTGCAGCCAGTGACCTCTGAAACCCCTTCGATAAAGGCTCCAATCTCCAGAGAACAGCTGCCTTGTCTAGAAGAAACCAACTACAAGGACTCCGGATTCAGGCGGATCTACGTCTCCTGCCCACTCTGCACCCAATGCCCACGGTGCGAGTGGCTCACCTGTCCAGTGAAGTCGCCCCAGCGATCCTGACCTCGAATCCAGCGTTGGCTGACCTCTGCTGGCCTCCACGACGGAGCCTGCAGTGTGAATCCAGAGGCCCCCCCTGACGATGACCGGCTTCGGGAAGAAGACTCCGACGTTGAAAGGCACCACTGCACCCGAAGCCCCTAGCGAGCTTAACAGACGGTGCTCCTACGACCCCCTACATCTCTACATACCTCTACTGTCATTGGTCTCCCTCCAGCAAACTCTGGTGTGGCGCCTGCAGCCTGTTTGTC
This sequence comes from Calotriton arnoldi, assembly GCA_963921515.1. Lineage (NCBI taxonomy): Eukaryota > Metazoa > Chordata > Amphibia > Caudata > Salamandridae > Calotriton > Calotriton arnoldi. Next base: position 123,434 of record CAWUFW010013114.1, read on the forward strand.
GAAACCAGAATCCTCGTTAGAAATAATTGGGCGCCTGATGCTGAAATTGCACCCTGCACCCGGCCAGCCCTATGCCGTTGGTGGTGTATGTTTGGTGCTGCTTTGTGGACCTGCCCTGTACTGGTCCTAAACCCCAAAGCTTGGCCCCTGCAACCTATTTACCTATCTGCAAGCAGTGTGGCTCCGAGCACACCCATGCTCCATTGAAACACATTGGGCCGAACTCCGATTTTGTCCCCTGCACCCAGCTGCCCCTGTTGGTGCAATTTTTGTTCTCACCTGACCCTTGCTTACCTTTTGTTCCGAAGAGTTGTACTTACTGTAAGAAAGTGCCCTCTTTCTGCATGGTATGCCCCCACTTTTTGCTGAATTGCTGATGTTCTTTGACTAAGTGTGCCCTGGGCTCCTGCTAATCAGGTGCCCAGGGCCTATGTTCCTTCCCTAAAACTGCATTGAAGCCTAAACCCAATTGGCATCTCTTGCCACCTGTCAGCCCCTGGTAAATGGTACCTCAGGTACCCAGGGCACTTTGACCAGAGAAGGCCTCTAAGGGCTGCAGCACTTATTGTGCCACCCTTAGAGGCCCTGTACCCTGACACTCACACACTGCCTTTGCAGGCTGCGTGTCTTGGTGCAGAACAAAGTGAAGAGTCGACATGGCACACATCCCTGTGTGCCATGCCCACAAACCACTGCCCTGGCATACATCAGTCACCCCTCTAGCTGGGTGCACTATGCCAGTGGTGAGGGTACAGGTGCCTGAGCCCTGTACCCCTACAGTGCCCAAGTCCATTCCTGGGCACTGTAAGTGCAGTGCTGCCATTAAGAGTATATGGTGCTGGGAGTTTGTCATTACGAACTCCACAGCACCATGATGGCTACACTGAAGACTGGGAAGTTTGGTATCAAACTCCTCAGCACATTAAACTTACACTGATGCCAGTGTGGGATTTAATGTAAAATGCACACCAGAGGGCATCTTAGAGATGCCCCCTGAAACTCAACCCACTTCTAGTGACCTGACTGAGTGGCTGCTTAGGCTGCCACCACCAGACATGTTTCTGGACACCTGGGTCGAGAGCCTGCTGCTCTCGGGGGCCTGAAACAATGCACATCCTGGGACGAGGTGCCAAGCCTCCTCCCCCAGGATGGGCAGGGTTCACGAAGGAGAAGCTTCAAAGGCATGCCGCCTTTGTGAGCCTCTCCAGACCATTTGCTGCTTTCAGCAACTGGTCGCAACTGGTTCTACCCCCCACTTTGGGCGGGAGAACCGGCAGGAAAAACAAGTGAGGAAGGGAGGTGTGCCCACCTCTGCCAACTCCACCCCTCAGGTGGGGGAGGCGAGGTGAAGCACAACCTCGAGCCCCCGCCATCTTGAGGATGGGGGGACCCAGCCAACCAGGGACAGGCTCCTGCCCCCCTCCCACTGGAGAGTGGCAGAATAGGGGGTGTACCCACCCCAGGAAGGGACCCATTGGTCCCTGCCCTTTACCTACCTGTAACGCCCCTAAATCTAGTATTTAGGGGCACCCTGAACCTTACTTTCTCAGATCCAGCCTACCAACAAGAAGAAAAGAAGAAGGACGAAGAGCCATGCAGAGCTAACAAGAGGACGACGCCCACTGACTTGGCCCCAGCCCTACAGGCCTGTCTCCCCTCGAACCTGCTTCTGCAAAATCCCGGCGTGTCCAGCAGCCAGCAACCTCACAAACCCCGGAAGACCTGCCTGCCTTCACTTCCAAGACTGTTTCTCCTGTGAATACCGGTCGTGTTTAAACTGCAGCTTCTGGCTCCGGCCGGACACCGCGAATCCAGCCCACTCTGCACCCGCCGAACCCGGCCCGAGCTCGAGTGGAAAAACACCACGAGGAGGTCACCCCGGTGATCCTGACCCGAGATCCGGCGACCCCTGACCTGCCTCAAGCCTCCAGACGACGCCTGCAGCCTCAATCCAGAGGCTCCCCTCTACCGCGACCAGAGCGGGTAAGAAAATCCGACCCTAAAAGGCACCCCTGCACCCGACGCCCCACGGCCTTGTGTGCCCAAACCAACGGTGCCTAACCAACCCAAGACATCCCAACTTACCCCTCGAAGTGGTGGTCGCACCCAGAAGGTCCTCGTCCCCGAGCCTGAAGTGCTTCTTCAAACCGGAGGCTCTCCATAGAAAACAACAGGGCGTCCGACGCCGAAACAGCACTCTGCACACGGCCGCCCCAGTGCCGCTGAGGATGCACCTTTTGTGCCTACTTGTTTCCCCATTTGCCCTGACCTAAACCCTAGGAGCTTTGCTCCCACAACCCAGTGGCCTGCTTGCCAGCAGCCACCAACCGGAGACCCCCTATCCTCCATAGGATAACATTGGGCCTCAACACTCTGCACCCGGCCGCCCTAGTGCCGCTGAGGGTGCAACAACAGTGCATCACTGACCCTGGGGGAACCCTTGTTCTAACCCCACAACCTTAACTCCCACAGTCGTTTAATTACCTGCAAACCGATATCCTATTTTTCCTCCATAGGATAACATTGATAATTTTTCTTCGAAAAACGACTAAGTGTGGAGTTTTGAAAACTAAAGATATTCTTTAAAAATCATACAATTAACCAAAACGTGTTTTCTTACCTGTTTGCAGGACATGTCCCAGTGCTGAATTTAGGCATCCAGCACTGAGTTAGAAAAAGTAACGTAAAGTAACTTACCTGCAATTTGTTGAAACAGCCCATTCATTTCAATGTACTGCTCCAAAAAGTTTCTAAGTGTGGAGTTTTGAAATGTGAAAATATTCTTTAAAAATCGCACGAATAACAAAAACGCATTTACTCACCTGTTTCCAGGAAATGTCCCAGTGCTGAATCCAGGCATCCAGCACTGAGTTAGAAAAAGTAACGTAAAAGTAACTTACCTGCAATTTACTGAAAAAGCCTATTCATTCCAATGTACTGCATTTGCTAAGTGTTGCATACTACTGCTCCCCTGTAAATCAAACAAAGTACAATTTCCATTGCATTTTCAAACTGTTCGATATTCAGTAACTTATTACTACAAAGTATTTTATGCTTACCTGTGCCAGGCTTGCTGGGTTCTAAAACAAACAACAGTATATTTTTTTATACAAAAACAATTGGCCTAGAGTTCAGTTCTTGAGTGTGTGAATTCATTTGCTGACTGAGTGTGTACCTCAAATGCTTAACACTGTCCTCTGATACTGCCTTACTGCTCGACCAAGCTACCACTATTAGAGAGTAAGGTTCTATCTAACTTTAACCTCTGCCTACCTCTGGAGTCACCTGGACCCTATACACACTATACCTCATTTTGGTGTAGTATATATAGAGCCAGTTTCTTACATTGGTGGATCAGCGGTGGGATATACAACTTGCATTTGTTGGACTACTTGGTTACCACCTGATCACACGACAGAACTCTTTAATTGCCTTTAGAATTCTGATTTTTTCAAATTGGCATTTTTTTCCAAACTACTAAAAGTCTTGTTAGGGCCTTGCTTAAGTCCCTTTAGAATTTTAGAAAATAAAAAGTCACTATAGTCAAGGGTAGAGGGGTTAGAACTTTTTGTTAGAATGTCTCAAGAAAAGAACCCAGCTATTAGTGAAGATAATAATGACATGCAGGACATGGTTGAGGAGCTCGACCTCACCCCTTACCTTCACTTGTCTTTCAAGGAAGTAAGGTCCTTGTGTAAACTCAAAAACATAGCAATGGGCCCTCATCCAACCAAACAAAAGCTCCAGGAGCTATTGGCTGAGTATTCAAAGGCCCACCCCTCTGAAAATGGGGATGACCAATCAGAGGAAGAAAGGAGTGAAGAGGATGGAGATGGGAACCCACCTCCACCACTTCCTAGGGAGGAAAGGGTCCCTGCACCCTTATTTCCAAGAGTTACCCTCTGGGGACCTAGAGGCCACACAGGTGGCTCAGGCTCTGGTGGGGACATTGAGGACAGCCTCAATGAGGAGGACAACCTTTTAGCAAGGTTGGCCAAAAGACTGGATCTAGAGTCCAGACTCCTGGCTCTAGAGAAAGAAAGAAAGGAGATGGGTTTAGCACCCATCAGTGGTGGCAGCAATCTTAATAAGGATAAGGAGCAATCCTATGATCCTAAAATGCCCAAAGGGATTGTCCCTAAATTTGAGGAGGGTGATGACATCACCAAATGGTTCACAGCCTTTGAGAGGGCTTGTGACATGAGAAAGGTGAAGAAACCTCTCTGGGGGCACTCCTGTGGGAACTGTTCTCTGGTAACTGCAGAGACAGGCTTCTGACCCTCTCTGGGCCAGATGCTGGGTCCTATGACCTCATGAAGAGAACTCTGATTGAGGGATTTGGACTCACCACTGAGGAGTACAGAATTAGATTCAGGGGGCTCACAAAACCCAGAACCAGTCCTGGATTGATTTTGTAGACTACTCAGTAAAGACACTAGATGGTTGGTTAACTGGACACAATGTGCATGACTTTACTGGACTTTACAATTTGTTAATGAAGGAACATATATTAAGTAATTGCACGAATGAAAAGTTACATCAGCATTTGGTAGACCTAGGTCTAATTTCTCCCCAAGAATTGGGAAAGAAGGCAGACCACTGGGTCAAGACTAGGGTGACTAAGACAACCACTGGGGGTGACCAAAAGAAAGGGGTTACAAAACCTCCCCAGGGGAAAGGTGGTGAGAATCCCCAAGATAAAAAGTCTGAGTCTTCTAAAGGGCCTCAAAAACCTGCACAGGCGGGTGGGTCCCAAAATACTCCCTATACTCCACAGCCCTATAGGGGGAAGAACTTTGATCCTGCAAAGGCCTGGTGTAACAACTGTAAGAAGTTGGGACACTTAACTGGAGACAAGGCTTGCCCTAGCAAGAAGGCCCCTAGTCCTACAGCTACTACTGGTGTAGCCAGTCTCCAGATGGGATCAGCAGTGTGCCCAGAGCAAATCAGGTTGCACACTGAAGCAGTTCTAGTTTCAGAGGGGAAGTTGAGTTTGCCACTGTAGCTGTGTGGCCACCCAACTTAAAGAAATACTTACAATACCCTTGGATCAATGGAACTAGGATAGAGGCTCTGAGGGATACAGGTGCCAGTGTCACTATGGTGAGAGACACACTGGTTTCCCCTGAGCAATATTTGATTGGGCGTACTTACCCAGTCACCAATGCTGACAGTGTTACCACTAATCATGCAATGGCTATGGTGACATTAGACTGGGAGGGGGGTTACTGGCCTGAAACAGGTAGTGGTCTCTCCAAAGCTACCAGCTGCATGTCTGCTTGGCAATGACCTGGAAACCTCAGCCTGGGCTGAGGTTGAACTAAAAACCCATGCAGCAATGCTGGATATCCCTGAATTGGTGTGTGTAAAAACAAGAGCACAGAGCAAAAGGCAGGGTGAAAAAGCGTTGGAGCCTGAAAGTATGGCCCAACCTACCAAGAGAAAAGGTAAGAAGACTGGGGAACCAGCTTCTGTTCAGCAAAAGGATCAGGACCCCTCTCCTCAGGGAGAGGCTTGGACACCCCAGAGGGAACTGAGCCTATGGAGCTTGACCCTTAACAGGTTGAACTCTTGGGCCCAGGGGGACCCTCTAGGGAAGAGCTGTGCCAGGGGCAGCAAGACTGTCCCACTCTTGAAAGCCTGAGGCAGCAAGCTGTTTCAGAAGCCAAGGGAGATATCAGTGGTACCCACAGAGTCTATTGGGAAGAGGGATTACTGTACACTGAGGCAAAAGACCCCAATCCTGGAGCCACCAGGAGAGTGGTAGTGCCACAGAGGTACAGGGAGTTCCTCCTAACTTTAGCTCATGACATCCCCCTAGCTGGGCATCTGGGCCAAACCAAGACTTGGGAAAGGCTAGTTAGCCACTTTTACTGGCCCCAGATGCACCAAAAGGTGAAGGAGTTTGTCAGCTCCTGTGTTACCTGTCAAGCCAGTGGCAAGACAGGTGGCCACCCAAAGACCCCCCTGATACCACTGCCTGTGGTGGGGGTTCCCTTTGAGAGGGTAGGTGTGGACATAGTGGGTCCACTTGAACCTCCCACAGCCTCAGGGAACAAATTCATACTAGTGGTAGTGGATCATGCCACTAGGTACCCTGAAGCAATTCCACTTACGACTACTACAGCTCGTGCAGTAGCCAAGGCTCTCATTGGTGTCTTCAACAGGGTAGGGTTTCCTAAGGAGGTGGTTTCAGACAGAGGTTCTAACTTCATGTCTGCTTACCTGAAACACATGTGGAAAGAGTGTGGAGTGCAGTACAAGTTTACTACACCCTATCACCCACAAACCAATGGCCTTGCTGAGAGATTTAACAAGACATTGAAAGGCATGATTATGGGGCTCCCTGAAAAACTCAAAAGGAGATGGGATGTCTGCTTACCATGTCTGCTTTTCGCTTACAGAGAAGTGCCACAGAAGGGAGTAGGTTTTTCACCCTTTGAACTTCTGTTTGGCCATCATGTGAGGGGACCACTCTGTCTTGTAAAAGAGGGTTGGGAAAAGCCTCTCCAAGAACCCAAACAAGATATTGTGGACTATGTGCTTGGCCTAAGGTCCAGAATGGCTGAGTACATGGAAAAGGCATCCAAGAATCTTGAAGCCAGCCAGGAGCTTCAGAAGCACTGGTATGACCAAAAAGCTGCACTGGTTGAATTTCAACCTGGACAAAAGGTGTGGGTTTTGGAGCCAGTGGCACCAAGGGCACTCCAGGACAGATGGAGTGGCCCTTACCCTATCCTGGAGAAAAAGAGTGAGGTCACCTACTTAGTTGACCTGGGCACAAGCAGGACACCCAAAAGGGTTATCCATGTGAACCGCCTAAAGCTCTACAATGACAGGGCTGACATCACCATGCTGATGGTGACTGACGAGGAGCAGGAAGCAGAGAGTGAACCTCTCCCTGACCTCCTCTCATACAGCCCAAAAGATGGGTCAGTTGATGGAGTTGTCTTTTCAGACACCCTCTCTGCCCAACAGCAGACTGACTGCAAGCAAGTCTTGCAACAGTATGCTAAGCTCTTTTCCTTGTCCCCTGGTCTGACAAACTGGTGTACCCATGATGTGGACACTGGTGACAGTGCACCTGTCAAAAACAAGATCTATCGACAGTCGGACCAAGTCAAGGAAAGCATCAGAGCTGAGGTCAGCAAGATGCTGGAGTTAGGGGTTATTGAACCCTCTGAGAGCCCCTGGGCTAGCCCAGTGGTTCTGGTCCCCAAACCTCACCCACAGGATGGAAAGAGAGAAATGAGGTTTTGAGTGGATTACAGAGGGCTCAACTCTGTCACCAAGACAGATGCTCACCCTATCCCAAGAGCAGATGAGTTGATAAGACAAATTGGGTGCAGCTAAATTCTTAAGTACCTTTGACTTAACTGCAGGGTACTGGCAGATTGGCATGGCACCAGGAGCAAAAGAGAAAACAGCATTCTCCACACCTGATGGGCACTATCAGTTCACTGTTATGCCCTTTGGTTTAAAGAATGCCCCTGCCACCTTCCAGAGGTTGGTGAATCAAGTCCTTGCTGGGTTGGAGTCCTTTAGTGCAGCTTATCTTGATGATATTGCTGTCTTTAGCTCCACCTGGCAGGATCACCTGGTCCACCTGGGGAAGGTTTTAAAAGCCCTGCAAACTGCAGGTCTAACTATCAAGGCATCCAAATGCCAGATAGGGCAGGGCACAGTGGTGTACTTGGGCCACCTTGTTGGTGGAGGCCAGGTACAGCCCTTACAGCCCAAGATCCAGGCCATCCTGGACTGGGCAGCTCCAACAACCCAGACCCAAGTCAGGGCATTCCTTGGCTTGACTGGGTACTACAGGAGGTTTGTGAAGGGATATGGGTCCATTGTGACTCCCCTCACAGAACTCACCTCCAAGAAAATGCCCAAGAAGGTTAACTGGACAGTTAGTTGCCAAAAGGCTTTTGACACCCTGAAAGAAGCAATGTGCTCAGCACCAATTCTGAAGGCTCCAGATTATGCCAAGCAGTTCATAGTGCAGACTGATGCCTCTGAGCTAGGGATAGGAGCGGTCCTATCCCAGACCAATGATGAAGGCCAAGACCAACCTGTTGCTTTTATAAGCAGAAGGCTTCTCCCCAGGGAGCAGCGTTGGAGTACCATTGAGAGGGAGGCCTTTGCTGTGGTTTGGTCCCTGAAGAAGTTGAGACCATACTTGTTTGGTACTCACTTCCTAGTTCAAACTGATCACAGACCTCTCAGATGGCTAATGCAAATGAAAGGGGAAAATCCTAAACTGTTGAGGTGGTCCATCTCCCTACAGGGAATGGACTTTGAAGTGGAACACAGACCTGGGACTGCCCATGCCAATGCAGATGGACTTTCCAGGTTCTTCCACTTAGACAATGAAGACTCTCTAGGGAAAGGTTAGCCTCATCATCGTTCGTTTGGGGGGGTTGTGTGAGAAAGTGCCCTCTTTCTGCATGGTATGCCCCCACTTTTTGCTGAATTGCTGATGTTCTTTGACTGAGTGTGCACTGAGCTCCTGCTAATCAGGTGCCCAGGGCCTATGTTCCTTCCCTAAAACTGCATTGAAGCCTAAACCCAATTGGCATCTCTGGCCACCTGTCGGCCCCATGTAAATGGTACCACAGGTACCCAGGGCACAGTGACCAGAGAAGGCCTCTAAGGGCTGCAGCACTTATTGTGCCACCCTTAGAGGCCCTGTACCCTGACACTCACACACTGCCTTTACAGGCTGCGTGTCTTGGTGCAGAACAAAGTGAAGAGTCGCCATGGCACACATCCCTGTGTGCCATGCCCACAAACCACTGCCCTGGCATACATCAGTCACCCCTCTAGCTCGGTGCACTATGCCAGTGGTGAGGGTACAGGTGCCTGAGCCCTGTACCCCTACAGTGCCCAAGTCCATTCCTGGGCACTGTAAGTGCAGTGCTGCCATTAAGAGTATATGGTGCTGGGAGTTTGTCATTATGAACTCCACAGCACCATGATGGCTACACTGAAGACTGGGAAGTTTGGTATCAAACTCCTCAGCACATTAAACCCACACCGATGCCAGTGTGGAATTTAATGTAAAATGCACACCAGAGGGCATCTTAGAGATGCTCCCTGAAACTCGACCAACTTCTAGTGACCTGACTGAGTGGCTGCTTAGGCTGCCACCACCAGACATGTTTCTGGACCCTTGGGTCGAGAGCCTGGTGCTCTCGGGGGCCTGAAACAATGCACATCCTGGGACGAGGTGCCAAGCCTCCTCCCCCAGGATGGGCAGGGTTCACGAAGGAGAAGCTTCAAAGGCATGCCGCCTTTGTGAGCCTCTCCAGACCATTTGTTGCTTTCAGCAACTGGTCCCCACTGGTTCTACCCCCCACTTTGGGCGGGAGAACCGGCGGGAAAAACAAGTGAGGAAGGGAGGATTGCCCACCTCTGCCAACTCCACCCCTCAGGTGGGGGAGGCGAGGTGAAGCACAACCTCGAGTCCCCGCCATCTTGAGGATGGGGGGACCCAGCCAACCAGGGACAGGCTCCTGCCCCCCTACCACTGGAGAGTGGCAGGGGGTGTACCCACCCCAGGGAAGGGTCCCATTGGTCCCTGCCCTTTACCTACCTGTAACGCCCCTAAATCTAGTATTTAGGGGGCACCCTGAACCTTACTTCCTCAGATCCAGCCTACCAACAAGAAGAAAAGAAGAAGAAGGACGAAGAGCCGTGCAGAGCTAAGAGGACGACGCCCACTGACTTGGCTCCAGCCCTACAGGCCTGTCTCCCCTCGAACCTGCTTCTGCGAAATCCCAGCGTGTCCAGCAGCCAGCAACCTCACAAACCCCGGAGGACCTGCCTGCCTTCACTTCCAAGACTGTTTCTCCCGTGAACACCGGTCGTGTTTAAACTGCAGCTTCTGGCTCCGGCCGGACACCGCAAATCCAGCCCACTCTGCACCCGCCGAACCCGGCCCGAGCTCGAGTGGAAAAACACCACGAGGAGGTCACCCCGGCGATCCTGACCCGAGATCCGGCGACCCCTGATCTGCCTCAAGCCTCCAGACGACGCCTGCAGCCTCAATCCAGAGGCTCCCCTCTACCGCGACCAGAGCGGGTAAGAAAATCCGACCCTAAAAGGCACCCCTGCACCCGACGCCCCACGGCCTTGTGTGCCCAAACCAACGGTGCCTAACCAACCCAAGACATCCCAACTTACCCCTCGAAGTGGTGGTCGCACCCAGAAGGTCCTCGTCCCCGAGCCTGCAGTGCTTCTTCAAACCGGAGGCTCTCCATAGAAAACACCAGGGCGTCCGATGTCGAAACAGCACTCTGCACCCGGCCGCCCCAGTGCCGCTGAGGGTGCACCTTTTGTGCCTACTTGTTTCCCCATTTGCCCTGACCTAAACCCTAGGAGCTTTGCTCCCACAACCCAGTGGCCTGCTTGCCAGCAGCCACCAACCGGAGACCCCCTATCCTCCATAGGATAACATTGGGCCTCAACACTCTGCACCCGGCCGCCCTAGTGCCGCTGAGGGTGCAACAACAGTGCATCATTGACCCTGGGGGAACCCTTGTTCTAACCACAGAACCTTAACTCCCACAGTCGTTTACTTACCTGCAAACCGATAACCTGTTTTTCCTCCATAGGATAACATTGACAATTTTTCTTCGAAAAAACGACTAAGTGTGGAGTTTTGAAAAGTAAAGATATTCTTTAAAAATCGTACAATTAACCAAAACGTGTTTTCTTACCTGTTTGCAGGACATGTCCCAGTGCTGAATCTAGGCATCCAGCACTGAGTTAGAAAAAGTAACGTAAAAGTAACTTACCTGCAATTTGTTGAAACAGCCCATTCATTTCAAGGTACTGCTCCAAAAAGTTTCTAAGTGTGGAGTTTTGAAATGTGAAAATATTCTTTAAAAATCGCACGAATAACAAAAACGCATTTACTCACCTGTTTCCAGGAAATGTCCCAGTGCTGAATCCAGGCATCCAGCACTGAGTTAGAAAAAGTAACGTAAAAGTAACTTACCTGTAATTTACTGAAAAAGCCTATTCATTCCAATGTACTGCATTTGCTAAGTGTTGCATACTACTGCTCCCCTGTAAATCAAACAAAGTACAATTTCCATTGCATTTTCAAACTGTTCGACATTCAGTAACTTATTACTACAAAGTATTTTATGCTTACCTGTGCCAGGCTTGCTTGGTTCTAAAATAAACAACAGTATATTTTTTTATACAAAAACAATTGGCCTAGAGTTCAGTTCTTGAGTGTGTGAATTCATTTGCTGACTGAGTGTGTACCTCAAATGCTTAACACTGTCCTCTGATACTGCCTTACTGCTCGACCAAGCTACCACTATTAGAGAGTAAGGTTCTATCTAACTTTAACCTCTGCCTACCTCTGGAGTCACCTGGACCCTATACACACTATACCTCATTTTGGTGTAGTATATATAGAGCCAGTTTCTTACACTTACCTGTTAAACCGCATTAAAGTGTTCCTCCATAGGTTAACATTGAATTGTTCAGAAATTACACTGTCAACTTTTTAAAGTGAAAAGTATTTTCAGTTAAAAACGTACCTTATTAAGAAGATCTTGGTCTTAAAATAAAATACAAAAAAGATTTTTCTAAAATTGATGTGGATTTCCTTTTTGAGTCGTGTGTCCATTATTGGTCAATGTTGTGCAATATATGTCTTACACTCCTCTGTGTTAGGCCCAAGGCTGCTCGCCCACACTACCACTAATAGAGCCCTTTGGGTTTTACATTGAGCCCTGTACACTTTTGGGGAACCCCTGGACTCTGTACACGGTTTAGCACCTAGTGGCCTACCATATACAGAGCCAGTTTCCTACACCTGTGTTACACGGGTCGGTACCACAGTAAAACAAAGCAGCCTGACGCCCGTGTGTGCAAGCGGGTCAGTATTCCCTGATTAGCGCATCCTATGCGCCTTCGCCGGTGCTTTCCAGCACCCCTTCCCCACTCCTCCCGGCTGCGTTAGGAGCCAGGCCCAGGTGCTGCGACACCCGGTAAGAATAGGGTGAGTCGGCCCCAGGGCAATAGCCAGTGTTTTTCTTGCGCTCAGCGTGCCAAAAATGTACAGACTGTTGTAGTAGCCAAACTGCAGAGCCTCAAGCTTTCAAAATACCCTAAGGAACCATACCTCAGCCCGAGGGGCTACATGTAAGTGTGCAGATCCTACTGCCTGAAATATTCTGTTGCTGGGCCTTACTTAGTTGGTACTATGGAGAAGGATTACGCAGAGGAGCAGTCCATGCAGGTCCTCCTCTTGACGAGTTCTGTGAGGCAGTGGATGCCTCTATCCATCAGGTGGTTGCGGCAGCCATGGGGCCCTTTGAACGCCGCCTCATGGAGATGGCATATGCCTGTTCTGACCCCCAGTCTAATAGGAGGCTCTTCCCTCCCATAAGCGTGTGCCCAAGCGTAAAACCGATCATGGTATGGACTTGTGGGCATTTGAGAGCCTAAAAAAGATTTTTCTGGTTTGCCCAACCTCGAGCACACCTTATGTCTTGGCGGACATGGCTGATTTATCGCCCCCTCACGGTCTGGACGCAGAAGAGGATGACTCCCATGGTGAGTCCAATGATGAGGGTAGTACCTCCCGGGGGCCTGGCACCCTTCACTGACCCCAGCTCTCTCGAAGCCATTAATTGACGCAGAGGACTGAGGACCTTTTACACCCCGCTCGGTGGAGTGGGCCCCTTCCACTAAGGTCTCAAAGTTTGTGGCAGGGTGACCCAGAAAGCCCTTGGAAAAGGAAGTCCGGGCGTGCCTTAGGGCGGAATGCCCCTGCCCCTCCCTCTCGGGCAAGGTGGCGGTGACTGCAGAGATCAATACGCGTATGGCCACCTTTTTGCAAAAATATATTAGAGATCCAAAAAAGGGCATTAATAGATCATGGAAGTCCTGCTAGGACTAACTTCTGGACGTTTGTGGCCTGGTCAAAAAAATAGTTGACCTGGCAGAGGAGGCCAAGGCCTCCAATTCCTAACAGTCCCCGGAGTCTATTTTGGGCTTTGGCTTTCTCAGAGGCAGGTGCAGTAGCATAAGGCGGGCTCTTTGGGGAGCCTTTTATTAAGGAGCAAATTTGTTGCTACGGTACCTCCTTAGACAAGGCACAAGCCTCCATGAAGAAAATCTGTCATCCCCAGAATTTTTGTCAGGCTGGTCGTGGCAGAGGGCACTCGACTGGCCGCTTTTGCACCCAAGGTCCTCCTAGAGGCTTTAAAAAAGAGCAAGATGCATCCAGACAGGGAGAATTCTTCCAGATATGGACAGGTCACCGCGAATGCAGCTCCAGAGGAGCTTCCAGAGGGCAGTTCCAGGACTCAACAGGTGAGAGCTTGCCTTTCCCCCAACTCAAGGTAGGAGGCCGGAAGCGCTAGTCGAACACAATTGGGAATGGATTACTTACGATGCATGGGTCCTACAGACCACCAGAGGGTTTCACAGAATGTTTTACGGGACCCCGGTCCAAGACTCCCGCTCTCGTTTGCTAGTTGTTGCAGGGGATCAGGCCGCCCTAATAGACGGGGAGGTGGAGGATCTGATGGAGAAAGAAGCCATTTCACTTCCATCCATGGGGGTTCCTAAACCACCTTTTTCTGGTGGACAAAGCAGACGGGGGCAACGCCCTGTAATCAATCTAAAGAGGTTCAACAGGTGGTTTATCTACCAACATTTCAAGATGGAAGGTATCTGCGCGATCTCCTTCGTCCTCACGACTGGATGGTATGTTTGGACTTAAAGGACGCATACCTGGCGGTCCCTATATTCCCTTTCACCGCCGTTTCCTCCAGTTCAGGTGGAGAGATCCGGTATACGAGTTCACAATGCTCCCTTTCGGACTCTTCTCAGCTCCCTGGTGTTTCACCAAGGTCCTCAAACCGGTGGTGGAATCCCTCAGTGGTCGAGGTTTCCGCCTCATAATTTATCTCAACGACCTCCTTCTCTTATACCAGTGACCGTCACTGGATTTACTGCTGAGTTTAGGATTTGTGGTCAAAGAGAAAAAGCCTCTTCTGGTCCTGGCCAAACAGACAACCTTCCTTGGGTTTGTCATAGATTCGGTGCAGAAGACCTTCAGCCTTCCCTCTTGAAAAGTATCCGATATTGGTAGGGAGTTGAGGTGGACGCTGGCCAGACCCACAACATCTCTCCGGCAAGAAGCCAGGGTGGTGGGTCTCCTGCCTTCCTCGATCCAAGCAATCTTCCCGGGCCCCCTCCATTACAGCCTCAAGGCCTTCCATCTCCGAAAGGGCCTGCAATACTCAGAACGAGTCCCGCTTACAGAAGAGGTAACGGTGGAGATGAGACGGTGGCTGTGCCACTTGAAAGCGTGGAACGGACGGGCCATATCTGGTTAAGATCCGGATATGGTTATAGAATCCAACGTCAGCAAATCCGGTTGGGGTGCTCGCTGCAGGGACTCCTTTACAGGAGGAAAATGGTCCGCAGACAAACAACAAGTCCACATCAATTTCTTGGAGCGGATTGTGAGAAAGTGCCCTCTTTCTGCATGGTTGCCCCCACTTTTTGCTGAATTGCTGATGTGCTTTGACTGAGTGTGCCCTGGGCTCCTGCTAATCAGGTACCCAGGGCCTATGTTAAAACTGCATTGAAACCTAAACCCAATTGGCATCTCTGGTCACAGGTCAGCCCCTGGTAAATGGCACCACAGGTACCCAGGGCACTGTGACCAGAGAAGGCCTCTAAGGGCTGCAGCACTTATTGTGCCACCCTTAGAGGTCCTGTACGTGTGTGTGTACACACACACACACACACACACACACCCCCACCCACCCCCCCTTTGCAGGCTGCGTGTTTTGGTGCAGAACAAAGTGAAGAGTCGACATGGCACACATCTCTGTGTACCATGCCTACAACCCACTGCCCTGGCATAGATCAGTCACCCCTCTAGCTGGGTGCACTATACCAGTGGTGAGGGTACAGGTGCATGAGCCCTGTACCCCTACAGTGTCTAAGTCCATTCTTAGACATTATAAGTGAGGTGCTGCCATTAAGAGTATATGGTGCTGGGAGTTTATCATTACGAACTCCACAGCACCATAATGGCTACACTGAAAACTGAGAAGTTTGGTATCAAACTTCTCAGCACATTAAACCCACATTGATGCCAGTGTGGGATTTAATGAAAAATGCACACAGAGGGCATCATAGAGATGCCTCTGAAAACTAACCCACCTCTAGTGGCCAGGCTGAGTGGCTGCTTTCAGCTGCCACCACCAGACATGTTTCTGGACCCCTGGGTCGAGAGCCTGCTGCTCTCTGGAGCCTGAAACAATGCACATCCTGGGACGAGGTGCCAAGCCTCCTCCCCCAGGATGGGCAGGGTTCACGAAGGGGAAGCTTCAAAGGCTTGCCGCCTTTGTGAGCTTCCCCAGGCCACTTGCAGCTCTCAGCAACTGGTCCCCACTGGTTCTGACCCCCACTTTGGGTGGGAGAACCGGCGGGAAAAACAAGTGAGGAAGAGAGGTGTGCCCACCTCTGCCAACTCCAACCCTCAGGTGGGGGAGGTGAGGTCAAGCACAACTCTCAGTCCACGCCATCTTGAAGATGGGGGGACTCAGCCAACCAGAGACAGGCTCATGCCCCCCTCCCACTGGAGGGTGGCATAATAGGGGGCGTACCCACCCCAAGGAAGGGACCCATTGGTCCCTGCCTTTTACCTATCTGTAACGCCCCTAAATCTAGTATTTAGGGGCACCCCTGAACCTTGCTTCCTCAGGCAAGAACCTGCAACAAGAAAAGAAGAAGGAGGCCCGAACAGCTGTGCCGAAGCTAACAAGAGGAAGACACCCACTGACTTGGCCCCAGCCCTACCGGCCTGTCTCCACCTCGAACCTGCTCCTGCGAAATCCCGCTGTGTCCTGCAGCCAGCAACCTCGAAAACCCCGGAGGACCTGCCTGCCTTCAAACACAAAGACTTTGTCTCCTGTGAACACCGGATTTGTTCACCTGCAACCTCTGGCTCCGGCCGGACACCACGAATCCGCCCCACTCTGCACCCGCCATCCACGGCCCGAGCTCGAGTGGGCAAACACCACGAGGTGGTCACCCCGGCGGTCCTGACCCGAGATCCGGCGACCCCTGACCTGCCTCAAGCCTCCAGCTGACGCCTGGAGCCTAAATCCAGAAGGCCCCCCGAAACCGCGACCAGGAGCTGGTAAGAAGATCCGACCCCAAAAGGCACCCCTGCACCCGACGCCCCACGGCATTGGGTGCCCAAACCGACGGTGCCTAACCAACCCCTAACTTCCCAACTTACCTCTTGAAGTGGTGGTCGCACCCAGAAGACCTTCGTCCCCAAGTATGCAGTGTCTTTCCAAACCAGAGGTTCTCCATTGAAAACAACAGGGCGTCTGACGTCGAAACAGCACTCTGCACCCGGCCGCCCTAGTGCCGCTGAGGGTGCACCTTTGGTGCTACTTTGTTTCCCCATTTGCCCTGAGCTAAAGTCCAGGAGCTTTGCTCCCACAACCTAGTGGCCTGTTTGCCAGCAGCCACCAACCGGAGGCTCACTATCCCCCATTGGATAAAATTGGGGCTCAGCACTCTGCACCCGGCCGCCCTAGTGCCGCTTAGGGTGTACCTAGAGTGCATCCTTGATCCTGGGGGACCCCTGAGTCTACCCCCCGAACCTCAACTCCCACAACCAAATACTTACCTCAAAACCGATAACACTATTTTCCTCCCTAGGATAACATTGACTGTTTTTCTGTGAAAAGTTTCAAAGTGTGGAGTTTGAGAAACTAAAGAAATTGTTTAAAATTGCATAATTAACAAAAACGATTTTACTTACCTGTTTTCAGGAAATGTCCCAGAGTAGTATCTAGGTATACTACTCTGTGTAAGCCTAGTAATCTCAAAAGTTACTTACCTGCTATTTTACTAAAAAGCCCATTCAAGTCTATGTACAGCATTTATTAAGTATTGCATTTCTCTGCATCCATACTGTAAATCAAATCAAAGTGCATATACAATTATCATTCAAACTGTATTTCAATTGCATTACTATTGTAAAGTACTTATTGCTTACCTGTGCCAGGCTTGCTTGGTTCTAGAAAATAAAATAACTAAAAGAATATTTTTTATACAAAAACAATTGGTCTGAAGTTCAGTCTTTGAGTGTGTGAATTCATTTGCTGACTGAGTGTGTACAACAAATGCTTAACACTGTCCTCTGATACTGCCTTACTGCTCGACCACACTACCACAAATAGAGAGTAAGGTTCTATCTAACTTTACCTCTGCCTACCTTTGGGGTTCCACTGGACTCTGTGCACACTATACCTCACTTTGGTATAGTATATACAGAGCCAGCTTCCTACATTGGTGGATCAGGGGTGGGATATACAACTTTGCATTTGTTGGACTACTTGGTTTCTGGCCTGAAACAGGTAGTGGTCTCTCCAAAGCTACCAGCTGCATGTCTGCTTGGCAATGACCTGGAAACCTCAGCATGGGCTGAGGTTGAACTGAAAACCCATGCAGCAATGCTGGATATCCCTGAATTGGTGTGTGTAAAAACAAAAGCACAGAGCAAGAGACAGGGTGAAAAAGCAGTGTTGGAGCCTGAAAGTATGGCCCAACCTTCCAAAAGAAAGGGTAAGAAGACTGGGGAACCAGCTTCTGTACAGCAAAAGGATCAGGACCCCTCTCCTCAGGGAGAGGACTTGGACACCCCAGAGGGAACTGAGCCCATGGAGCTTGACCCTTACCAGGTTGAACTCTTAGGCCCAGGGGGAACCTCTAGGGAAGAGCTGTGCCTTGGACAGCAGGTCTGTCCAACTCTTGAAAGCCTGAGGCAGCAAGCTGCTACCTAGGAAAAAGGAGATGTCAGTGGTAACCACCGAGTTTATTGGGAAGAGAGACTACTGTACACTGAGGCCAGAGACCCCAAACCTGGAGCCACTAGGAGAGTGGTAGTGCCTCAGAAGTACAGGGAGTTTCTCCTAACTTTAGCTCATGACATTCCCTTAGCTGGACATCTGGGCCAAACCAAGACTTGGGAAAGGCTAGTAAGCCACTTTTACTGGCCCCAGATGCACCAAAAAGTAAAGGTGTTTGTCAGCTTCTGTGTCACCGGTCAGGCCAGTGGCAAGACAGGTGGCCCCTCAAAGGCCCCCCTGATACCACTACCTGTGGTGGGGGTTCCCTTTGAAAGGGTAGGTGTGGACATAGTGGGTCCCCTTGAACCTCCCACAGCATCAGGGAACAAATTCATTCTAGTGGTAGTGGATCATGCCACTAGGTACCCTGAGGCAATTCCCCTTAGGACTACCACAGCACCTGCAGTAGCCAAGGCCCTCATTGGTGTCTTCACCAGAGTAGGGTTTCCTAAGGAGGTGGTTTCAGACAGAGGTTCCAACTTCACGTCTGCTTACCTAAAACACATGTGGAAAGAGTGTGGAGTGCAGTACAAGTTTACTACACCCTATCACCCACAAACCAATGGCCTTGTTGAGAGATTCAACAAGACAGTGAAAGGCATGATTATGGGGCTCCCTGAAAAACTCAAAAGGAGAGGGAATGTCCTCTTACCATGCCTGTTTTTCGCTTACAGAGAGGTGCCACAGAAGGGAGTAGGGTTTTCCCCCTTTGAACTTCTGTTTGGCCATCCTGTGAGGGGACCACTCTGTCTTGTAAATGAGGGTTGGAAGAAGCCTCTCCAAGAACCCAAACACGATATTGTGGACTATGTGCTTGAGCTAAGGTCCAGAATGGCTGAGTACATGGAAAAGGCATCCACAAATCTTGAGGCCAGCCAGGAGCTTC
Source organism: Calotriton arnoldi (assembly GCA_963921515.1). NCBI lineage: Eukaryota > Metazoa > Chordata > Amphibia > Caudata > Salamandridae > Calotriton > Calotriton arnoldi. The sequence continues at coordinate 142,235 of CAWUFW010013114.1, forward strand.
AGAAGCACTGGTATGACCAAAAATATGCACTGGTTGAATTTCAACCTGGGCAAAAGGTGTGGGTTTTGGAGCCAGTGGCACCAAGGGCACTCCAGGACAGATGGAGTGGCCCTTACCCTATCCTAGAAAAAAAGAGTGAGGTCACCTACTTGGTTGACCTGGGCACAAGCAGGACACCCAAAAGGGTTATCCATGTGAACCACCTGAAGCTCTTTCATGACAGGGCTGACATCACCATGCTGATGGTGACTGATGAGGATCAGGAGACAGAGTGAACCTCTCCCTGACCTCCTCTCATACAGCCCAAAAGATGGGTCAGTGGATGGAGTTGTCTTTTCAGACACCCTCTCTGCCCAACAGCAGACTGATTGCAAGCAAGTCTTGCAGCAGTATGCAAAGCTCTTTTCCTTGACCCCATGTCTGACAAACTGGTGTACCCATGATGTGGACACTGGTGACAGTTCACCTGTCAAAAACAAAATCTATCGACAGTCTGATCAAGTCAAGGAAAGCATCAGAGCTGAAGTCAGCAAGATGCTGGAGTTAGGGGTTATTGAACCCTCTGAGAGCCCCTTGGCCAGCCCAGTGGTTCTAGTCCCCAAACGTCATCCACAGGGTGGAAAGAGAGAAATGAGGTTCTGTGTGGACTATAGAGGGCTCAACTCTGTCACCAAGACAGATGCTCACCCTATCCCAAGAGCAGATGAGTTGATAGACAAATTGGGTGCAGCCAAATTTCTAAGTACCATTGACTTAACTGCAGGGTACTGGCAAACTGGCATGGCCCCAGGAGCAAAAGAAAAGACAGCATTCTCCACACCTGTTGGGCATTATCAGTTTACTGTTATGCCCTTTGGTTTAAAGAATGCCCCTGCCACCTTCCAGAGGTTGGTGAATCAAGTCCTTGCTGGATTGGAGTCCTTTAGTGCAGCTTATCTAGATGATATTGCTGTCTTTAGCTCCACCTGGCAGGATCACCTGATCCACCTTGGGAAGGTTTTAAATGCCCTGCAAACTGCAGGCCTAACTATCAAGGCATCCAAATGCCAGATAGGGCAGGGAACTGTGGTGTACTTGGGCCACCTTGTTGGTGGAGGCCAGGTACAACCCTTACAGCCCAAGATCCAGGCCATCCTGGACTGGGCAGCTCCAATAACCCAAACCCAAGTCAGGGAATTCCTTGGCTTGACTGGGTACTACAGGAGGTTTGTGAAGGGATATGGGTCCATTGTGGATCCCCTCACAGAACTCACCTGCAAGAAGATGCCCAAGAAGGTAAACTGGACAGTTAGTTGTCAAAAGGCTTTTGACACCCTGAAAGAGGCTATGTGCTCAGCACCAATTCTCAAAGCTCCAGACTATGCAAAGCAGTTCATTGTGCAGACTGATGCCTCTGAGCTAGGGATAGGAGCGGTCCTATCCCAGACCAATGATGAAGGCCAAGAACAACCTGTTGCTTTTATAAGCAGAAGGCTTCTCCCCAGGGAGCAGCGTTGGAGTGCCATTGAGAGGGAGGCCTTTGCTGGTGTTTGGTCCCTGAAGAAGCTGATACCATACTTCTTTCGTACTCACTTCCTAGTTCAAACTGATCACAGACCTCTCAGATGGCTAATGCAAATGAAAGGTGAAAATCCTAAACTGTTGAGGTGGTCCATCTCCCTACAGGGAATGGACTTTGTAGTGGAACACAGACCTGGGACTGCCCATGCCAATGCAGATGGACTTTCCAGGTTCTTCCACTTAGAAAATGAAGACTCTCTAGGGAAAGGTTAGTCTCATCCTCTTTTGTTGGGGGGGGGGGGGGGGGTATGTGAGAAAGTGCCCTCTTTCTGCATGGTTGCCCCCACTTTTTGCTGAATTGCTGATGTGCTTTGACTGAGTGTGCCCTGGGCTCCTGCTAATAAGGTACCCAGGGCCTATATTCTTTCCCTAAAACTGCATTGAAGCCTAAACCCAATTGGCATCTCTGGCCACAGGTCAGCCCCTGGTAAATGGTACCACAGGTACCCAGGGCACTGTGACCAGAGAAGGCCTCTAAGGGCTGCAGCACTTATTGTGCCACCCTTAGAGGTCCTGTACCCTTACACACACACACTGCCTTTGCTGGCTGCACTATACCAGTGGTGAGGGTACAGGTGCACGAGCCCTGTACCCCTACAGTGTCTAAGTCCATTCTTAGACATTGTAAGTGCAGTGCTGCCATTAAGAGTATATGGTGCTGGGAGTTTGTCATTACGAACTCCACAGCACCATAATGGCTACACTGAAAACTGAGAAGTTTGGTATCAAACTTCTCAGCACATTAAACCCACACTGATGCCAGTGTGGGATTTAATTAAAAATGCACTCAGAGGGCATCTTAGAGATGCCCCCTGAAAACGAACCCACCTCTAGTGTCCAGGCTGAGTGGCTGCTTTCAGCTGCCACCACCAGACATGTTTCTGGACCCCTGGGTCGAGAGCCTGCTACTCTCTGGGACCTGAAACAATGCACAACCTGGGACGAGGTGCCAAGCCTCCTCCCCCAGGATGGGCAGGGTTCACGAAGGGAAGCTTCAAAGGCTTGCCGCCTTTGTGAGCTTCCCCAGGCCACTTGCTGCTCTCAGCAACTGGTCCCCACTGGTTCTGACCCCCACTTTGGGCGGGAGAACCGGCGGGAAAAACAAGTGAGGAAGAGAGGTGTGCCCACCTCTGCCAACTCCACCCCTCAGGTGGGGGAGGCGAGGTGAAGCACAACTCTCAGTCCACGCCATCTTGAAGATGGGGGGACTCAGCCAACTAGGGACAGGCTCATGCCCCCCTCCCACTGGAGGGTGGCTTAATAGGGGGTGTACCCACCCCAGGGAAGGGACCCATTGGTCCCTGCCTTTAACCTACCTGTAACGCCCCTAAATCTAGTATTTAGGGGCACCCCTGAACCTTGCTTCCTCAGACAAGAACCTGCAACAAGAAAAGAAGAAGGACCGAACAGCCGTGCCGAAGCGAACAAGAGGAAGACGCCCACTGACTTGGCCCCAGCCCTACCAGCCTGTCTCCACCTCGAACATGCTCCTGCGAAATCCCGGTGTGTCCTGCAGCCAGCAACCTCGAAAACCCCGGAGGACCTGCCTCCCTTCAAACACAAACTCTTTGTCTCCCGTGAACACCGGATTTGTTCACCTGCAACCTCTGGCCGGACACCGCGAATCCGCCCCACTCTGCACCCGCCGTCCACGGCCCGAGCTCGAGTGGGCAAACACCACGAGGAGGTCACCCCGGCGATCCTGACCCGAGATCCGGCGACCCCTGACCTGCCTCAAGCCTCCAGCCGACGCCTGCAGCCTAAATCCAGAAGGCCCCCCTAACCGCAACCAGGAGCTGGTAAGAAGATCCGACCCCAAAAGGCACCCCTGCACCCGACGCCCCACGGCCTTGGGTGCCCAAACCGACGATGCTTAACCAACCCCTAACTTCCCAACTTACCTCTCGAAGTGGTGGTCGCACCCAGAGGACCTTCGTCCCCAAGTCTGCAGTGTCTTTCCAAACCGGAGGTTCTCCATTGAAAACAACAGTGCGTCCGACGTCGAAATAGCACTCTGCACCAGGCCGCCCTAGTGCCGATGAGGGTGCACCTTTGGTGCTACTTTGTTTCCCCATTTGCCCTGAGCTAAAGTCCAGGAGCTTTGCTCCCACAACCTAGTGGCCTGCTTGCCAGCAGCCACCAACCGGAGGCCCCCTATCCCCCAATGGATAACATTGGGCCTCAGCACTCTGCACCCGGCAGCCCTAGTGCCGCTGAGGGTGTAACTAGAGTGCATCCTTACCCTGGGGGACCCCAGAGTCTACCCCCAGAACCTCAACTCCCACTGCCAAATACTTACCTCAAAACCGATAACACTATTTTCCTCCCTAGGATAACATTGACTGTTTTTCTGTGAAAAGTTTCAAAGTGTGGAGTTTGAGAAACTAAAGAAATTGTTTAAAATTGCATAATCTAACAAAAACGATTTTACTTACCTGTTTTCAGGAAATGTCTCAGAGTAGTATCTAGGTATACTACTCTGTGTAAGCCTAGTAATCTCAAAAGTTACTTACCTGCTATTTTACTAAAAAGCCTATTCAAGTCTATGTACTGCATTTACTAAGTATTGCATTTCTCTGCATCCATACTGTAAATCAAATCAAAGTGCATATACAACTATCATTCAAACTGTATTTCATTTGCATTACTACTGTAAAGTACTTATTGCTTACCTGTGCCAAGCTTGCTTGGTTCTAGAAAATAAAATAACTAAAAGAATATTTTTTATACGAAAACAATTGGTCTGAAGTTCAGTCTTTGAGTGTGTGAATTCATTTGCTGACTGAGTGTGTACAACAAATGCTTAACACTGTCCTCTGATACTGCCTTACTGCTCGACCACACTACCACAAATAGAGAGTAAGGTTCTATCTAACTTTACCTCTGCCTACCTTTGGGGTTCCACTGGACTCTGTGCACACTATACCTCACTTTGGTATAGTATATACAGAGCCAGCTTCCTACACCGATGGCATAGTCGTTCACAATAAAGTGCTGGACGAAGGACAATGCCAACTGCAGTGTCCTCCTCAAGATGGACAACGTGTCAGTGGTTTGCTACATGAACCATCTCGGGGGTACCAAATCCAAAGTACTGGCAGGTCTAGCCAAGGGATTCTGGACCTTCTGCTTAACTCATAACATCTCAGTGACGGCGGAATACATCCCTGGGACGTTCAATGCCATAGCGGATTGGTGCTCTCCAGAGTTTGATCAGACATGAGCCTGTGGCAACTAAATCCATTGATTTTTGAGAGACTGAACGCTCTTTGGGGTCCACTCTTTGCTTTCTGGTACTTTAGTTGTAAGTCAGACCCCCCCCCCACCACTCCAGCATCAGCTGCTTTCATCCAGGATTGGTCTCAGGAGACAGGTTTCGGTTTTCCCATGATTAGGAGGCTCACGACGCAGGTCCGCAGACAGAAGGCGACAATTGGTTTTGATCACTCCCTAATGGAGGTCTCAAGTATTGTTTCCAGTTTTTCTGGAACTTTCCTTGGATTCTCCAATCCGTCTACCCCCCAGTCAGGATAACCTTCAGGATCCCCTTGGCAATCACCACCCATTAGTCCTCCAAGGGCGAATGCCACTCATGACCAGGCGGATTTCGGGCAACGCTGTAGACTCCCTGGCCTTTCACAGGAGGCTTAAAGTATATTGGCAGAAGGCATTAACAAGCTTTACAGGTCAGCATAGGCCAGATGGGTGGGTTGGTGTCTTTAAAACGATTAGGATCCCATGGAGTGCGAAATGGTTCACATCATGAATTACTTTGCATTTTTAACGTCCTAAGGATTGGCGTATCGTACGATCAACTCTTACAGATCAGCCATTTCAACAGGTCACTTTCCCTCTCAAGGTGCCCAGGTGGGCAAACATCCGTTGGTCTGTAAGTTGATGAGGGATCCATTTGGCACTCCCTCCAGAACCCAGGTATTCCACACTATGGGATGTTAACAAGGTCTTATACCTCTTTCGTTCTTGGCAGCCGAACAAATATTTGTTGCACATGAATTGTCGGCGAAAGTTGCCATGCTGCTATCATGTAGGAGAGCGTCTGATGTGTGAGCTTTGGATATCTCTGGATGGGTGTTTACTTCCCATGGGGTCACCTTCCATATCTCGGGGCACAAAGTCCAACTCCAAAGTGGTGTCCTACCCTGCTTTTGATAAAAATCCTAAGTTGTGTGTGGTTCATTGCCTCAAGGCTTATGAAGGCAAGATGGAGGAATCCCGCCCTCCAGGTGAGCGTCAACTGATAATAGCTCTCAGGAAACCTTTCAAAGCTGTCACTACTCCCACCATAGCTCGTTGGGTCCAATGGGTCATGCAAGAAGCAGGCATTGACGTCTCGTAATTTGGAGCCCATTCAGTTTACGTGCGATGGCCTCTAAGGCTTTCTCCTTAGGGGCTCACCTTGAAAACATTATTAAAACTGCCGACTGGTCTTCCGGCTTTATGTTCAAAAGGTTCTATTTTAAGCCAGCCGTTGATATGGCATTGTTGGTGGTAGATAAGCTTTGAACAAGCACAGTCCTCGTCTCCAGTTCCGACATAGAATGACAAATTTCCAAGAAGAACTGCCGCACTCTCGAGAACACCTGGCGACTCGACCTGACCACAGACAACAGGACCGCCCTCAAGCACGCCACCCGCAAACACCACCAGCTGATCCGTGCCACCAAGAAGTCGGCACTCAAAGAACGACTGGACAACAACGCCCATGACAGCAAGGAACTTTTCAGCATCGTCAAAGAGTTCTCCAACCCCAGCGCCGGAAACAACGACATCACCCCCTCGCAAGACCTCTGCAACTCACTCTCCGCGTTCTTCCACCGCAAGATCACCGACATACACAACAGCTTCGACGCACAAACAACGCACCCTACCGCCGAACCAACGCCCGCCACCACCACCCTCTGCAACTGGACCCCGATCAGCACCGAAGACACCACCCGCACGATGAACTCCATCCACTCCGGATCACCAACCGACCCCTGCCCACACCACGTCTTCAACAAAGCCGACGCCACCATCGCACCCCATCTCCGGGACATCATCAACTCCTCCTTCCACACCGCCACCTTCCCGGAGAGCTGGAAGCACGCCGAGCTTACCGCCCTCCTGAAGAAACCAACGGCGGACCCCACCGACCTCAAGAACTACCGTCCCATCTCGCTCCTTCCGTTTCCGGCCAAAGTCATCGAGAAGACCGTCAACAGACAGCTTGCCGCCTTCCTCGAGACGAATGGATCCCTCGACCCCTCGCAGTCCGGGTTTCGGGCCAACCACAGCACCGAGACCGCCCTTATCGCAGCCACCGACGACATCAGAACCCTAACCGACAACGGGGAAACAGCTGCCCTCATCCTCTTGGACCTCTCTGCGGCGTTCGACACCGTCTGCCACCGCACCCTAGTGAAGCGCCTCAGCAACATCGGAATCCGAGAGAAAGCACTGGAATGGATCATCTCGTTCCTCGCCGGAAGAACCCAGAGAGTCCGCCTCCCCCGTTCAGATCCGAAGCCACCGAAGTCATCTGCGGCGTTCCACAAGGATCCTCACTCAGCCCAACCCTCTTCAACGTCTACATGAGCCCCCTCGCAGCCATCGCACGCCGACACAACCTCAACATCATCTCCTACGCCGACGACACCCAGCTGATCCTCTCCCTCACCAACGACCCCACCACCGCCAGAGCCAACCTACACGACGGGATGAGAGACGTCGCCGACTGGATGAGGAACAGCCGCCTTAAACTGAACTCAGACAAGACGGAAGTCCTCATCCTGGGCTCATCACCCTCCGCCTGGGACGACTCCTGGTGGCCCCCGGCCCTGGGCACCGCGCCCAAGCCAACGGACCACGCACGCAACCTGGGCTTCATCCTGGACTCCTCCCTGTCGATGACCAGACAAGTCAACGCCGTCTCATCTTCATGCTTCAACACCCTGCGCATGCTCCGCAAGATCTTCAGATGGATCCCCACTGAAACCAGGAAGACCGTCACCCAGGCACTCGTCACCAGCCGACTGGACTATGGGAACACCCTCTACGCCGGAACCACAGCCAAACTTCAAAAGAGACTCCAGCGCATCCAGAACGCCTCCGCACGACTCATCCTGGACATCCCCCGACACAGCCACATCACCGTGCACCTGAAAGACCTGCACTGGCTCCCCGTCAGCAAGAGAATCACGTTCAGACTCCTCACCCACGCACACAAGGCCCTCCACGACCTGGGCCCAAAGTACCTCAACGACCGCATGACCTTCTACACGCCCACACGCCAGCTACGATCAACCAGCCACGCCCTCGCCACCGTACCACGCATCCGCAGAACCACCGCCGGAGGAAGATCCTTCTCCTACCTGGCAGCCAAGACCTGGAACTCCCTCCCCACTCACCTTCGGCGAACCCAGGACCATCTCTCCTTCAGGAAGCAGCTCAAGACCTGGCTGTTCGAGCAGTAACTTACCCCCTCCCCCAGCGCCTTGAGACCCTCCCGGGTGAGTAGCGCGCTCTATAAATGCCGTGATTGATTGATTGATTGATAGTAGATATGAAGGAAAGTTTCAATTCTATTAAGGACACTGAGGGGAGGATTATTCCCGCCCAAGGTTCCTGAGATTTTCCCCTTTTTCCCCCCACCCGGATGTATGTAAATAAAGGGTCTTCCTGGGCAGCACGATACCCGTCTGTCGTATGGCATTAAGTATTAATTAATATTTTCTTCTCATTGAAGAATGTGCCCTGTAACACTTGTATAGGTCATTATGGCATGTTGGGTTGGCATATTTATATCAATTAGTATTTATCTCACGTTTGTGTCTGTATTTATCAGCTTCATCCTGATCAGGAAGGTTCAGATTCATTCTTCTTGTTCTGGATTCTTTCAGGTTCAGAGGGTTCTAAAGTGGATTAATGGAAAAAGATGGAATGGAGCCTGTCGCAGTCAAGAAATAGGAGGTTATCCAGGGGACGCTTACCTTTGTGGATATCCTGGACTGTTGATTGGATGATCTGTGTTAACCTTTGCCCTGTGCATCATGGGAAAGATAGGTTTTTTTTAGTTATTTTTTTTAAAACTGCTGGAAAGGATATAAAAGAAAGTAGAGCATAATCCTCTCCTCCTTGTGTCCTTAATAGAATAGAGCTTTCCTTCATGTCTACTAGGAAATGTTTCATTCTGTGCCGCAAATTCACAGCACAAACTAAAGTGATGATGTCTCTGCAAATTTTTAAGTTCAGGAGCTAAAGCACTAGGCTCCCAGAGACAAATGTAATCGGAAAAGCATTTCAGCAGCCAACTGTAGAGGAACATAGGTGTTTGGAGTTACATCTGATCGGTCTTAGGTTGCTGCCACTTTTAAAGTAGGGGTGGGCGTAACTCGCATTATTCTGTGTAGCGTAATTATGTGGAATTACCTGAGAATTCCGCAAGATTACATGGAATTCCATGAGAAGAGTAATTCTGGGTTTAGCGCTACTTCTCAGGGGGGAAATTCTTCCTTGCATCCAAAATGGACGCATGGATGCATTTTGCACTAAGAAATAGCACTAAATGCAACAGAACACAAATATCGACCGCGAGCAGCTGCTGAAATCCTACCTAAATGTGCTCTTTAGGTAGGATTTTCCACCAACTTGCACTTGGCATTTAGTGCTATTTTCTTAATGCACCTTTTCATCCAAAATGGATGCGAGGATGCATTTTGTGCTAAGGAATAGCGTTAAACGCAGCAGAACATGAAGAGTGAGCGTGAGTGGGCGCTCGCTTAAGGTGCTCTAACGGTAGAATTCTCCCCAAAGTCCCTTTAAGTACAAGAGCCAGAGTATTCACGTTATTATCAGTAATTCTGCATCAAAGAATAACAAGGAATTACCAAAATTACTCCGGCGTAATTGAGATTCTGCCCAGGCCTAGTTTAAAGGCATTACAGAGAAATTCTCAGTGGCGTTCAAAGGACAGAGGCTATCCCGTCAACAAAGCAGAGGTGTTTAGCAGATAAATACCAAGGGTACTTGTGCACTGGTCAGAGAAATCCTCAAAATCATTTGAGAAACAATATGGCTTTCTGTTTTCAAATTTCAAGCACAGAGCTCTGTCCCATAGCTCACCTCTCCTACGAACAGTTCCAAACACAACGCCGTGGGTCGTACAATGTTTACACACCAGCCCCTGAATTCAAGCCTCGTACATAAAAGTTCTAGCAACCCAAGACACAGGATATACAATAAACCCTTGCCCTACCACTCAAATCCTTGATCTAACAAACATTTTTACAGTGATACTCTGAGCCTTCCAATCACTTCCCTTTTTCTTGAAAAATATTCCTAGCACTCAAAGGGCATAGACTATACAATGATCTATTGTCCTAGCACCTCACTTGTCTTTGGGTGAGGCCTGACATTGAAAGGGCAAACGCTTTCCAGGGATACTCTGTCTTTATCCTTTATTTCCTTCTTCTTACAGACAGGCCTAGCATGCCAAGGGTGCAAGTTTTACAGTGATACGTGGACCTTGAACCTCACTTTCACATCTCTGCTAAGCCTTACAGAAATACATACACCTGCCAGCCACTTCACCCCTTACAGATGGGCCCTGCATCATGGCACAAAAGACAATCTGCCCTGCCACTCAACTCCTCTTACTGAGCCCCAGTACCATATAAGCACAGGCTTCGCAGAGACACTGACTCTGGGCCTCACTTCCCATTATCTTACAGACAAGGTGAACACTCAAACAGCACTGGCCTCACAGCCATACATACACTCCTTTGCTCACTGGTTCCCTCTCAAAGGTAGGCCTGGCAACCTGGAGATCAAAAGTCTAATTGTGGCCTTCTCTCCTTGCCCCCACCTACAGACAGATCCAGTACTGAAAGGCACTAGCTGTATCGACAATGAGAATGTATTCCCACACCCACTTTAGACCTCTGAGGAACAGTTCCTAGTTTTTCCTTACCTCTTACAAGTTGTGTGCACTTGACCACGTGCGTATGAGGATGATCAATCGTAATCTCGAACCCTGAAAAACAACAACACACACACAGGCGTGAGATCACCCTAGTTATACAAGAGCTTAACACATCCTCCTGCTCTATTAGGTAAAGCACCCACCTGATAACTGCATCCAGCAACTCAGTTATAACAGGGTCCATGACCTCAGTCATGAACATGATTAAATGTATTGCATGCTCACTCACATGGGGACCCCAGGTTCATCAAATACTCACTGACCTTTAATGTACAGATTCTCAGGCCTGAGACAGGCCATCACATTGCAATACACTGCAATATAAACTCGACTTACATAACCATCATGCACCAATGAAAAATGCACTCCATGACTCAACAGCTCGGAAGTGCCATGACCACTGCCTGACTGTGAAATAAAAGCATGCCACATCTCAACAGACTGAGTCCTTAATCATCTCCTGTTTGCAAAGAACTGCACCGCTCACCTCAATGGTTCATTTCTACACTATTATTTGCCTGTAAATAACCACCCAGGCTTCCTGTGTGTACCTGCCCGCCCCAAGAGACCCTAGGTTATCACTTACCAGCAATAACTGTCCCACACCACCCTTGAGTGCCCGATTTATAATGCCTCCAACTATCCCATGCCTCACTTTAAGCACGGATCCCTAAACTACAGAGCCAGAGCACTTATATCTAGTCTGTCTGAACAACTTCATCTCGCCAAGCACCTCTTAGAAGCCGTGCATAAACTGAACAGCGGTTTGTTTGAGTTAAGCCCAAGAACTCATTTTAGAGAACCTGGACTTAACCTAGGTGTTTATATTCAGGACCGCACTGGTTGCAAAGTGGCCAGCCATTTAGTACAAATGAATTGATGCTTCCAAGTAAGACACACACATTTTTTTAAGGATGGCTCTCCTGTTACAAAAAAGAGGCAGTGGCTCCATAGCCGTGGAAGATCTCCCACAGGCCACTAGATGCCCGAGCAGGGAGAGTCACTGTCTTGCTTTCTACTGGCTGATTTGTGATACTTTCAGGCAGGGAGTGCTCTCCTTCCTGCACACATCCTGTAGAAACATTCAGCAAAGAGGAGCCAGCTATCTCTACGCACCTTATTTGGCCACATTGAGAGCTAGATTTAGAAACAAGGAATACAGGGGCTCTATCCTATCAAGCTATCCTGTGCTTTTTTTTATATATATATATTTTTTACTATAAATGCTAGAAAACAAAACCAAAACACGAAGGAAAATAACACTGGATGAGCCACGCACACCAGACACAGAAGAAATTGAGCTCAATCCATTTTAGCATACATGGGAGAATGGCGCTAATTTTAATCAATTGGCAAAATGTCATGACTATTGGTATTTCTAGCCTGCTGGTGTGCATTCCTTGTTGGGGATCAAAAAAGGGATGAACATAACAAAAGGCCTGACCTAGTAACTGTACCAGGTAAAGGGAAGGAAGAAAAGGGGTGTCCTCAGACATAGCAGTGGGCAGCACCACCTCTTAAGAAAAGCTTCTGTCTCTGGCACTTGTTAGCTTGAATCTCTAACCGTCATGTCTGAGAATAAATGCACCTCACAACAAAACAGCAGAAGAGGCACAAAGCAATCAGCTGTCTGTGAATAACCACATCTCCCGCCTTAAAAGCCTGATTCCATAGCCATCTCCTCCGAGTGAACAACCTAAGGCTCGCACGGCCGATGCCATCAGCTCTAATTAAAAACCTGTATCTTGCATTTCATGAACTTGGGAGTCTTAAACTGTCACCTTTCAGAGAAAACTGCAACTCACAACACAGCAACACAGGAGTCTCGTGCTATCACCTTCACCGTGAATACTTTAATCTCATGCCTTGTTGGCTTAAGACCTTAAACATGAGCTACCAGCAAATAACTGGATCTCTTTAGTTCCAGGCTCCCTGACCTATGACTTGCCTGCGAATATGTGCACCTCACATCTCGAAAGCTCACAAATGCTTAACAGTCATCTGTAAGCACCTGATCCCATCATAAAGAATAGCAAGGGTGTGGAACCCAGGGAGAGGTGCACAGGAGTGCACGCTACAATCACAGAGCCATGGTCACAAAATATTATAAAGCAAATACAGTTCAATGAAGATCTGCTGTGTACTTTCACCCCCTTGCTTGAGCTCCACCCAGATTTGCAATTTATCATTTAAGAAGAAGGACGTCTTTCACCCAGTGTCTGTTCCAAATGCTAGCCTCATCAGGTACCCACCCACAACTCTGAAAGGGAAGTCCAAGCAAGGGCACATTTTTGCACATTCCCTGCAATCAGACAAAGCACCTAGCAAGGATATTAAAAAACAAACATGAAAACTAAAAAAATGCACATCACAATATAACTTTTATAGCATCAGTCAATAAACACATGAATTCAAAAAGAGTAAGGTCAGTCGTGCTCTTGAAGAGGTAGCGTCTTTGCAGACCTGGCCCCTGCTGTGGAGAAGAGTGCGTTAGATGCAGAGCACGGCAGACCCTCAGGGGCCACACCCAGAATGGAGCCCATCCGCTTCGAACACTTACCCAGGGTCTGCAGTATAATGCTCTCTAGCATGACCAGGTCTTGGGCTTGGAGCAGGTACGCCTGGGTTGAGAGGACAGGCAACGTTACTCACTGGGAGGTACTCCACGAAAAGCCTGCGCATTCCTCACAAAAGGGGGGAACCTCAATCCTGTACCAAGCACCCAGGAGCCATCCCTTCCCTCCCAGAAATACAAGCAGTCATTTCCTCCCCCCTTACAGAATGTCCACGCCCATTTGTTTTTGTTAGAATCCACACGCAAATTGCCTTTATTTGGCAGAGATGTTACTCTTTACATTTGAATTCCAAGGGACACTTTTGCTTCTGGGGGGTAAGGATTGCAAGTCCTTTAAGTCTGAGGCGAGACAGGATGAAGTTTCCCCCTTTTGCAAGGGTTTGAATTTGACATGGGGCACAAGGAGGAGAGAAGGTGAAGTCCCGCAGGCGTGGCCCCTCTGGGTGCATTCCTTGACTATGGCTTGGGCTCTGCACCATCTCCCCTCCTTAGAAACCCCTCCACTCTTTCAATCACACCCCATGTTCTTGTCAGAAATGTGCCAACCTCCATGCCAGGCACATATGGCAGCACAAGAACAGCACTCACGGAGGGCTCAAGGTTCCTCTCACTTTCACAGGTGCTTGTGACACCGAGGCATTTCAAAGTAACAGTTTACCAAGCCCATTAATACTGAAAGAAGACATCACCAGCACACCAGGAGATCAGAGGCACACATCGCGCTTAGACTCAACTAAACATTTTTGGAAACAGCGCGCATTTTGTCTCAGTGTTTAACAGGCCGTTTCTATGTGAACTGCTCCAAGGGAAAGGGGGTGGGAGAGGGGTTGTCTCAGCGTGCTGTTGTGCTGGGTGGGGAAAATCTTTTGGAAACAGTCTTACTGGGAATGACACCTGCTTCACGGGACGGACACCATTTTTTTAAAATCCAAAGACCTTTCCTGTGCCTTCCAATTTGGGTCAACATTTTCCAAACCAGGAAGTAGCAGCAATTACGACTCAGAAGAGCCTTGGTACACTGGGTAATCTGTCACCTGACAGAAATAACCTGATTATTATGAAGTGTTGTAGGTGTCCACAGTTACAGGGTGGACAAATAGTGTGGGGGTGTTAATGGCTAGTGGGACTTGGAGTAAGGAATAAGTACTTACCTATAAGAATAATATTGCAGTTTGATGCCCTAGATGTCTATGCTTTGCAGTATCCTGCCATCTAGTGCGTGGAGCTGGAACTGTCCTTCAGTTTTTAAAGAAAAACTAGAGGGTGTCAACCCACTGGCACAGCTGGAATCCGCCCCATTTGTTGATCTGCATAATGCCACTTAATGCAGCACCAACTTTAGCTGTTTTCATGTTTAATCCTCACCTAGCAAACAGATCAGCCTTCGTAATCCGTTTGCGGGAGAGGGGGTCGAGGCAAGGCTCAATACATTTTCAAGAATGGCCTCTCCCATCTGTGCCTCTTGCCTTGCATGTGGATCAATGCAGCTTTAACAGGCAAAAGGCAAAATGAACGTTCTAGGCCCCAAGTGGCTACACTGCATATTTCTTCTAATCATAAGCTAACTAAAAATGACTCTAGTGCCTGCTCTCCACTTTTTTTAATTTGCCTACTGTGTTCAAATGAATAACTTACTCGATAACATATAACAATGTCTAATACACCACACAATCGATCTAACATCCTGCCTGTAATATTCGGTTTTTGTACCTGTCAAATAACTAATCTCCCTTTATTCACTATTGAAGTATACTGAAACGTTCTCCTGGCATCTAGAGTACACAGGCTTCTTGCCTCTAGTATTTGTAATTTAGAAAATAATACTGTTAAAGCAATTCAACGACTTTGCACTGAAATCTGATACCCCTTGTATGTGATTTAAAGACTGTTGTAGAGTTTAGTAGACTTGTTCAAAGTCCACAATCCAACGACCCTCATTCACATTACAGATATCAAAAAACATTGGTATAGTGGTGCTGTCAAGCTCTTCGAAAGTGAAGTGAGGCTGTTCTTCTACCAAAGATATATCCATCCTTTAGTTATAAATGTTTCCTGTTCAAACTGGTCAATTATGTTTTAAAACAAATTGATTTCCAGCGTTCCAAATTACCTCAAAAATAGGGACATGGTTTTCTGCCTACCGTCTTCCTCCCTGGGAGCTTTTGGACACTGGAGTGCACACAGTGGTGGTTGGGTACAGTCGCTAATGAAAGCTGGAAAAAACTGGGGGCTTAGACGTCTGCAGCAGCGTAGTTCCCCCTTTTGCGCACTGCGCAGCCTGGCAGCAGTGATGGCAGACTGACGGCAAAACTGAATGTGGCGACTGGCTGTGATAACTCAGGGCAGTTAGTCTCCAGAGTGAAAGTATGGATGGTCATAGTTGCTTAGGCTGGAGGGATGAGGCTGGGCATGCACGAAGGAAAGTCTGGCGGAGAGCTGTGGCTTAATCGGGGTCATGACATTACCTGGATGTGCCTGGGAGTGAGGCGGAGAAACTGCCTTGCCAGGAAAAAATAAATAGACCTCAGACTGCAGGATGAGATCCTAGACTTGAGACCCTTAGAGGATCTAAAAGTGGGTAACAACTCTGGGGCATTATTGCGTTTTGTGTGACCTGCAGGAGAAATCTGGATGATTTGCTGAGTCTGGGCATTGGAGCATTTTGAAATAGGTGCCTTTGTGGGGAGTTAAGGCCCGGATGCATGTTGCCTGATAATTATGGAAGATAAACAGAGGCGCAAGGAAGATTTTTTCAAGCACAAGGGGAAAGCACAGCGCAAAGGCAACAACACTTCATCTATGGTGGAGCCAGAGCTCACTCATGGAGAAAAAAAGCGGCTGCGCACTATTAACTCCTTGCACTGAAATAGCAGAAAGACAGCAAATATATACAGAGCGCAGGTAATGTTGTGGACTGCAACATGGAGGGTCTGAGAAACAGAGTAGCAGCAGTGGACAAGAAGCAAAAATCCAAAAAGAGGTTGAAAAGCCTGGAGAAGCAGACAGTACCTCATCTGAGACTGCGTCTGACCAGCAGACTTTTAGATAGAACAGGCTTTGGGACTTAAGTTGTTGATGTGTCTTTGAAATATTTACAATTCATACAGGTTGGCTTGTCATGTCTGATTGCTGCACATCAACTGCCAGTGTATTCCTACAAACAATGTGGTATCCTCAACAAAACCTTATTATAGAAATAGGCTACATTTACGTTTTTCATTAGATTTACAACTAAACCCAAAGTCATGAAACACCCTCGACTGTTATTGACAGTTATCATTACGCTTTCACCGGAGCTCAGGACGCTTGGATCCTCGGAGAAACTGAATGTATACTCGGGTACCAGTTAAATGTTATTGAAGGGGTGTCATTACATACATGGCTAAAGCCAATGCTCATATTAGGCTGTCTTTTGAAATAAAATGTAAGGAGCAAGTTGACATGCAACCACTAAATAGCAGGGTAATACAAAACATTTGTTTTTTTATGCAGGTCACAAAAGGGACAGCTGGCAGTTAAGAAGAAACCCGTCAAAAAAAAGGATCAACTTGTCAGTGTCAGCTTTGTGGGACTCATATCAGTCATGGAAGTGCATAAGACCCTATTACAGAAGAAAGGGCGATACTCCCATTTTGTTAGTGACATCTGTGAGTGACAGACGGGGAAGAGTAGCTGCAGGCAGTATACTGCAAACCAAGAATGTCCATTTCTGTTCTTTTAGGGCCAAGGACAACCCAGATTTTGAAGCTGCCCAAGAGATAAAGTTAAAAATAGTTAGCATTATGTTACTGGTATTGTGTAGTACACATGTGGCCTCTTAGCAACTGTGGGCTGTACTGGTGTGCTTTGATGCATTCTTCTGGACTGTTGGAGTGTTCAATATTGCACAATCTGGGCGGCCTCTCTCATTGGCTCAGGGAAGTGGTGGAGCTCTGATTTAGCATGCAGGTGTGTTCAGGTGCCCTGTATACCGTTATGGAAGAGGCTGGCTGTGGGAGAGTGGCAAGCCTAGAGCAGAGGTGTGTTAAGTGTGGTATTGAGAGCAACAGGTTTCTAGATGAAGATGATGGGCACAGTAGTGAGTACGTGGCGTTGCCAGCAGGTTGGGCGGAGTGTGGTGGGCGGTGCAGGGAAAACAAGGCATCATAATGGACAAATGGGGTACACACATTAGTAAGCCCATCAATAGTACATATGGTTATACTTATGGTGGTGTGTCCGCTAAGGGGGACACTGACAGCATGTGTTTACATGGTGGTGTTTGTTTTATGTGCCAAGAAATATGGATTATCATAGCACACTGTGGGTCATTCTTGAGGAAGGGTGGGTACGAGGGTGAAGAGGGAAAGAGGAAGAAAATGAAAGGAGTAGTTGTTTGTGAAGTGGTTGCCCCATCAACTGGTTGTGATTCAAGTGTAGATCTCAGTGTGCTTTTAAGTGTTGGTGTTAATGTGACTGCTGCAAAGACAGGTTACAGGTTTCAGTTATTGGGTATTTTTGGATCAAATGTGCACGGAGGACCAGGTTTGGATATTTTTTTTTACAAAATGCAGGAGTCAGCATTTTGTGAGGGTGCGCTTAGGATCATGTTCTGTGGTTTGGCGGATCATACAGAAAAGAAAGCACTACCTACATGTTCTTCGTAAGAAGGGTGATGCGCTTTGCATAAGCACATTGAAGGGTACATTTAGAAATGCATTTGATCAGCATGTCATGCAGAAATTCAGGAAATGTGCCGTTAATAATGCAAAGTGCCTTGAAGTGGATTTGGTGTATGACAGAGAGCCAGTGCATAATATTTAGCACAGAGGTGAGGCTCTCTCTTGTTCTGCGGTGCAGATGTGGGAGGCGGTGGCATTTTGGAGTTCCTGAAGGCTAGGAAGTAAGCAGTCACAGAGATCTAAGCAAACTTCTTGTGTAGTCAAGGTATGGGAGAACCATGGAAATTACCGGTCAGACTTTAAAGGAATGTCGGGAAAGAGAAATTTGTAGATGGTAGACAGAGAATTGACTACGGTGAAGAATTAAGGAATACCTCAGGGGTGAGAGTCCATGTGTATGGCGGATGAGGTGCTTTTGCGGTGGGAGGATGCCTGTCGTAAATGTACTCTGGTCAGTGATGCACTGCTGCAAAGCATGGTTTCCATTCTATCGAGCTTTCTTTATGGGGGAAGGGGCTGAAAGGGAAGTACGAAATGGCATGCTGTACCTCAAGCAAGCAACTTGCAAGTATGTTGCAAGCTGAGGTTGGGTTGTTAAGGATCATTTGTAGTTGTCAGAAAAGACAGAACAGGCAAGCCAAATACGACGACTAAGGAGTGTTATTGGGTTGAAGTATGTTCTGAAAAGTAAGTAGAACGGAGTGCAACTATGTGGCCCTCTGCAGCAGCGCGGATCAAGCTGTGAAGCAGACAAGAATAAGGAAGAATATAGTGAACACAATCACGTGGAGGGATGAAATAGTTTGGATGGCTTGTGTTCTCATTCTCGTGTAGGGAAGTCGGCGTGTTAAGATGAGGTGTTTAACGGTGTTGAAGTCTGGCAAAGAGTGTAAGTGATGCAGCTTCACCAGTGTCTTGCGTGTATTTTGAGGCTGGACCATTTAGAGGACAGAGCAGCCTCCATGCCTCTTGCTGGTCAAATGTCTATCGAAGCAGAATCAAAAAAGTCTGGGGGTTTCAAGGAATTGGAGCACCAGCCAGTTTAACACTTGCCTAGTGGTTATCCTAAAACTCTGGCAGGAAAACGGGGTTTAAAGACTGAAAGAATGATTGAACAAAAGGAAATGTAAGGCAACATTTCATAATGTAATTTGATAGCATGGGATGAAATGTATAAGAATTCAGGACAAGGGGGAGCACTGAAACACTTTACCAAGTAAGTAAACATTTTGGAGAAATTCAGAATGACAACCTTAAAGAAACAGGACAGGCCTTCCATGGTAAGAACATAGGGCTGGAGGACAGGGAATAACCATAGGGAAAGTCCAAGGGATAGATGCGAGGGAGACCCATCTCTGGTTAGAGGCAATGAAACCTTGGGAAAGCCAAAATCTGGCAGGAGGACAGATCGACGGGGATGCCAGTTAAGGAAGATCAACACATTATCCCCACCCACCCAACCAGGCATGGCCCACTTATGGAGCGAGGGAAATGAGCATGGAGAACTCAACTCTGAAGAATCATTTCTTGTCTGGAAGGAAGAGCGGCCCACTCTTAAGTAAGTATGAAGAGGGCTTAGTTTTGCATTACTCAAATATCTCTCTGGTTGCTGACAAAGAACTTCCCCCGTGAACAGTAAAGAGAATGCACAAAAAGGTGATATTTGGATGCAGACACCATGATTCAAGAAAGTGAAGAATGTTTTCTCACAGTTAGGGTCTGCACACCGAATAACTTGGCATTACAGGAAACACACAAGAGATTTTCAGTCCTCTGCTATGAGGATACTGGTTGTCTACAAAAGGAGCAGCCATCATCACAGTGGACTTCGATATATTGTTATTGGCCAATGTAAAGAATCAAACGAATGGCGGACTAATCACAGAACTCATGCGATGGACATTCACACCCACAGTCTTTGCAGTCATAAGAAATTGAGGGAGGAGGGGTATCAGAACAAATAAGGTACAAAAGTGCAAACAATTTATTAGTCCTCAGGACAAAGCGGCACATCCAGCCAGAGCTGAACCAGAGGGGGAGAGAGAGTGGGCAAAGCTGAGCGGCTACTTACCTCGCTCCTGGTGTCAGGAGGGGGTTCTTGAGGGGTGAGGCACGCGTGTGCAACCTTGATTACATGTTCCAGCTTCCGGGGCTGCTCCTCCACCTTTGCTGCCAGAAAGAGGGCTGCAGGCGCCACAGACTTGGGAAGAAAAATGGTTAAACAAAGAGGCAAATGAGAAAACAGCTTAATTTACAGGTGTTCTGTTTATGAAGGCTGCTAAGGTGGACCGTTTTCACGAGCTGGCAGCTGCCGGAGGCAAACCCCACAAATAGGGAGTCAATGGTTGCCAGGGTGAACTCTAAATACAAAAAGCCATCAGCAAGGGGGCCACTTTCCTTCTAGAGACCCAAAGTTATATAGGGAGCAGGTAGCTACCAGATGTGCACTTCTTTTATGGAGCTTGCAGCTGCCCGAGGTTTCATTTATGGAAAGCAAAGTGCAACCAAAAGTGAACTCATTGCATAAGGAGCTGGCACCAGCCAAAGAAAGGTACAATGGGCCTGTAACATGTACTGTTCATGGCAGCTGACATGAAAGGTTCACTATTGTAAGGAACTGGCAGCTACCCAAGGTGATTTATTTATGAGATGCCAGAAACTGCCAGGGGTGAACTCTTTAGGTACAGCTCTACAACTTACCAGATGTACCATTTACAGCGGCTGCAAGAGCTACACTGCACTTTTTAGCATTCCGCAGTGGTTGAAAATGCTACATTCTTTATAGAGACCAACATGTTCAGAGACTGCCAAGTGTTGTGTTTATAGGGAGGCACCATCCAGCTGAGGTACTCAGTTTATAAAGCAACACCTGTAAAACCTGCAACTGCTAGGGTTGCTATTCACAGGCCAGGGATTGCCAGAAGGGCACTTTTCATTAGAGCCCAGAAACCAGCAAGTGCAGCAGAGCTCTCGTCACTATTTTCTTCAGACAAACAAGTTAATGCAATAAGACGATACTGACATAAGAACATGCAGAATTAAACAATAATATAATACATTCATAGAAGGGATATTCTTGAATTCTCCAAACAAAGCATCCACAGGTTGCTGATACTTCTTGCTAAACAAACCTATCACAAAAGTTGAAAGAGGTTATTTTTTAGCGGTTTATAAAATACTAAATAGTTTGAGTGTGTGCATCCCACAACAGCAAGGTTTTGACACATAAAGCACAAGCCACAGCTGTTGTCTGCCAAAACGCGGGGATTTTATGGCGCAAACTCGGACGCATTTCTCTCTGGCGTCCTAGCTGGATACTATGGTTTTGACTCAAACTGATTTATTGGCACCTATCTGGACCTAGATGAGGGTAGCTAGTTACAGCAAGCTACAGAGTGTTGGGGGTGATATAATCCAACTTCCTTGACCCAGAGACCAAACTTGCTGGAAAACTTTGGTAAGTTGGCCAGTACGCAGATACTAAAACCAAGTACACATAAACCCACAGCCCTCATGACTCACCCAAAGTCAGACTTAGGAATGATTAGTCTGCTTGTGCCTAATAAAAACAAACAGGAGTCCTTGGCATAAGCTATATTTTAATATAGAATTTCTCAGAACACCAAATAGGTACTTCTGCCTAAAGTCACACAAACAGTACCTTCTTTTTACAGCACCCTAGGAGGTGTGTCAAACAAGTGTCCCAACCTAGAACCCCACAGAAGAATGTGCCACACATGAGATTGTACTAAAGAATCACACTTACATTTCTGTGGAAGCGAGTGAAGGACTGCACCATGAAGAAGCGATGCATGTATACGATGGCAGTGTTGATCGTCAGCTGAGAGCTAGTGGCAAACAATTAAGGTTAAATGCAAGGTAAAGAAACCAGCAGAAGAACATGTCAATGGAAAGTAAGATTGAAGCGCAAACACCAGACGTGCAGTGATTGACTATAGGATCTCACTTTGTGGTTGTCAATAGTGAACCAAATCGGCCACTTTTGGAGTGTGTGCCTGCTGCTCCATGGAGCAATTAATCAAGCTTTCAGAACAGAACTGCCTCCCTCTAACTGTTGCCTAAGGAGAAAAGTTCGGAAACACGTTACTGTTTAATGACTTAAAACCTACTACTGACTCAAACAACTGTTCCACTGAGTCTTAAAACTATGTGTACGATTAACATTTTATAGTGATCACCTGCACAAGATGTTAACTCAAAAAACACGTTTAACAATGCAGACACTACCTTCAGCACAAAAAAACCTTGGCCACCATTTACACTGAGGCTTCCAGGAACTGGACTTGACCAAAAGGCAAGATTTTACCAGCGGACAGGTGCAGGTTGGCTTTGCCACCAAAAAACAACCCCGCACTAGAATACGTACTGACCACTCCAATTTGCTTCGAGAAAGCTCTACCTAAGGTCAAATGAAAACAAAGACCTGCTTAACTAAGTAAGAGGCGCCAGAAGCGAGAAAAAGATGTTCTACCTATGGTCAATTGCTGCTCAGATCAATAACTAATAAGATCGAATCAACAGAGATAAAATTCTACGCCTAAGATTAATCAAAGAAAAAAGCAGTATTTTTCATCAATTGGAGAAAATGGTCTCCACCCAAGGTAAGCTACTAAAAACTCCTTTCAATTAAGATCAACCAGGGAACAAGCCTCTTTGTCTATGGTTAATGACTTAAAGAGCCACAAAGCCTGTAAACAAAAAAGAAGCTTTCAACACTAAACACAGACTAAAATGAAGTGAGAATAAGACCCCAACCACCAGAGGTCAACTGTGAAAAACGACTGATGCTAAATAACTTGAAAAAATGTCATACTTTTTAAGCCTCCTCTACCCAAGCCATAAAAAGTCTTAGGTAGCCAATTTCAACTGAGGAAAGGGCCAGTCTTCAAGTTTCAACTGAGGAAAAAAGGACCTGCGAAACAAGGTCAACTGAAAACAAAGTATCAGTACTTAAGGTCAATCGAGAAAAAATTATAGCCTATATTGAAGTGAGAGGAACACCCCATCAAATGAATGACCTTGCACTGTCTGTAAAATGACCCACACCAAAAATCATGAGAAAGAGACACACAGTGTAAGGACCAATGAGGAAAAATGGTTCTCTGACTAGGGTTGACTCAGAAAAAGGGATAGTCTGTTCTAAATGCATTTTCTATGCCAGTCTGTAGAGAATTGTTGGGCACAGCTAGCAAAAGCCCGCAAAAACCATAAGTGTGCTTTTAACAATGACTTGCATCTCTCAACAATCTTGCTTTTTAACCCGGATCCAGATTTGATTTGTCAAAGAGTTTGTTACACTATCAGCTACACGATGAGCATTCATGTTTCTAACAGCCTCAGATGGAGCACTGAACCAACACTGAGGGCAGCATTAGGAGTCTTCTAAGTGGTGTGTGTACACCCTGGGTAAGGGAAAACTAGTGACAGGTCACTGACAATGCTGCCATGGTGATCTGTCGTTGGTCACGAACCCCAGGTCCACCTTTCTATTACAATGTGCACAGTGGTGCAGCATGCGAGTTAGGTTTGGTACAGTTGGAAGTAGTTGAGTCTACTAAAAGTCAACTCCCGCGACCCCTGAGACTAATGGCAACTGAGAAAAAAGGTCCCGCCATGAAAACAAGGCCTTTAGTGAATGGTCAACATGTTACATTTTTCACTACATGAACAGAAAATATCTCTCTGGGTGCCATTGACGAACCAATGCTGAAATGTCTAAATTTAAACCTCACCACCTCCCAAACAGGCCAAACTACACAGAATGTATCAGACATGCACTAGGAAAAGATGTTAGGAACTTGCTGAAAATCATAGTGATTTGTCACCTTGTCATGGAAATAGAGGGCTCTCTAAATACTACACGGTAAAGGTTTGAATCAAAGTAAGAAATTTAGTTTGAAGAGTAATGCTGCCTATGCAATTGGCAGTTTGTTTAAAAAGGAAAGATGTCAATTTGTTTTCATTTCTCAAATGTTTTACAACTACTTAAGTGCGCTGTGAATTACCCTAGTCCTAATCCAGTAAAACAGCTAAACTAATCTCGTCACTCCCTACATCTTATTCTCTGCCTTAACGCTCAACCATTAATTCCACCTCATCACTTACCCCATCCTGCTACGCATCTTAACACTCAAACCGTAATGCTAATCACATCACTTACCATATACCAACATTGACAGAGCCCCCCCCACAGCCTCAGTTCTATTACTAATCCTTACCTCCAAATCTAACTCTAAACTTTTCCCATTGTTAACCCAATTTAGGTGTCATATTTTCGATCTTTTGTCACACACCTGGGGGCATATGTACAAGCCCCTATCACCATCACAACATAGTTAGGCCACTTAACGTGGCTTAACGCTGCCTTGTAAATAAGGCCCCCTTTCACGCTATGCTTAGCGTGAAAGGGGTGGGCAGTGGGTGTTGCGGCGGCCGTTCCACCGCAACACCCATTGTTTTTGACGCTGCCCCCTATTTACAAGGGCAGCGTAAATAGGAGGAAGCGCCAAAATTAAGACCAGGAAAAACCTGGTCTTAAGTTGGCGAAACGAGGAGAAATGCTTTATTTCTCCTCGTTTTTGCTTTTTTCGTGTGCTGCCTTGTGCATGGATAAAGCAAAATGCCTTGGATTGTTTATACGTAGGAAGGTGACCCTTCCTGCACACAAACAATCCTTAAAAAATGACATTTTGTAACGTCCATGTGTCCTGCATTAAGCAGCACACAGAGAAGTGACAAAATGGCATTTTTTTTTTTTTAAAGGATTGTTTATGTGCAGGAAGGGACACCTTCCTACACATAACCAATCCTCCCCTGCATGCAGACACCTTTGCACTATGGTGGGGTGCCTGCGTTGGTGCTACACTGCTAAGTGTAGCGCCAGCGCAGGGGGAAACGCAAGGCTGCACCATATCCTTGTAAATATGGTGCAGCCATGCGTTTCTGAAGTAGCGGAGTGAGGCGTTAAGCCATGATGGCTAACGCCTCACTCCGCCACCTCCTTGTACATATGCCCCTAGTTTTTTCAAATTTTTAAGTACTGGCATTCGTTTTTTTAACTAATTTATTCCAACTTTACAGTAAATACCACTGATGACATGCATGTGGCACTCCTCACAAATAACAATTATGACCTGAATGTAAACATGTTTTTCTATTTGAAATCACAAAAATGGAAAGGAACGTCTTATAGTAATGTCCATATCAACAATTTATTATTGTATTTCTTCAGCAAACAGTCAGCAGGCCAAGTTCCAATAAAATATTCCAATTTTTATTCCAAAATTGTTGCAGATGAATCAATATGTCACATATTCATGAAGTCTTTTCAGCCTACGCGTTTCGTCCTATACCGGACGTCATCAGGGCTCTTTATTCAAATATTACAATCAGTATTGATAGATTTCAGTCTTAATAATTATTCAGTTGGTTTCTTCTTGTACTCCATTCAATTAAGTCTAAATGATGAACAATTCTAATTATATATATTAATCGGTCACCCTCTTCTGGCTCTCCAGACAATTCTAGCCAGAATAATATTCAATTCTTATGAATAGCTGTATTAGCTTATACTCTATTCAGCTTCCTTGGTATTCAAGTTCAAAGACCCTTAATATATACACATAAATATTCGGTCTTCGTAAGTAGTTTCCCACAGTATCCACTGCTCCACGTTTACTTTGAAAAAATTAGAGTGTTCAAAGCAGGCCAGTCGCCTGAATACTTCAGCTAGGAATAATGGAATAGGACTCCGGTTCTATTTTGTTGGTTTTCGGAACTGGGGCCATGATTAAGAGGGACGGCCGGGGGCATTCGTATTGTGCCGCTAGAGGTGAAATTCTTGGACCGGCGCAAGACGAACCAAAGCGAAAGCATTTGCCAAGAATGTTTTCATTAATCAAGAACGTGGAGCAGTGGATACTGTGGGAAACTACTTACGAAGACCGAATATTTGTGTGTATATATTAAGGGTCTTTGGACTTGAATACCAAGGAAGCTGGAATAGAGTATAAGCTAATACAGCTATTCATAAGAATTGAATATTATTCTGGCTAGAATTGTCTGGAGAGCCAGAAGAGGGTGACCGATTTATATAATTAGAATTGTTCATCATTTAGACTTAATTGAATGGAGTCCAAGAAGAAACCAACTGAATAATTATTAAGACTGAAATCTATCAATACTGATTGTAATATTTGAATACGAGCCCTGATGACGTCCGGTATAGGACGAAACGCGTAGGCTGAAAAGACTTCATGAATATGTGACATATTGATTCATCTGCAACAATTTTGGAATAAAAATTGGAATATTTTATTGGAACTTGGCCTGCTGACTGTTTGCTGAAGAAATACAATAATAAATTGTTGATATGGACATCACTATAAGACGTTCCTTTCCATTTTTGTGATTTCATTTTGAGGATTGTGGCCAGGAGAGGTGGGCTACGGAGAGTTGAGCGTCGTCTTTGGAAACTTTGAAGAAAAGTACTGAACAGTGACTATAGTGCACACTTTTTTTGTCCTCACCGCCTTGCTTTTGGTACTATATGTTTTTCTATTTACATTGAGTGGAGTATCCAACCATTCACTGCACTCAACACGTGCATTGCATGCAAATCACTGTTTATCTGTGCCGCTCTTTATTTAAAGACTTAATGCACTGCTCTTCGATGCTCACTGAACACGTCTTACACGAAAGGGACAACCGGCAAAAACTAGGGAGCAGTTATTGCTGCTAGGTTGAAAATGCCCATAACACAAACTTACATTGTACTTAAATATCGTAGCACTTATGATAAAGATTGCTACCAGCAGAGAGATATCATCTAATTCAAGGTCCCCACTCCCATCCTGTCTGCACCCACCATTTAAGCACTGGCGTTCCTATCCCAAACGCAACACCCTCATTGGATATATATTTAATCACCTCGATTTATGGTACTGAAACACGATGTTTCTAATGGGGTGTTTTCATTTTACAAATTGATGCATTATGGGAGCTTTAATATTGGTTTGATTACTGTGGTAAAATACAGCAGATGATTACAGAATAGCACAGGACTCGAAACATAGCCTTCTATTACGAAGCGGGCTGGCAGCCCGATGTAATGAGCATGTCCTACTTTAGACCACAAGTGAACGTTGCTTTATGAATAGAACGCTGACATAATTGGCATGGTGCCTTTTGCTTCATCGCATTACCTAGCGACAATGAGCATCAATCAGTTCGCTGCAGAATAAAAACACTGGACACTAGTTGATAAAAAATTGTATTAAGATGGGTGACCATACGCGCTGTAATAAACAAACGGGCTGTTTTTTTTTTTTTATTCTTCACTGCATGCAAAGTTAGGCAGCACAAGGTCCTCAGGATTCAAGAGAGGGTACAAGTAACAGGCACCAATGTGTTGATCTTATACATTAGGATCGATGATGCCGGTTAAGCGCTGCCACAAATCCTACAGCAGTTAGAAAGGGTGGTTGAGTGAACATCGACGTAGAACAGGCACAGGTAATGCCTGAATAGCTTTACAAGTACTGTGAGAATAGGGAGGGTTTACCTGCAGCCCGGTCCCTGCACTAGTTGTGTCTGCGTCATGATTTGGCTGGAAGGCTGGAAAGACTGGCCGTTTAAAAGAGACCCTTGGTAATTTGCCGGTATATAGTTTATAAGCATTACTTAGTATAGAAGGCAAGGGTACAGGATAGGAAGTGGTAGTTGGGGCGCGCTCTGGTGCTGGGCATCAGTCGGGGGAGCAGAATGTTGATCAGAAGTGGAGCGTGTGTTGGAAGCTATGATTGAATGCACAGTAGAAACCCCTTAAGGTGGAGGGAAGGCCCTGTAAGTATAGAGACCCTGCTTGTAACAGTAGCGTACTATAATGAGTTGCCTCCAAGGAATCTTTATTAGTAGTAGCAGTGCGATAGATCCCGCGGATGGCATCTTAAGTAGGGTGTCTATTTGAAGTGTTCGTGGTAGGATGGAGTGGTGATACAAGATAGGCAGTGATAAAAAAAAAAAATGGAGTTAGTGCTGACAGCAGAACGATCACTCGGACATCTCCACAATGACTTTAAACTTGTGGATGGTGGCATATGTGGGGCCTGCGGTGGAATGGTTCTCAGCACGGCGAGAAAGGGGGGATGGAGGTATCGGCAGCGGTGTGAACCATAGAGATTAGTTTAGGAGGTTGGTCTCGGGGATTATGGCAGACATGTGGTATTCAACAAAGCACTATATAGAGTAGCGAGATGGGGCTGTTGGTGGCAGCAGCGGAGGAAAGGCCCCACCTGCTGGCGGGCGTGCAAGATGACAAGAAATGATGTTAAGCTGGGGGGCTACTACTAAAAACAGTGGCGTAGGCCCTGGGTATATGATAGCAGGTACGAACAAGTCGTAACAGGGTCATCCATGTGGTGAGAAGACTCGTGGGTGAACATGGCCCTGGTGCGGGCCCAGTGGGTCCCTTGAAGGATACACGTTGAGCCGCTGGCCCATGTCCTGCAGCAAATTGGCAGCCTGCTGCCGGTAGCCCAACTCTTTATCAGCGTCGAGCCCTGCTCGGCGGGACGGGCTCTGTTGTAGCTGCTCCCGGCTGTAATACCAACGGCTACCCTCCATCTTGAGACCGGAGCACAGCGCATGCCCACATCGCGCAAGCCTGTGCACTTCCGGCTCAGAGCGGAAAGCGTCTACTACCGTTTCCGGTCCAAAGAGAATAACATGCTTGTTTACTTCCGTGTTGGAGGACCTTTTTGCCGGACCTCTTCCGGCGCAGGAACAGATGATGTAAACACTGTTTGAACACGCGCATTAGCGTCTTCTCTGACCACTTCCTGAAGCCGGCGGTTACCTATGCTCATTTTTAGGTCTCGCCTACGCAGCGCGCATGCGCTGCATAGTTAGGTGTCTCGCCGGAGATCTTTAGCCGTCGTGTAGCGCTTTTTCAAAGCACATACTCGTGCTTGTGGCGGCATACGCCTTGCGGGAGTGCGCAGCGGCGCGCCACAAGCACGAGTATGTGCTTCCAAAAAGAGCAGACTGCGCGCGCACCACTCCCGGGCTCACCTCCTGCTCCCCCTCGACTCTCACGCGCGCTCCCAGCACAGTACTGACGCAAGCACGAGTGTGCTTCAAAACAGCTGCTCCGGGCGGCGGCGTCGGTTTTTCTGACCTCCAAAGCAGTCTCCTGTCAGGAGGAGGCGATGGCTTCCCTTGTCCTATCATGCAACCCTTTCTCTGTCACCTATCAGCCTCTTTTCTCTGGCTTCCCCATCTCGTTCGCTCCTCCGGTTCTTTCTCGAATTCATTCCTTCCTCCCCACTATTCATCCATCACCTTGTCTTCACTGCCCCTCTCTGGTTTCCTTCCTGCACCACTTGGCACTTTCTCTTTCCTTATCTCTCCCTCTTTCTCACTCACTCTTTCTTTCCTGCCCCATGTGTCTTTCTCTTTCTCGGGATCTACTTCTTGATTTTCTTTAATCACCCCGGCCCCTTCCTACCCTCCCACTCCTTGACGCCCTCTCCCCCCTCCCTCACCTCGCGCTCTCATTCCCTCATTCGTTCCTTCTGCTCCGAGGCTCCGCCCCCGCGAGCAGCTGTTTCCAGTGCTACATAATTTATTTCATTCCTACTTAATTACACCCTTTAATTAGCAGTCAAACCTTCATCCGGCATACACACACAATTCCCCCGCGAGCCCTCCTGAGTCACTGACCCGTTTAATTACAGATCACTGTTTATGTCTTGGTGCTCAGACAGACACAGGAGCGTCGCTCACGATACAGAAGGAAACGGGTACTTCTGATAGGGAAACATTTTTAGTTGTGTTTTATCAACTGGGAGGAGGCGGATTAGAGCGCGGGGCGGATTAAAGCCCGGGGCTCGGGGCGCGAGCCTGCTTCGGCGGATAACTGCCTGCTCGCCGCGGGCCTCGCGCCCCGTCCGACTCCCTCTCGTATCCGGCCCTTTGTTCAACTCATTCCTCCACTTCCCACCTTTCTCCCCTCCTCCCTCCCAGATCTGCCTCATTCCCTACTCTTTACTTCCTCTTACCCTTTTCTTCCTGCTTTCTCCCTACAGGTCTTCTTAACTCGTCTCCTCTTCTGGTCTAGATCGCTCTCTTGCCTTTTGCTCTCACTTCTTCTCTTGTTTAGTTCTTCCTCCCCTCTTTCAAATTGGTCACGCTTTCCCTCTTTCTTTAACTCTCTTCTTTTTCCCTGTCATTCTCCTTTTAAGTCTTTCATTTCGTTCTTCTTCCCTGCTCTCATATTGTCTTTCACTTCTTGCTCTCAATTAGTAGGTCGCTCCTTGTTTCACCTTAACTCTCTTCTTTTTCCCTGTCATTCTCCTTTTAAGTCTTTAATTTTTTCTTCTTCCCTGCTCTCATATTGTCTCTTTCGCTTCTTGCTTTCAATTAGTAGGTCGCTCTTTGATTCACCTCTCCCTGACCTCTTGTTGTGGGTCGTTTCTCTTCTTTTATGTGGTTCTTTCTCTCCCTCTTTCCAGTTCTTTCCTTTTCCACTCTTTTTTTCTTTCCCTTTTCTAAGCCGTTTTAACCTCCGGGTTTGCATTACTTTCTTTTGCGTCTCTCACATCATTCTCTTATCTTTCATGTCGTTTCTCTTGCTCGTTGCTAGAGCTTCGAGGAAGTGCTTCAAGGAGTGCAGTGCAGGTACCCTGTACCAGAGTACCTTCTTGCTTCTGAGAAGTGCTGATGCTCTCCAGTTAAAAGTATCGCATCTCTGCCGGTACTCTCCCTCCCAAGATAAAGAAGTGCAGGTACTCAGTACCTGACCGCAGCGGCCCATTTA
This sequence comes from Calotriton arnoldi, assembly GCA_963921515.1. Lineage (NCBI taxonomy): Eukaryota > Metazoa > Chordata > Amphibia > Caudata > Salamandridae > Calotriton > Calotriton arnoldi. Next base: position 172,849 of record CAWUFW010013114.1, read on the forward strand.
AAGCACTGCCCATTGGAGTATGTAATCAGTGCTTAATTTGTGCAGGTGGTGAGCATATGGACTTATTTTTGGAGACTTTGCTGCGGACCAAGTGAAAGAGGAACGTAGAAATGGATTAAGGAGGAAAAGAAAAATAGGAAAACTGTGATAAAGGGAGAACATTCGGATGAAAAACAACTTGCAGATATGAAATAAAGACACAGGAAGTGTTGGGGGTAAATGAAAATTGACTGAATTGGAAACAACCAGGAAAGATTTGTACTCGACTGCCCTGGCGCTCTTAAGAAAAGCTTTGCACTCCTGCACTTTAGTTTTTTCTTTACAAAGTACTGCATCTAGTATTCCCCCTTCTTTGTGATATTCTGTCTTCCTCTACAATGTACTCCTTGCTCCACCTCTTTATTGCTGTTTCCTGTCTATCTTACTCAAGTTATTCTCTCTTCTAGCCGGTGTGTCTTTTTGTTTGTGGCCTACCCCGCTTCTATGTCACTCTTTCCAGACTTCACTCTTTCATCTGGTCCTCTCGTTCCTTTAACAAAGTTGGTTGCCGCCTCTCTTTTACATCTTTCTATCGTCCATGCAGTTTTCTTGTGCTTCTTCCTCAATCTTGAGAGGGCAGGGAATAGCCCCCCGCTCTTCCTCCTGAGTGTAATCACAGTGCGAAAGGTGTTGCAGCGCTTTGTTAGTGTTTATAGCTCGGATCATATGTAACTCTCACTTCACACTTTGTGTCTGTGTAATTTACAACACTTACACATCTTCACTGCACTATTTATCACTACTTTGAAGACGTCGCAGGCCGGTCTCTTCCTCTGATATTTACAATCTAACAAGCGGTCGAGAAGGCCCTTTATTGCAATGCAATAGGTCTCGCATTTGCGAGAGTTTAAGCTATTAGTATTGTAAATGACAATGCCTTTTATTTATGTTTTAAAATCCAAAACATAAATAAGGCATTGTCATTTACAATGGCAATAGCTCAAACTCGCATGAATGCGAGACCTATGCATTGCAAATGCTTGGTTTTTTTTTAGGTCTCGCCTACGCAGCGCGCATGCGCTGCATAGGAGACCTTTAGCCGTCGTGCAGCTCTTTTTGAAAGCACATACTCGTGCTTGTGGCAGCATACAACTTGCGGGAGTGCGCAGCGGCACGAGTATATGCTTTGAAAAAGAGCAGACTGCGCGCGCACACACGCACGCACATAGCATTAGTGAATGTGCTTTAACAATTCCACAATATTAGCCTTATATCCACATTGCACTGTGTTTCGCGCACTCTGTCACAATTCCGCATTGCTTACAAATATTAGCCTTATATCCACATTGCTTTAAAATGTCAGCATTAGTAAATGTGCTTTGAAATATCCGCTTTGTTTTCAAAGCTTTAGCCTTAGTTATTCACTCACTGGTGCACAGCTTTTAAAAAAAATAATTTATTAGCCATTCACTCACTCTGTGGTTCGCGCACTCTGTCATTTTTTTGTTTGATTGTATTCTCCCACAGGGCAAGGTAACATTAGCTGTGTGCTTCGAAATTTAAGCATTAATTATTCACTCGTGCACAGCTTTTCTTTTACTGTGACAAGCACGCGTGTGCTTGGAAATATTTCCATTTTTTATTCACTCGTGCACGGCTATGTCTTGATTTTGTTTTATTAGTTATTTACTCTGTGTTTTGCGCACTCTGTCAATATATATATATATATATATATATATATATATATATATCTTTTTTTTCGTCGGCAAGGCAATAGCCAAGCCAATAGCCAAGCATTGGCATAGCCAATAGGTCTCGCCTTTGGGACCTTATAAGTGTTTAGCCATGCAACAGTTGATGTTGTTGCACCAAGGATATTGTGCTGCATAACTAAATACTTATAAGGTCCCAAAAGCGAGACCTATTGGCTATGCCAATGCTTGTTTTACAAAGCGAAAAGACGTGGCATTGTGGTGAGGAAGACGCGGAGACTCTTGAACGGGTTCACTAATTTATTTGAGAAGCCAAAAGAAACTGTGATCCTTCTCTCGCCAGTCGCAGCTCAACTGGCGAGAGTAGAATGAAACATTTTCTATCTTATGCGTCAATAATTTTCAATTCAATTAAGGACACGGAGGCGAGGATTATGCTTCTCATTTCTTTACTACAAAATTTCAGCAGACAATCACAGTAAAATAAATTAAAAACTACATTACCCATGTTTCCCTCTACCTCCCACATCACATGCTCCAATAATATGCGAGTCACTCATATAAGTATAGAAGCCACCATTTTGTGTTTATTTAATGCATTTTTTATAAAGCGCGGACTTTACCCGAAGGTGTCAGAGCGCTGTACAATAGAACCAGTTACGTTACATGAGAGAAATGTTACAAAATAGAACGTTACAAAAATAAACAGGAGACTAGAAGAGGTAGGGTAAAACCATAGAATGCAAGAACACAATATCAAACACAGCAAGCAAGTGTGAGGAATGTACAAGAAAATATTACAAATTTACAATGATGAACGAACTTCCTAGAGGGGTCTGAGAATGAAGGTATTAGTTCTGAAAGTGTCTTTGGAAGAGAAGAGATTTGAGGTCAGCTTTGAAGATCCGGATAGAGGTGGTGGCGGCACGGAGCAATGGAGGAAGCGAGTTCCAGATTCTCACCGCATTACCTGAGAACGATTGAGCCATCGATCTTTCCCTTTTGAAGGAGGGGGGCTCAAGGAGAAACTTTTCCGCATTCCGAGAAGGTCTCGAGCCTCCAGACATTTTCAGTTTATTCACCAGGTAACGAGGGGAGGAAGTGTGCAAGGCTTTGTGGGTGATGCAGGCCATTTTGTAAATAGATCTTCCCTCGATGGGAAGCCATCGAAGAGAAGACTGGATAGGAGTGATGTCGTCACTTCGTTTGGACCCTGAAATAAAGCGAGCTGCTGAATGGAGGACGGATTTGAGGGGGGAGAGGTGAGATTTGGGTAGGCCAGTCAGAAGAGAATTGCAGTAATCCAGTCTAGAGAGAACTAGCGTTTGGACCAAGGTTTTTAGGACTTTCTCCGGGAAGAACCGACGAATCCCCCACAGAAGGTGCAGCTGGTAACGTGCGTTCTTGGCAATGGAGTTGATGTGGGTGATTAGGTTGAGTCTTTTGTGAAGTATGACACCTAGGGATTTAACGCTGTCGACAATGATGGGTTTATTGTTGAGTAAATTCAGCTGATCCATCCAGGATTGAACAGGAGGCGGGGAGAGAGAGGTAGATAGGAGGAGGAATTCAGTTTTGGAGGGATTGAGAATGAGTTGGTGAGCTAACATCCAGTTGTGAATAGAGTTTAGAGTTGAGTAGTGAGAGATCATGTGAGGAAGACACCTTGAGGTAGATTTGAGTGTCATCCGCATAGAGATGGTAGTGGATCCCAGATTTACTTAGGAGGTTCCCTAATGGTTCCAGATAGAGATTAAACAAAGTGGGTGCAAGGATAGAACCTTGAGGGACGCCTTGACCAACCGCCAATGGAGACGAAAGACTGGTCGCTATCTTGATCATTTGGGATCTGTCCGAGAGGAATGAGGTAAACCATTTAAGCACTGTGCCTTCCACGCCCATTCTCTGTTGAAGAGTGTTAAGGAGGGTGTTGTGATTAACAGTGTCAAAGGCTGCAGAGAGGTCAAGAAGAATCAGAAGGCACGATTCCCCAGAATCGAGTATATGCAGCGCATCATCAATCACTTGCAGCAGGGCTGTTTCAGTGCTGCAATTTTGAATGAAGCCAGACTGGAACACGTCAAGGAGATTATTGTCCATAATATGTAGGGAAAGTTGTTTCGCAACGCATTTTTCTGTGATTTTCGAAAGAAAAGGGAGGTTGGTGATGGGGCGGAAGTTGTTGAGGTCGTTCGCATCTGCGGAGGGTTTTTTTTAGAAGAGGGGTAACTTGTCCTGTTTTGAGGGCAGCTGGGAGGGAGCCTTGACTGAGGAAGAGATTAACTAGCCTGGTCCAGTAAGAGAGTATTGGTGTAGAAATCAATGGCGATGACACTAGGGATGGGGTCAGAAGAACGGTTGGAGGGTTTGGTTTCGAGGATGCATTTGAGGAGGTCATCTTCCGAGATGGCGGCAAAGTTCTGCCAAGTGACAAAGGATTTTCGCTCCTCAATGGGGGTGGGGTGGGTGACCTGATCCACCAGTGATTTGACCTTTTCATCGAAGAATATAGCAAATTCTGCTGCTTTCTTTGAAGAATCCTCAGGCTTGATGGTTTGGGGAGAGCAGTTTGGGTTTGTTTTTGGCTGAGTCAAGGAGGGATCTGAAATGTGATGATTTTTCATGGAAGATGTGCTTGTGGTATTTGGATCTTGCCGAACGTAAATGAGAGAGATTGGAAGTGGATGGAGATTGTCTCCAATGTTTCTCCAAGATTCTAAGGTTCTTCCTTTCATCATAAGAGAGCTTTATTGAACCAAGGTGCTGAGGGGGTGGGTCTTTTGCTTTGGAGTGGAGCGACATTATCGATTTCGACTGCTAGGACTGAGAGGCAATGGGAGGTGAGATCGTTGACATCCACGTTAGGGTCTAGTCTAGGAAGTGAACGCATAGCAGAATCACACAGAGTGTCAAGATCAATGTTTTTAGTGTTGCAGAACCAGGTAGAAGCCCTTTTAGGTTGGCCGAGAGTTATAACGTGCGAAAGGTGAAAACGGAAGGGAATGAGGAAGTGGTCTGACCAGTCTACATGGATAGGGGGAGCAATAGTAAGCAGGTCTGCTTTAGAAATAACAAGGTCCAGAATTGAGCCCTTAGAGTGTGTAATTTCCGAGCAGTGTTGGAAAAGATCATTGGCTGAGAGAAAGGTGGCAAGCTTGTTGGCAGCTGAGTCTTCCAAGGAGCCCCAGTGGAGATTGAAGTCACCCAGGAAGATCTGCCTGTCACTTTGAGAATATTGGTCACTGATGAAGTCGGTGAGTTCCTCCAAAAAGGAAGAGCAGTTACCGGGCGGGTGGTAGATGGCATGGAACCTGAAGGGTGAGCCGTGATGTACTTGAAGTTCTAGGGATAGGCATTCGAATGTACGGAAGAAGATGGTGTTCTCTTTTTTTGTGAGATAAGACCATAAGTGCAGAATATTACAGTTTTATTCATAACAAGTTCAAAGGTAAAAGTAAAAAACACAGCAACAATACTACAACTCCCGTGAACCACAGGGAGTAACCATGGTCACCAATAGTCCAATCCAGTAACAGTCTGATAGGCTGTATAACACAGAGCTTGCCGTAGCCCTTCCTCTTTCTTCACTGCTACTACGTCAGTTAAGTCGCCTTGCCATTCCTTCCTGACTACTGTTAGTGGGATTGTGGGGCATTCTGGCGTAGTGTTGCTTATTTTGAAATATACTGTTGGAGTGTTTTTTGATATCTCATTAGCGAGCACCCGCATCTCTTTTCAGGCTGCAGTTTGGACTCCCACGCGGCAGGCAAATAGCCTGAGCATGTCTCCCTGTTACAGCGTTAGTTCGCTAGGTGGTACTCTTTTGTGCTTCCCAGCACATTCCTCGCGCCGCAGAGCAGCTCTGTCAGCGCTCCAGCGGCCACGTAGTGCAGAGAGAGGTAGAGCGGTCTCCCGCTGTGTGCCTCCTCTCCAACCCTCGCCTGACACACACCGCGGAGGCAATAAGACTGCAGGGGCTGGCCCAGGACTCATTGTGTGGCGAATCACCGCAAGTGTGGCACGAGTGGTAGGAGTGCCACTTTGAAAGTTATTTTCTACCCTATCACCACATCAGAGCACCGGCGAGGGGGTTGCCCTTTTAGAACTCACTCAGTGCTCTCACCCTTAAACAAAATGCAGTCCCAGAGGGACCATGACTATTCACCCTCATGTGCCTCTGAGGAGGTTTGGCCCCCCCAGCGACACCTTCTTGCAGAGGTGGATGAGCTCCTTACCCAGGCTATATCTCAGGCGCTTGCCCCTCTGCAGGAGAGTGTTGCCAAACTGTCAGCCCAAGTATTCAGGGGCACAGGGATACTGGGGGACGGGGGGCTGGGCCTAGTGCGGTGAAATCGGTCCCCACATGCAAGGCCGGCAAGCGTGAAGGGGGCACCTGGAGGGCTTTAGCCATCTAGCTGAAGTCTTCCATAAGAGTGCGCGCACACTGAAGGATGCACCCTACCGGGAGGAAGAAACACCCGGGGTAATGGGTGACGAGGTCGCAACAGATTTTGACCCTAAGGAGGGGTTCCCCGAATTGGGGGAGGGTGACTTAGAGGATGACGTTTCCTCCGATGAGGCCCAAGACTCGGGCAGATTCTGGCACCCACACTCCGCCAACCCAGACTCATGCGAAGGAGACCCTGCCCCTAGTGACATTTTCCACGGAGTGAGTCCCTGACCGAAAGGTAGAGGAGTATGTGGCGAGTAAGATCCTCCAGCCTCTTAGTAAAGAGGTTAGGGTCCGCCTACGGGCGGAGTGCCCCAGACTGTCCCTAGGCGATAAGGTCACAGCGACCCCAGATATCGATCCCATATTATGCACCTACTTCGCCAAATACATGAGGGAGCCCAAGAAAGGGATAGGCAGGTCCTAGCGGGCGTGCCAGGACAAACTTCTGGACGTAGTGGGACCCTTAACCAAGATCATCGAACTGGCGGAACAGGCTAAGCAGTCAGGGAGACCCCTACCAACAGACGACGTAGCGGGCTGGGCGCAGAGGGTGAACTGCCTTCTGGGCAATGCCACTTGCGCCCTTTCTGCCAAACGCCGCTGTTCCCTTTTGATCAAGATCGACCCCAAGCTGGGAGAACTTTCAGCCTCAGAGGCAGGTCCAATATCGCCGGGTACCCTGTTCGACGAACCTTTCGTCAAAGAACTAGGAAAGTTTGTCTCCACGTTCTCAGCCCTCGACAAAGCTCAATCTTCAATGAAGAAGATCTTCCCGGGAAGGTTTTTGGAGGGACCGGAAGAGACAGGGGTCGCTCCTCCGGCCGCCAGTCTTACCAAGGCCCTAACAGAGCTCAAGCGAAGAGGAACAATGGATGGCACAATGGTCGTCAGGGAACCTTCCATTCCTCCTGCGGCGGAGGTAGAGGGAAACATAACCGATCCAGAGGAGGAGCCACCAACAACAATGGATACAATGGTAAGCCCCGTTCTGTCATCACCGCTCCGCTTCGGGGGAGGTTGCGCCTTTTCGCACACAACTGGGCAGAGATAACGGCAGACCAGTGTATTCTGGAGACCGTCCAAGGGTACCACATAGAGTTCTACGGAACCCCCACACAGACAGTGAGATCCCGCCCTTTGTCCTTTTCCGCTCAAGATATGTCCCTGACTGACCAAGAGATGCAGGACCTTCTGGCCAAGAATGCAATATGCTTTTCACACCTTCACCCCAGTGGGTTCTTCAGCAACCTGTTTCTGGTCGAGAAGAGGGACGGGGGTTTTCGGCTGGTGATCAACCTCAGGTCCTTCAACGAGTCGCTGGTTTACTGCCACTTCAAGATGGAGGGTATTCACCTCCTCAGGGATATGCTTCTTCAGGACGACTGGTTAGCGGGTCTAGATCTCAAGGACACCTACCTGACAGTCCCCATCTTCCCTCCTCATTGCAGGTATTTCCAATTCGAATGGAGAGGGTAGATCTTCGAGTTCTGCACTCTTCCGTTCGGCCTATCTTCGGCGCCTTGGTGCGCCATGAAGCTCCTCAAACCAGTGGTGGAATACCTCCGGACTCTGGTGGGCATCAGGTTAATCATTTACCTGGATGACATCCTGTTGATGGACCAATCACAGAACCTCCTAGTAGCCTACCTGAACACCACCATTTCTCTCCTTCAAGACCTTGGGTTTGTCATAAACCAACAGAAGTCGGATCTGACGCCTCAACGGATCATGACCTTTCTAGGTTTACGCATAGATTCCAGGGTGGCAACCCTGATTTTGCCGGGACAGAAAATAAACAAGATCAAAAAGGAACTGAAGAAGATTCTCCGGAGACAGGATTTCTCTGCGACAACTGGCCAGGGTTGTTGGCTTATTATCATTCTCGATTCAAGCCATCTTCCCGGGACCTCTACACTACAGAGCCCTCCAGAGGATGAAGGCAGCTCACCTTCGGAGGGGCCTTCAGAGCTGGTGACCTTGATGTCAGAGGCCAGGACGGAGATGCAGCGGTGGATAGACCACATGGAGGCCTGGAATGGGTGGGCAATCTTCGGCTCCCGTCCGGACCCAGTGATAGAATCGGATACCTGCCGTCTGGGTTAGGGAGCCAGATGCGGCTCGATCTCCATGGGAGGCAGATGGACAGAGGAGGAACTGGCCCTTCACATCAATTGTCCTGAGCTTCTGGCAGGCTTGTTTGCTATTCAATCCCTCATGAGGGACAAGATATCATGCTGTGTCCACTTGAGGATGGACAACACAACGGCAGTGCAATATATCAATCGGCTAGGCGGTACCTGTAAGAAACTGGCTCTATATATACTGCACCAAAGTGAGGTTCAGTGTGTATAGAGTCCAAGGGTCTCCAGAGGTTTGGCAGAGGTTACAGTTATATAGAACCTTACTCTCTAAAGTGGTAGCTTGGTCGAGAAGTAAGGCAGTATCAGAGGACAGTGTAAAGCATTTGATGTACACACTCAGTCAGCAAATGAATCCACACACTCAAGAACTGAACTCTGGGCCAATTGTTTTGTATAAAAAAATATACTGTTGTTTTATTTCTAGAACCAAGCAAGCCTGGTACAGGTAAGCATAAATATACTTTTCAGTAGTAAATTACTTGTATGAACACAGTTCAAAATTGCAGTGTAACTTGTACTGGTTTTGGTTACAGTTTTAAGTAAGCAGTTTGCAACACATTGCAGGTACAGTACATTCAATTGAATGGGATTTTTAAGTAAAATGCAGTTAATTACTTTTCAGATTACTTTTGCTAACACAGGACTGGATCCTAGATTCAGCCCTGGGACATTTCCTGAAAACAGGTGAGTAAATGCGTTTTGGTTAAAGGTACGATTTTTAAAGAATATTATTGTATTTCAAAAGTTGACAAACTTTTTCACATAGAATCACCAATGTTATCCTATGGGAGGAAATTCACTTAGCAGGTAAGTTAGGTTATCGATACTTTTCCTTACTCAGTGCTGGATCCTAGATTCAGCACTGGGACATTTCCTGAAAACAGTTGAAAAAATGCGTTTTTGTTATTCGGCTGATTTTTAAGGAATATTTGTAGTTTTCAAAAGTCGACTCTTAGAAACTTTTTGGGAGAAAAAGTGTCAATGTTATCCTATGAGGAAAAATGAGTTATCGGTTTCGAGGTAAGTAATCGGTCTTTTGAGTTAGGGTTCTGGGGTTAGACTCAGGGGTCTCCCAGGGTCAGTGATGCACAATTGTTGCACCCTCAGCGGCACTAGGGCGGCCGGGTGCAGATTGTTGAGGCCCAATGTCATCCTATGGAGGATAGGGGGACTCCGGTTTTTGGCTGCTGGCAAGCAGGCCACGGGGTTGTGGGAGCAAAGCTCCTAGGGTTAAGCTCAGGGCAAGTTGGGGACCAAGTTAGCACAAAAGGGGCACCCTCAGCGGCACTAGGGCGGCCGGGTGCAGGGTGCTGTTTTGAGGTCGGGTGCCCTGTTGATTTCAATGGAGATTCTCCGGGACAAAGAAACACTGCGGGCACACAAGGCTGTGGGGCGTCGGGTGCAGGGGTGCCTTTGGACGTCGGATTTTCTTACCCGCTCTGGTCGCAGTAGGAGGGGTCCTCTGGATTGAGGCTGCAGGCGTCGTCTGGAGGCTTGAGGCAGGTCAGGGGTCGCCGGATCTCGGGTCAGGATCGCCGGGGGGACCTCCTCGTGGTGTTTTTCCACTCTAGCTCGGGCTCGGCGGGTGCAGAGTGGGCTGGATTCGCGGTTCCTGGCTGGCACCAGGAGCTGCAGTTCAAACACGTCCGGTGTTCATGGGAGAAACAGCTTGGAAAGTGAATGCAGGCAGGTCCTCCGGGGTTTTTGAGGTCGCTGGCCGCTGGACACGCCGGGGTTTTGCAGGAGCAGGTTCGAGGGGAGACAGGCCTGTAGGGCTGGGGCCAAGTCAGTGGGCGTCGTCCTCTTGTTAGCTCTGCACGGCTTCTCCTTCTTCTCTTCTTTTTCTTATGGTTGCTGGATCTGAGGAAGGAAGGTTCAGAGTGCCCCTAAATACTAAGATGCCCTCTGTTGTGCATTTTACATTAAATCCCACACTGGCATCAGTGTGGGTTTAATGTGCTGAGAAGTTTGATACCAAACTTCCCAGTCTTCAGTGTAGCCATCATGGTGCTGTGGAGTTCGTAATGACAAACTCGCAGCACCATATACTCTTAATGGCAGCACTGCACTTACAGTGCCCAGGAATGGACTTGGGCACTAAAGGGGTACAGGGCTCATGCACCTGTAAACTCACCACTGGCATAGGGCACCCAGCTAGAGGGGTGACTGATGTATGCCAGGGCAGTGGTTTGTGGGCATGGCACACAGGGATGTGTGCCATGTCGACTCTTCACTTTGTTCTGCACCAAGACACGCAGCCTGCAAAGGCAGTGTGTGAGTGTCAGGGTACAGGGCCTCTAAGGGTGGCACAATAAGTGCTGCAGCCCTTAGAGACCTTCTCTGGTCACAGTGCCCTGGGTACCTATGGTACCATTTACCAGGGGCTGACATGTGGCCCGAGATGCCAATTGGGTTTAGGCTTCAATGCCGGTTTAGGGAAGGAACATAGGCCCTGGGTACCTGATTAGCAGGAGCCCAGGGCACACTCAGTCAAAGAACATCAGCAATTCAGCAAAAAGTGGAGGCATACCATGCAAGAAAGAGGGCACTTTCTCACAGTACCCATTCACGTGCTCTGGCGATCTAGCCGAGGACTTCTGTCAAATGCATACCTTTGCATCGCATGCGTTACATCGCATGCCTTTACAACGCGGTCATTACAACGCGAACTATTACATCGCAAGTCGTTTCAACGACTTGCTGTAGGGGTCGCGCTGGACTTAGGAATAGTATAATTTACTATTCCTACTCCAGTTTGTGCAACAGCAGGGAAGGTGTTGGATTGTACATCGAACACCAGTGCGCCCCCTACAGCAAGTCGTTGAAACAACTTGCGATGTAATGGCTCACGTTGTAACAACACGGTCATTGTAACGACCGTGTTGTAAAAGCATGCAATGTTATGGCTGTTTCCCACTTCTGTCATTATTACTGCCTCCAACAGCAAATCTCAGTGACAACAGAATATCTCCCAAGAGCGATGAACTTGGTGGCGGAATAGAACTCCAGACACCTCAGGGACGCCAGCGACTGGAGACTCTGCCCAGGAATATTTACAGCTCTGGGGTCCCTGCCAGCTGGACCTTTTTGCCTCCAAATGGAACACCTAACTTCCGCACCATGTCAGCTGGAGACCGGATCGTGGTGGACGCCTTTCTGCAAGATTGGTCGATAGCCCAGGCCTATGCTTTCCCTCCCTTCCTATTTATCCAGTGAGTGGCAGCTCAAGTCAGGCATCAGCTGGCCTCTCTGGTGTTGATCACTCTGATCTGGTGCTCACAAGCATGGTTCCCTTCTCTTCTGGAGCTGACATGGGCTGCGCCGGTATGTCTACCATCCTTTGTCGGGATCATGACGGATCCCCTGGGCCATCCACATCCTCTGGTCCTCCAGGGCCATCTTCATCTCATGGAATGGCAGATTTCAGGCAACGCTGGCAAGACGTCAGGTTTTAGTAGGGAGCTGAATTCCTCATCTAACAGGCATAGGCCCCAGGAACTACCAAGAGGTACAAATCGGCTTTGAGATGATGGGTTGGTTCGTGTGTGGAGAAACACCTGGATCCTGTGGCTACCAGCGTTATCGATGTCGTAAGCTTCCTGGTAGAAGTCTTCCAAGAGGGTTTGGCATACTGCACCATCAACTCCTTCAGATCGGCTATTTCAACGAGCCATATTCCAGTCATCCAATGTAAAGAATCCAAGCGGTGTCATGGACCATTATTGTCTATGGCCTTGTGTAATGAAGCCATTGCTCTTTGAGAACCGCTTGGATTCTTTACATTGGATGACTCCCACATTGGTGCTAAAAACACTTAAGGACTTAATACATTTCCTTTGGAAACTGATTCTCCATATAGAAATTTCCCTCTATGAATCTTGAGGAGGAAACATCTTACCTTTTTGCCCTGAAGAAGTCCTTGATGGACGAAACGCGTAGGCTACAATCTATCTTTTAAGAAGATTTTGAATAAAGAATTGGAACGACATCAGACCTGCTGAATCATTCTTTGAACACTTTTCTCATTTACTGTTGCAATTTGAATTTGTTTTTGGAGTGCTAGATCGTTTTTGTGTTTTAATGTTTGGTGGGATCTTGTATCCTAGGGGACTTAAGGGTATTGAGTCTCAGATCCTTGGCACCCAGTTAGCGTAAATTACCCATTACCCCACACAAGGGATAAGTGCAGTCACTATTGCCCCATACCCTTTCTCGCTGTGTTCTGGTCCTACGTTTGCTGACATCCTGGCAAGACAATCAATACCTTTCCAGGAAGGAGATATCAGCGAAGCTGGCAATGTTGCTCTGTCTTATTTCGTGTAAGAGAGCTTCGGATGTGCAGGCTCTAAATCTGTCTGCTAGAAGTTTTACCCGTGAAGGGGTCACCTTCAACATTGCCAGGAGAAGAAAGACTAGTACCAGGTCGGTATCTTATCCAGCTTTTCCAGATAATCCCAAACTGTGTGTGGTCAGGTACCTTAAGGCATACGAAGATATGACACTGGAGGTTCACCCCCCAGGAGAACGGCAACTCTTGTTTGCCATCAAAAAGCCTTACAAGGCTGTGTCCTCTCCGACCATTGCCAGATGGGTGAGATGGGTCATGGCAGAGGCCGGCATTGATATCACTGATTTTGGAGCTCATTCCACCAGGGGGGCTATGGCCTTCAAGGCTGTCCAGGTAGGGGGGAAGACTCGAGAATATCATGAATGGGGCAGATTGGTCCTCGGACTCTACCTTCAAAAGGTTCTATTTTAAACCAACCTACGACAGCCTCACTGGTGTTAAGTACGCTTTAAACATGCATAATCCTCGCCTCCGGTCCTGACATAGAATAAAACATTTCCTAGTTAGCATGAAGGAAAGTTTCAATTCTATTAGGGACACGGAGGCGAGGATTATCCTCCCCCTGGCATGTATCTCCATGTCACCCGCCCTTCGAGGAAAAGGGGGACTAACTCTTCACTATGCAAGAACTTAGTGAACTGGATTCTGTGTCTAACAGAAAAGTATTCTGGATCTTACTCACTTTCATTGTAATGTTATGTACTGTGGTGCCAAGAGCAATGTTTTCTCTTTCTCCCTGACAAACAGACACGTTATGTAAATATTATTTGACTATGGTAGTCGTACTTAGGAAATGACAGACTAATGTTGTGGTTACTATAGTTATGCTCTCATATGGTTTGTTGCGTTATGACCAGTTATACCACGCTTGGTAGATGGTATACGTTCATGGGAAGTATTAACGTTTTCCCATATCCTCTTAGGTTAGGATTCAAAGACGGAATGAGATCCAGCGCGCTTAACTTCCTTCAGTGAAGAAGAGGAAGGACTACAGCATGTTCTGTGTTATATAGACTATCAGACTGTTACTGGATTGGACTATTGGTGACCATGCTTACTCCCTGTGGTTCATGGGAGTTGTAGTATTGTTGCTGTGTTTACTTTTACCTTTGAACTTGCTATGAATAAAGAGTGAAGAAAGATATGCATAATCCTCGCCTCTGCGTCCTTAATAGTATTGAAACTTTCCTTCATGTTAACTAGGAAAATTTTCAGTTCCAATCAGTCCAAACATGGACTCAAAGTTTCCAGGCGTTCCCACAGGGATGTCAACCAACCAACCAGGGCCCGCAATAGAACTCCCAACTGGGCCTCCAAAAGCAAAGTACGGCAACAAGTCATACACAATTCTGTGTCATGCCAGGAATGGAGGCTTCTGATTATGCTTCTCTTTCTTTACTGAAGCAATAACAGCAGCCAATCAAAACTTTAAACTACATAACCCAGAAGGCTTAGACCCTCCTCGCCCCCAATCACTGTTCACCCCATAGGGTATATATCACCGTGTCAGGAAAGTCCTTCCTCTTTCTTTGCTACTGCAGCAGCGAGTTAAGTTAACTTTATTACTCATTACATTGGTGTGTTAGTGCTTATACTGCTATTTATGCAGGTGCTGTAATCTGATCACACGTTTAGAAACACCCGTAATTACTGGTGGAGTGGAAGCGGGCCAGACGCGCTGTGCGCGGTCTAGAGGGGAAGTCCCATTTCAGCTTCTGCTTGGCTCACGCTTGCGCGAGCAGCCAATTCGGAGATGATTGCTTTCCGATCAGCTCCTCGCTGTGTGCTGCACAAGCAGGTCTTTACCCGGTCCCTGAAACACCCATCGGGGCGCATAAACGATAAAGGGCACTGCCCTAGGTGAGTTTTGGGGTGGCTCCCTCGACATTTGAATTATTTTAGCAGTCTGGAGCTGTTACTTATTTACATAATTTCCAGACTTGCTGATTTAAGGCTTTAGGCCTGTGATGGTCCAACACTAGATCACCCCATGGCATACTCTCCCCTGGACTTCCTCCATCTCTCCATTACCACAATGGCGTACTTCGCCAAGGACGGAGATGACTATACCGAATATGCTGAATATGAAGAGATGCCTTACGAGTACTATATGGAGGAGCAGCTTCTGGAGGCCTTGGATTCACACGTGCAAGACTCTGTGAACAGGGCATTGATTAACGTCTTGCCGCCTTTTACCCAACCCTTAAAGAATTATGGCAGACATGTTGGGAGGCCCTTTAGGGGAATCCTCAGTTAAAGAAGTGCAGTTGGGCGATCAGGGCTTTGCCCGAGAGGTGTCTTCCTTAAATTGTTCTGCGGACGTGCTGTCGCAGGTGGCCTCTGCGGTCCTTAAAGTCCATGGTAATGGAAGCTCATATGTACAGGGTACTCTCGGTACCTCCTCCATTTCCACTCCAGGGGGGGCTGATGGGTCTTCCCCTTCTTCACTGGATACTTCAGATTCGGAAAAGGCGTAGGAGAAGCTACACCCAGCGACTAAACGCAAGCGAAAAACACTTTTTTGGATCGGATGTCACGACCAATAAAAACCTACTTTTTGACCCCAAGAATATTGTTCACCCAAGATCTATGGAATGGGTGCCTTGCGTAGAGGTCACACACTATGTGCAGTAGAATATGAGGCAGGGTTTTGAGCGCGAGGTGTGCAACACTTTAAAATCGGAGTGCCCTCGTCCTACCCTTCTAGTTAATGTAACGGAAACCCCGGAACTGGTCCCTAATATGGCAACTTTTCGGAGGAAGTTTGCTAAAGACCCGAAGAAGGGGCTGGATAGAGCTTGGAGGGGATGCCAGGACAAGCTCCTGGATGTGTCTGGTCCCCTCACCAAGATTTGGACCTGGCAGTCCGGGCTAAGGATTCGAACTCCCATCTTGACCCAACTGAAGTTCTTGAGTGGGCACCGAGAGCTCTATGCTTTCTAGGGAACACTAACTGCGCCCTATCTACAGAACGTAGAAAATCTTTTCTGATGAGGATCAACCCTCAATTGGCAGACTTGGCCTCTGCAAAGGCAGACTCCCTGGCCAACGGTCTTTTGTTTGGCGACAAATTCGTCAAAGATCTGGGGAAATATGTATCCACGTTTTCTGCCCTGGACAAGGCCCAAACTTCACTTAAAAAAGTTTTTCACAGTGGCCTTTTTGCCAGGGCCGGACGCTTCAGGGGTTGGGCACTTGGCCGTGGATTCTATCAGGCTTCCAGAGGATATGAGACCAGAGGACAAGGTGGAGCTCCCCGCTTCAGTTTCTATCCCACCCGCAGTCAGGGTGATAGAGGCAGACAAAACCATGGAGGATACAGATGAGGTAACAACTCCGGTGACACCTCATATTCAGGTAAAGATTGCTCCGTCTTGGGAAGTGTTGGTGGGAGGAAGGATTGCTTTGTTTCTACACAATTGGGAGAGGTTAACCCAGAATCCATGGGTTTTTCAGACGGTCCAGGGATTTCGCGTGGAATTCTTCTCCTCCCCGTCCCAAACTCAGAGACTGAGCCCTTTCTATTTTTCCCTAGCCGAGAGCGCTTTCATAGACTACGAGGTTACGTCACTGTTGCAGAAAGGGGCAATTGTAGAATCATGTCCTCACCCTCACGGCTTCACCAGCACAATTTTTCTGGTTCTAAAGAAAGACCAAGGGTTCTGTCTTGTTTTAAATCTCAAGGAGTTTAATTCCTGGATTGTGTACCGCCACTTCAAGATGGAGGGCATGCACTTGTTGAGAGACCTATTATTAGAGGGAGACTGGATGGTTCGTCTCAACCTTAAGGGAACGTATTTGGCGGTTCCTATTTTACCGCCTCATCGGAGGTTCCTGCAGTTTCAATGGCGTCATCGATGGTTCGAGTTTATCGCCGTGCCTTTCGGTCTTTCCTCCGCCCTTTGGTGCTTCACCAAGTTGCTCAGACCCGTTGTACAATATCTCCGGGAAAGGGGAGTTCGTCTGATCATTTATCCAGACGATATTCTAGTCATGGCGCAGAGCGTGTGGACGGTCTTACTCCATTTATCTTGGATGACTCAGCTCCTTCAGCATCTGGGGTTCGTCATCAATACAGACAAGTTGGTCATGATTCCCTCCCAGACGATGGAGTTTCTGGGGTTCCAAGTGGACTCTCTGTTGACACAGCTGTTGCTTCCTTTAAAGAAGCGGATTTTGATCAAAAAAGAGTTGAGGAGAGTGCTTGCGTCTCCGACTATATCCTTTAGGATTCTCGCTCGCCTGGTGGGCCTTTTGTCCTCTTCGATTCAGGCGATATTCCCGGGCCCTCTGCATTATCAGGCCCTACAGGGATTGAAGATATTGCATCTTCGCAAGGGTTTAACTTACTCGGAACATATTGTTCTGTCCAGGGAAGCCAGGACAGAAATATCCTGGTGGTTGGATCATATGGATGCATGGAATGGCAAGGCCATCTTTGCTTCAGTTCTGGAGGTAGTGATAGAATCGGATGTCAGTTGATGGGGCTGGGGAGCCTTTGCGGCTTTGTGGAGAGGGGGGGGGGTACATGGTTCCCGGAAGAACTACACCTGCATAGCAATTGACTGGAACTCCTGCTGGGTTTCTTTGCTATTCGGACTCTATCCCCACGGAAAACGAGTTGCTGTATCCTGCTGTAAATGGACAATGTGTCAGCGGTATGGTACATCAATCGTTTGGGGGCACGAGGTCACGTCTCCTGGCCGAAATTGCCAAGGACTTCTGGCATTATTGCCTTCAACACCACCTCTCAGTGACGGCGGAATACATTCCGGTCAGCTCCAATGTGGGGTCGGACTGGAACTCCTGTTTTCTTCGGGATTCCAGGTATTGGAGAATTCACCCCAAGGTGTTTCAACAACTGGACTTGAAGTGGGGTCCGTGCACAATAGACCTTTTTGCGTCTTGATTGAACACTCAACTAACCCTTTTTTACAGTTGGTGGCCAGATCCCAGGGCGCTCAGTTCGGATGCATTTCTTCAATCTTGGACGACGGGCAGGCTTTATGCATTTCCCCTGTTCGCCATGATTCAGCGAGTACTGGCGCAGATTCGTCACCAAGGCGCGAAGATGGTCTTGATCACTCCTAACTGGAAGGCGCAGTCATAGTTTCTGGTGGCACTAACCTGGTCATGTGCCCCTCCGGTTCGACTTCTCTCATTCCCGGACCTTCTTCGGGATCAGATCGGATTTCCACATCCACTTGTGACTCAGGGACAGTTGTCCCTCGTGGCCTGGAGACTTTCCAGCGACACTGGCAAGTGCTGGGAGTTTCGCAGGATGCAATCTTTTTCTGTCACAATCTTGGGCTCCCTTTACGCACAAACGTTATGAATAGGCTTGGCATAGATGGGTTGATTGGTGTGGTGAATGAGAGGTGGATCCCCTGGAATCCGGTATTCATATGATTGTTAATTTTCTGTCAGACGTGGCAAGTCAGGGACTGGCGCATAGGACAGTTAATAACTTTCTTCCCATGATTTCGGCTGACCATCGGCATGTAGATGGCAAACCTGTGGGAAAACATCCTCTTGTTTGTAAACTCTTTAGGGGTATTAGGTTGGTTCAACCACCAAAACCTCAGTATTTCACTGTGTGGGATGTACATGTGGTACTTTGTTTCATCAGGAATTGGCCTGCAAATTAAGGGCTTTCACGCAAACAATTATCAGCAAAACTTACTCTGTTGTTGTGTCTCATTTCCTGCAGACGGGTCTCTGATGTGAGAGCCTTGGATTTGGCAGATAGAGTATTTACTCCTTCAGGAGTATCTTTTACAATTTCTCAACTGACTAAGACTAATTAGATGTGTGAGTTATCCTGCATTTCCACATCATAAGAAATTATGTGTTGTACAATGTTTGAAATGCTACGAGGACTATACTTGTGAATTGCAAAATGATGTGGCAGGTCAAGTGTTGATTCCCTTGAAGAAACCTCTCTGCGCTGTCTCTTCAGCGACTTTGGCCAGATGGGTTAAATGGTTGCTGCCCCAGTGCTGCTGATATATTTCCTGGAACTGGAATATTATGCCTTATGTTGTCTTTTCAGGAGCTGAGACCAAGACGACCTGAAGGTTCTTGAAGGGCAGTTGCCGCTGTTTCGGTTGACGACGGAAGAGTTCCATCTTCATTCGTGGGAGCTGGTTTCTGGACGGCGTCTGATGGCTGGTGAAGTTCTGTTTCGATGGTCTCGATATTCATGGACTTAATTTGTGGGTTTGCAAAGAAAGAGGAAGGACTTTCACGTCACAGTGATATATACCCTATGCGGTGAACAGTGATTGGTGGAGAGAAGGAGGGTCTAAGCCTTCTGGGTTATGTAGTTTAAAGATTTAATTGACTGCTGTTATTGCTTCAGTAGAGAAAGAGAAGCATAATCCACGCCTCCATGTCCTTAATAGAATTTAAAATTCTTGACACACTAGCTAGACATTTTTTTACTCCTCTCAGGGAAATGTAGTCTTCCAGATCAGGGTGAATATCTCAACTGTTCTTCTGGTCGTTTCCTGAAATGGAAAGTAACCAATGTTAAAGTCTGGCACCAGAAAGCTGTACTACAGTAAATTTTGCCAACAATTATCGGGTGGGAGAAGAAGAAATAGGACAATTTTTCATCAATACATTGTTATGCCATTTTTCAAACTTGTACCAATGCCCCAAAGAAAATGCTTCTAATGGGTGGGATAATTCTCGCCTTCGTGTCCTTAATAGAATTGAAAATTCTAGATGCATGAGCTAGAACATTTTTAATTCTATGTCAGAACCTGAGGCTCCGATTATGCTAGTTCAAAGCTGCTTTACCACTACAGACACCACATCTGCAATAGGTATATACTAGAGACCAGTCTACAGCTCTGAATGTCTTCTATGCGTGTAGGAAGCTGGCTCTGTATATACTATACCAAAGTAAGGTATAGTGTTCCTAGAGTCCAGTGGATCTCCAAAGGCTTACAGAGGCTAGAGTAGATAATACCTTAGTCTCTATTTGTGTTAGTGTGGGCGAGCAGTAAGGCTTTATCAGAGGGTAGTGTTAAGCTTTTATTATACACACTCAGGCAAGAAATGATTTCCCACACTCAAAGACTGGACTCTGACCAATTGTTTTGTATACAAATATTTCTTTGTTGTATTTTATTTTTAAAACCAAGCCAGATTTGGTGCAGCTAAGCAAAATAATACTTTTCTCATGTAATACAGTTGAATGCAGATGAATGCAGTTACAAGTAGGTCAAATGTTCAGAAACAGTTGAAATACTTTTTAGTTACTTTGCAATCACTTTGTGACTACTTTTTGAAAGTTACATTTCAGATTACTTTTTCTACTCAGTGTGATATGCTTAGATATCACACTGGGACATTTCCTGGATAAAAGGTGAGTAAAACAGTTTTTATCAAAACACAGTTTCTTAGATTTTCATACAAAACACCCTCAACACTTAAAAGTTTTTCAGAGGAAAACAGTCAATGCAATCCTATGGAGAAAAATGGGGTTATTGTTTTGCAGGTAAGTAAACGGTTTTGAGGGTTGAGTTTCTGGGATTAGAACGAGGGTTCCCCCAGGGTCAAGGATGCATTCCAAGAGCACCCTCAGTGGTACTAGGGCGGCTGGGTGCAGAGTGCTGAGACCCAATATTATTCAATGGGGGTTTGGGGGCCCTCCGGTTGGTGGCTGCTCACGAGCAGGCCAGAAAGTTGAGAGAGCAAAGCTCCTGGAATTAAGCTCAGGGCAAAGGGGGGTTCAAGTTAGCACACAAAGTGCACCTACAGCGGCAAAGGGAGGCCGGGTGCAGGGTGCTCTTTTGGCATCGGGTGTCCTGTTGTTTTCAATGGGGATTCTCCGGTTGCAACAAACACTGCAGGCTCGGGGACGAAGATCCAAATATGCAATGAAAGCACTCCCTCAGGGCCTATATTTCTTTTGTTGTCAACATTAAATTCAACACGGGCTCGTGTTGAATTTAATGTTGACAACAAAAGAAATATAGGCCCTGAGGGAGTGCTTTCATTGCATATTTGTCTCTTCTCCCTGGCCTTAAATTAATCTTCCTGAGAGGGGGTCCCCATATTTTGCAGTCGGGGACAAAGATCTTCTGGAGGCGACCACTGGTTGGAAAGGTAAGTTGGGAAGTCGTGGTATGCCGGCACACTGTCGGTTGGGCCACTCAAGGCCGTGGGGCGTTGGGTGCAGGGGTGTCTTTTGGCGTTGGGATTTTCGGCTCTGGTCACGGTCGGGGGGATCCTCCAGAAAGGGGCTGCAGGCGTCGTCGGGAGACTTTAGGCAGGTCAGGGATCACAAGATCCCAGGTCAGGATCACCGGGGAGACCTCCTCGTGGTGTTGGGCCACTCGAATTCGGGCCGTGGGCGTCGGGTGCAGAGTGGTGCAGACTCGCCTATATGGCCGGAGCCAAAGTTTGTTGGTAAGCAAATCCGGTGCTCACGGGAGACAAAGTCTTTTCAGGGAAGGCAGAGCAGGTCCTCCGATTCTGGGGGGCTGCTGGCTGCAGGACACACTGGGATTCCGCTGGAGCAGGTCGAGTTTGGGACAGGCCGGTAGGGCTGGGGCCAAGTCAGTTGGTGTCCTCTTCTTCCTTCAGCACAGCTCTTCGGTCCTTCTTCTTCTTGTTTCTTCTTATCTGAGAAGGCAAGGTTCAGGGTTGCCCCTAAATACTAAATTTAGGGATGTTTCAGGTAGGTAAAAGTTGGGACCAATGGGTCCCTTCCTTGGGGTGGGTACACCCCCTATCATGCCACCCTCCAGTGGTAGTGGGGCGTAAGCCTCACTCTGGTTGGCTGGGTCCCCCATCTTCAAGATTGTGGGGACTGAGAGTTGTGCTTTGCCTCGCCTCCCCCACCTCAGGAGTGGGGTTGGCAAAGGTGGGTACACTTCTCCTCCTATCTTGGTTTTCCCGCCGATTCTCCCACCCAAAGTGGGGGTCAGAACCGGTGGGGCCAGTTGCTGGGAGCAGCAAATGGCTGGGGCAGTCCACAAAGGCGACAAGCCTTTGAAGCTTCCCCTTCGAGGACCCTGCCCATCCTGGGGGAGGAGGCTTGGCACCTCTGCCCAGGATGTGCTTTGTTTCAGGACCCCGAGAGCGGGAGACTCTCGACCCAGGGGTCCAGAAACATGTCTGGATTTGGCATCTGGCGAGCAGCCAGTTAGCCAAGACACTAGAGTCAGGTCATTTTTCAGGGGCATCTCTAAGATGCCCTCTGAGTGCATTTTGCATTAAATCCCACACTGGCATCAGTGTGGGTTTAATGTGCTGAGAAGCTTGATATCAAACTTCCCAGTTTTCAGTAAAGCCATTATGGTGCTGTGGAGTTCGTAATGACAAACTCCCAGATCATATACTCTTTATGGCTTTACTGCACTTACAATGTCTAAGAATGGACTTAGACACTGTAGGGGTACAGGGCTCATGCAACTGTACCCTCACCAGTGGCATAGTGCACCCATCTAGAGGGGTGGCTGACCTATGCCATAGGCAGTGGGTTGTAGGCATGGCACACAGGGAAGTGTGCCATGTCGACTCTTCACTTTGTTCTGCACCAAAACACGCAGCCTGCAATGGCAGTGTGTGTGTGTCAGGCTACAGGGCAATATGTGCTGCAGCCCTTAGAGGCCTACCCTGGTCACAGTGCCCTTGGTACCCATAGTACCTTTTACAAGGGACTTACATGTGGCCAGAGAGTTGCCAATTATGTGTGCAACAGTACAGTTTTAGGGAAAGAACATAGGCCCTGGGTACCTGGTTGGCAGGAATCCAGGGCACACTCAGTCAAAGAGCATCAACATCAGGCAAAAAGTTGGGGGCAACCACGCAAAAAGGGTCACTTTTCTACAATGTGAGATACCAAAACATACGACTTGGATGCCATGGCTCCTGTGGCGGAATGAGCACCAAAGACAGATATGCCAATACCTACTTCTGTCAGTCGCCATCTCATCCATCTGGCTAATGTTGCCAAAGACACTGGTCTGAAAGCCTTTTGTAATGCAATGAGCAGTTGCCCCCCCAGCTTCCTGTCTCGCATCACAAGTAGAAACCTTATAATATTATAAACATTGAACCATATTAAACTGAGCATTATCTGGAAAACTCGGGTAAGTTACTAACCTTGAATTAGATTTGGTGCGGCGAGTGATAGTGAATGTAACACCTTCTGGAGAGAAAAAACTCTGACTTCCAAATCCAGAGCACGCACATCTGATACCCTCCTACATGAAATCAGGCATAATAACATTGTGAGCTTGGCCGAAAGCTGTTTGTGTTAGAAATATCTGTTTGCCGGCCATTGCTCCAAGAATTTGAGGACAACATTCACATCCCAAATGGACGCATACCTGGGTCTCGGAGGGTTGATCATATGAATATCCCTCATTAATTTTCAGATTAAAGGGTGCTCACCTACTGGTTTACCTTCCCTTGGAAGAAGCCCTGTGGAAATTGCAGACCTGAAGTTATTCACCATCCTGTATGCTAAACCAGAAGACACCAATTCTGAAAGAAAATGTATTACCATACAACACTGCCCCCACGGGATCAACACCCCGTGCGCTGCACCAAGCACACCATCTCCTCCAAGCTGAGGAATATTGTTTGTGTGTGCTACTTGCCCAAGGCCTGTCTGATGAAAGCTGGGTTTGTAGCAAAATGCCTGGGGTATACTATCTTTCCCTGAAACCAACCACGCCATCAACTTGAGATCACCTGATAGGATCAACTGATGAGGAAGTCCCTCCGGATCCAAGAGGAGATCCGATCGAACTGGGAGCTGAACTGGAAGAGAAATCTCTAGAGTTAGAGCTATCAGGAACTAAGGCTGAGCCCTCCAATAAGGGGTCACAAGAATGATTTCTGATCTCGTGATGCCTGATTTGCGACAAGACCCTGGGTATCATCAGGAATGGGGGGAAGGCATAACCCCAGAACTGAGACCAGTCCTGGAGAAATGAATCCGCTGCTTGGGCTTCTGGATCTGGTCGCCAGCTGAAAAAATTTGCAAGCTGTCGGTTGAGCCGTGATGCAAACAGGTCCACTCTGCGCGGACCCCACAATCTTTCCAGTTGATGGAACACCAAATGATTCAGTCTCCAGTCGCTGAAATCCCATAAATGACGGGAGTTTCAGTCGGCCATCATGTTTTTCTTGTTCGGGAGATATTCAACTGTGAGGGAGATGCGATGATCGAGGCAGAAGTGCCAAAAATCCTTGGCAATCTCTGCTAGTAGGCGAGATTTTGTCCCCCTAACTTGTTGATGTATCGAACCGCTGAGATGTTGTCCATCCTTAGCAATATACAACAATCCGTCTTTATAGGAGAGAGACTCCTGATGGCGAAAGAGCCCTCCAGGAGTTCTAGGCAATTGATATTGAGACTCAGCTCCGCCTCTGAAAACCGACCCCCTGTCGACAACACTCCTCCCCCCCAACTCCAACGGCTGACATCTGATTCTATCACTATTTCTGGCGAGGTGCTGAAAATGGCTCGGCCATTTCAGGATTCCATGTGTTCCAGCCATCATGTTATCTCCATCCGGGCTTACCCCAAAATGGGGACTTGTTCTGTGTAAGAGAGGCCTTCCTCAAATGTTGAATTTTTCATTTCTGGGATCTGTAATGGAGGGGACTCGGAAAAATGGCCTTGATTGAGGAAGCCATAAGGCCCATAATTCTGCTCATCAATCGCAATAATATAGTCTGTCTGCACAATGCAGACTTCAATTCCCTCTTGATATTGCAAATCTTTTGGGGCGGAAGGATTAATTGTGTTCGGACCGAATCTATCTGGAATCCCAGAATATCCATCTGTTGAGCTGGCAACAGGACAGACTTCTGTGAATTGATTAAAAATCCCAAACTCTGAAGAAGCTGAATGGTCCATGAGAGTTGGGTCTTGAGCTTCTGAGGGAGAGAAGAGAAGATTGTCTAGATATACTATTAGACGTACTCCCCCAGCTCTCAGTGACTCCACCACTGGTCTCATCAGTTTGGTGAAGCACCAAGGGGCTGATGAAAGTCTGAAGAGAAGGGTCGTGAATTCCATGCACTGACCTCACCACATGAACCGAAGAAACCGTGTGTGATGTGGGAAAATGGGAAGGGAAAGATAGGCATCTTTCAGGTCCAGGCAGACCACCCAGTCGCCTTCTTTTAGAAAATCCCTTAGCAAATGAATGCCCTCCATATTGAAATGTCTGTACAGTATCCAGACATTGAAATCTTTGAGATTTAGAACTAAAAAGTGACCTCCGCCCTTCTTTTCAACCAGAAAAGTGGTGCTTATGAACCCCTTGGGATGCGGTAAAGACAGACATATTGCCCCTTTTTCAAATTTATTTTTATTAGAGTTTTATATAGCGCGAACTAGACCCGAAGATATCAGGTATCAGAGTGCTTTACATGAGCACCAGTTGCGTTACAGACGGACACATTCATTTTTGTTGGGCACGGGGAGACTAAGTGATTTTCTGTCATGGTAGTGTCCTGAGGCAAGGTTATGCATGTGCGAGGGACACACAAGTTAGCCAACCCCTCTTTGCGCTATTGCGGTATGACCGGCAGGCGAATGAGTCTCCTAAACTACATGCCCCCAGAATCCTCCGGGGCGATCATAGCGAGCGTGCTGACACACCTGTAAGAGGAGGGGGAGGATATAAGCCCCTCCTGCACGCTTCCCCGGTGCTTGCCAATTACTGTTTTGTTCCGTTATTCTCTTGTGAAGGACGGTCTTTGTTTCTCTTGCTCTCGTCCAGTTCCTTCTGACACTCTGCCTGCACCCGTTCAGAGCGTGCGTTCCAGCTCTGCTTCCTGGGGTGTTGCTTCCTTGGCAGTGACTAAACGTTTCAAGCCTTTCTTCCGAACAGCGGAGCCACCTCATCACTCATCTCACTCAGCGCGACCCCGCCCAACTGCCAAAGGAAATTGACGGCAGTACGTGAAATTGACAGCGTGCTGGTTTCGCTGGCAGCTATTGTTACGAGCTGCATTTCTCGCTTCCCTAAGGAACCTCCCTTTCTGCTTAGGAGGTCGATGTCAGCGTGGGGATTTTGTCTTTTCTCTTGTCATCCGTTACTGCGGCTCCTGTGAGGAAACACGGAGCTACCAAATGCGAACTACCCCAGCTAAGTGGGAACTTTAATTACTTAATCCTTTTCCGTTCTGATGAGCATCTCCTGCATTTCAAATTGCTCTAGTGTTCTTTTGCCTGAACTGTATTTGTGTGCTATCCTGGAGGAGGGTAGTGACTTTTACTTGCGGGAGAACAATTCTAAAGTGTGCGGGTGCACACATTCTTACCTTAATTTACTGAAAGGGGACTCAGTGGTATTCCTGTGGTCTGCTAAAGTGCGCAGCAAGGTGCATGTGAGTAATATTATCCAGGGCGTGCAAGCAAGAAAGGGGAAAAGCACATAAGCTGTTATTAACGGGTCTCCTTTCTTGTATACAGGCCTTTCCGCACGACGCTGAGGCTCCTTCCCCACACGTCGGTGATCCGCTTCCTCCAGAGGGTTTCTGGACGTGGCTGCCGTTGCAGTAGGCAACGCCTTTTGTTTTCTCCCTTTCCCTGTTTTCTTTCCCCGGAGTGCTTACATACTAAGCAGTGGAGTTTGGTTACACGCTCTGTGTGGTAGCGCCCAGAGGAATCAGGGACCTAGCAGCTTTCCATCACCCCCGCTGGACAACCTTGCATGTTAGTGTACATACAGTGGACCGACCTGACATTTGCCCAGAATCACAGGATGTTGAGCGTTGTTACCGAGACTCGAACCCGGTTCCTCAGCTTCGAGGTCGACCGCTCTAGCCGTAAGGCTACATCCTCTCCCCTTTGTCTAATAGAGTTTTAATTTTTGAGTCTATAAAACACTGTTCTGTTTGGGGAAAAATACATTTGCCTTGTGGGACCAGACTGAATTGGGGAGTCGTAAAATTCCAGTTTGAAACCTTGTATGGTCTCTAGTACCCATGGATCCATGGAGATCCCTTTCCAGTTGTCTGGAAACAAACCCACTCTTCCCCCCCAATATCACTTCGGAAAACTGAATAATTCTTACGAGAATATCCTGTGTCCTGGTTCGCTTCTTGTTGTCCGCGTCAGGAGTGGCGGCAGAATCGGGGACACCACCTCTGGATCATGTGGGGTAGAGGGTAGGTTCTGTTTGGTCTCTATACCAGCCACCTCTGTCCCGGGGGTAGTATCCCTGTTGAGAGCCTTGGTAAGTTCCTCGGCCTGATGCACGTCATCCATAGCACCTGGCCCTGACAAAAAGGCCTCTTCGGAACACTCTTTTAATTGACATCTGGGCCTGTCAATTGAGTAGGTGGAGCAAAATCTAGAAAGTTCCTTAACAAAGGGACCCCTGAACAATGGACAATCGGCCACTGGGCTGGTTTACGAGGTGGCTAAATTATTAAGCTTTGGGTCTATCCTCATGAGGACAGATCTCCGGCGGTCCATGGATATGGCGCAGTTGGTGTTGCCTAGCTGGCAAATGGCTCTCTGCGCCCAGCCAATCAGATAATCCGTATGCACCATGTAATTGGACTATTTGCCTTAGTATGCCAACTCAAGAATCTCCGTCAAAGGTCCTGCCATGTCAAGGAGCTTGCCTTGACAATTACGCCATGATCGGTCAAGGCCCTTTGCATTTTTTTTCATAACTGTGACCATGGTAGGGTCTATCTCTGGCGTATCTGTGACCTTACCTGCAAGGTCTGAGCTTGGGCACTCAGTATGAAGGCTAGCAGGGACCTCCTTATCAAAACTCCGTCGGAGATGAGACTGAACATACTCCACAACTTGTGGAAGCCCGGCCTAATTTGAAGCTCTGGGGTGAATTATTTCTGTGGGCGCGAATCGGAGTACCCGAGGGGTCGTGGCAGGGGCTCGTTTCTTTTTACTAGGCCCTGGTTTATCACCCTCATCGCTGTCATCAGTGTGTGAAGAAGAATCCGGTCCCAGGGTTTCGGCAACGAAAGATCTGTGTGATTGAGAGGACTCTCCCGGGGGGGGGGGGGCTTTGGGGGTGCTATAATCATGCTCGTTATGCTCGGTCTCTCTCTTATTCCTCAGCTTCTCAAAAGCATCTGCATGTGCGTCTGCTTGGGGCTTAGCCTTGGCTTTGTACTTTTTTGAAGGGACAGCTTCATTGCTGGCTGAAGGGATCAATTGTTGCCAGCCTCGTTGGCGTGCATAATCACTCAAGTCCCCAGTAAAGGGGCCTAGTGCACGTACAAGGGCCTTATTAACTGATTGTTGCACGCTGTAGTCTAGTGCATTCATTAAATCCAGCTGGTCATTAGGATTATCATGGTAGTATTCTACCTCCGCCTCGTAAGGCTCCAACTTTGCCATTCTCTTGATAAAGTATTGGATTCACGGGGATCAAGAGAGTAAAGAGGGAGTGGAAATCCCTGCCAGGCAAGAGAGTCCACCTCAGATTAAGTGTAAAGGGAGCTGCCTGGAAAAACCCACTAAAGGCAGAGCCTGTGTAAATTTGTACAACCCTGTAAAAATTCTACAGTCAGGGCGTAAGAGGAGCATTAAATATGTGCCACCGCACTGGAATCAAGGATCAGGCTATGTGCAGAAACGCACGTGAATGCTCTGATCACTTTCCCTGAGTGTCGCATTTGAATTCTGCACATGCGCATTGTGGGGCTATTACTGGCAGTAGAAATAGGATTGCGCCTGTCACTGAGACGTGCACAGTCCGCTCCCACTCCACAGAGACATCACTCAGCGTCAGATATCTGACCGCTGTTACATACACATGAGAGATGATTTAAGTATCATTACATTGGTGCTACAATGCATGTAACATTATATCTAGTGACATGTATAGCGGCACACTATAAGAAGTCACGCCGCAACCTTTCAGCAATCATCAGTAACATAATAATAGACAGGCACGCTGGCTCGTCATACCATTAACCTAATTTGATAACACGTGTCACAGTTAATGAGCATATAGAATTAAGAGTACTTATCTAGCTGCGAAACAGCAAAGAAAGAGGACACAAAATGGTGGCTTCTATACTTATATGGGTGGTTCGCATATTATTGGAGCTTGTGATATGGGAGGTACAGGGAAACATGGGTAATTTAGTTTTGTTTTATTTTACTGTGACTGGCTGCTGAAATTTTGTAGCAAAGAAATGAGAAACATAATCGGAGCCTCCGGTCCGGACATAAAATCATCACCACACAGCAGATTCATTCTACAGAACCCTTGTAGGTGATAGTTCAACCACGTTGGTGCATACATGCCATCAAGCCCACCCACATTACTACACATCCCCTTCCCTTCTACCCTTAAAACCAAAAACAAGAGAAACAGAAGACAAAGAAAACTTACCACCAAAACAAATGGTGCATATATGAAAAGAACAGGACTGAAGAAGCAGTACCACCTTGCAATGAACATAAAAACATGAAACACAAGAAGATGCTAAAGCCCCATACTGGAATCCAACTCTTGGACATAGTCCTCTAGGTAATGTGGCAGTCTGTGATTTCTGACATGGCATACTTCCCCTGTACTCACAGGAACACTATCCGTACCGCCAGATGGGGTAGTAATTTTGACTCCACCTCCACCTCCCCCACCAACATCACCCTCAGCACCCACACCTAATGTCACATCGCTCAAGAATGACCTACTCCCCCTCATATCACCTCCACCTTTCTCCACGGCACATCCCACACCACGAGTGGACTTCCCAATTAACTCTTCCTCATCAGCCAACATAAAACTGCTGATACCATCCATACCTTGTTTGCCTTTGGCAAGGACAGTGCTATTTTCCGAAGACTCCATTTATTCTTATTCTCCAACACAACATAATCCTCATGTATCTCCTTGACATTGAAAGGCCTCCCAAAACTTGGACAACCCACCAGACACTCTGCCATGTTTGACCTTCACTCAATCACCAGCTCTATCCAGAGTCCTAATAATCTTCTCCCTGCCTTCCACACTAGTTTTTTTGCCCTTTTCCGTCAACCACACAGGTGTCAACTTGGTACCAGCCTTTCATCCTCTCAAACGGGAAGATGCCGGTTACACTGTTCACCGTTGTGCGATGAGCCCAAATCATGTCAACCATCACCACTTCCACATCACAGCCACACTGGTTTGCCATCAAAATAGCACCCTTGACCAACCAGTTGGCCTTATCTACAATTCAGTTGGCTTGAGGGTTGTAAAGGGAGTGCAATGGTGTTTCACTCTGCAATTTCCCAAAAATGTCTTCATTTCATATGAGGTAAGTTTTGTTTCATTGCCTGTGATCAAGAGACAAGAGTACCCCTCCTCTAAAACAAATTAGCATACGGTTTTGATGGTGGTTTTAGTAGTCACTTCTGAAACAAACTTCACAATTAGTGCACATCCACCAACACAAAAGCATTCTTGACCTCTCCCCTCTGTGGACACATGCATCCTATAAAATCTAAACAAACTGTGCTCCATGGTTCCCCTGGATCACTTATATGGTCCTCTACCGCCCGAACACCTGTTTTAAGTCTCCTCAAAATTTCCCTACAGATCTCACTCTATTCAACCCACTGCTTCACTTGCTCATCCATCCCTGGCCACCAGAAATTCTCACGTGTCCTTTTTTCAGTTAAGGTTTGCCTCAAATGCCCCTCGTGTGCCAAACTGATAATCCTCTACTTCAAACCCTGAGGCGCACAAATTTCTCATTTCAGGCAATTACATGCTCACTGTACAGTGACAATTCATCCAACACCATCACAAATGGTCTCAAAGAAGGAGCAACGGTGCTCTCCCTCTGCCTACCACTAATTTCTTCACACCCTCTAATACATGATCTTTCTCCATACACTTATACCACTCAGCAGCAGTAAAAGCTCCATACACACAGTCTTCAACATCGGTCACACAAACCACAGCTCCCTCTTGTTCTTTGGCCAAAATATCCTGGCCATTGACCTTCGACGACGTTTCGACCCTTAGAAGGATAGGAGGCTCTCATCAGGACTGAAATTGTCTGTCGTTGGCTGAGAGTGTTGAGGCGCTGCTCAACATAAACATAATGAAACCATATAGGGTATACACGCATATTCGACTGAGAGCCGCCTTGGTGAATCACTGTGAGGCAGCCATAAGAGGAGCACTTATTGGCCCACAAGGGACTATCACATTGAAGATAGCCCATTACATGGTTTAAGTTTCTACAAGACCCAGTTTCCATTGTAGCAGCTTCCATCACAGTAAGGAACTATTCCTTGGATTCACTCCCTACTCAGCACAGATGTTAGCTCTGTGAGCAGGAATTATTCCGATACCCTCTATGGTTTCATTATGTTTATGTTGAGCAGCACCTCAACATTCTCATTGGGAATCAGCCAGGTCGAATTGGGATTGTGTATCTGAGAAGAACAGCAAACCTTCTTGGCCCGTATGTAACCCATTTTGGAGATGCCGATCCTATACCACCCACGCAAACCCACTAGTCTACCAGCTCACTGAGGGCCAAGGAGTACCATAAGGGCATTTCAGGTGTAGTTTTGACCCTGACCCAGTCCCATAGGTGCCATCTCTGTATGCCAAATCTTCAATACAGTGTTCGTATGGTAATCTCTCCCAGTCTTGTTGAGGTTGCCTTATAGAGCCTTCGGATAGCCCCCTGGTGCGCGAGTTCTGTCTGCCATTACTGGCAGCTCTTGTTCTGTGGCGAATGCCCAATCCTTTATTATGATCAGCTGGGATGCCCAGTAATACAGTCACAGACCGGGTAGTGCAATTCCACTCTCATATGGGCTACATGTAAGAGTCTTGAGTGCTATTCTAGGCGGTCCACCGTCTCACAAAAGTCTTCTGGTGGTAGCGTCCACGTCTATGAAAAAGCTATCTTGTATCTTAACTGGTATTCTCTGTAACACATATAGGAATTTGTGGAGACTGATCATTTTATAGAGAGGTGCCCTCCCCAGTATCAACAACGGTAGTTTCTTCCAGTGTTGGACATCCGACTGGTATTCGTCAAAAATTGTATTCAGGTTCTGTCGCATTAATTCTGTTATGTATCTGGTGACGTAGATACCAAGGTACTGGAATCTGGTGCGTGTGTACTGTAGTGGGTAATCCCAAGTGGTCACCAATGTATAAGGGGAAATCCTAATGATTTCTGCCAGTTTATACATATCCTGAGTATGCCCCAAATATGTGTAGCACGTAAGTATTCTAGGAATGCATCATGTGCTATCTGCCAGATGAAGAAGAATATTGTCAGGAAAGAGAGAGAGATAACATCCTCCACGTCCGGGTCCCATCTTAGTCTCCTTATCTGTGCATTCCATCAGAGCTGCAGAGGAGAGAGTGGCAGCCCTGTCTGGTCCCTCTGCCTAGTGGGAAAATACGCAACAGTGTGCCTTTCACACTTATTCTGGTGATAGGGTCCTTATATAGCAAGTGAACCCAAGACATGAACTCCGGACCAAAACCCATCCTACAGAGGACCACTATCAAGTATTCATTCAAGAGAATCAAAGGCCTTTTCAGCATATAATGAAAGTATCACGGCGGCCAGCCAGCCAAGCATGGCGGACGTGCATCGCTAGAGCTCCGTCCTTCTGCCCCTAATTATCCTGTTAAACTCTAGTATCCCCCGCCATCCGGGTGCACCAAGCTAGCACACGAGGGCCTGAACAGTGGCAGCCCAAGATCGGGAACGGACGAAGGCGGAGAACGCAAGAAACAGTGTGAATACGATCCTGTGAGATCTGGCGCCGAGGGGCGTGCCGCCGAGCACTTACATGGGACGCGGTCGGCAGTTGCAAGGCGCCCGGCCTCCCCCGATCGGCGAGCACATCGCAGTGGTCGTCGCTGGGAAGGACTGCTGAGGCCCGCCGTCTGCGCTGCCCCTCCAGCGAAGCCTGCGGACCGCTGATGCGACGACGTGCCCCGTGAAGACCCAACGGTGAGGCACGCGCTAAGTAGTGTAGCGCCGCGGCCTACAGTAGCGGCCCACGCGGCACGGGCCTGCACACGTGGGGCTGTCGACATAGCTGAGGGGAGGCGGCGAGCTGCTGGGGGCCCCCTCGCCCTGAGGATCCAATTGCCCCCCTACTGGAGTGAACTGGTGGGCGTCGGCGCGAGCTGCCGCACAGGCGAAAGAAGACACCAGTGGGAACAGCCCGGTGATCCCCCGCGGCCGGCGACGAGCGCGCGGTGGCTGGGTTGCTGAGCTGCGGGACAGGCCAGCTGCGATTCCAGGAAGGTAAGCGGCCTGCTCCCCTGACTCGCCCCCCCACCCGCCAGAACAGCTGCCGCTAGCGATGGGCAGGGGAAGACTATAAGCACGCCCTAAGCTGCACTGGGACTGCCTGCTGATGCGTTGAGACATCGGGCATACGAGCCCTGTGGAGGCCCTGCTGGGGGCGCGCGTAACGCTAACGAGGAGCGAAGGCCTGGGAGGCGGCGAGCTGCTGGGGCCTCCCCGCCCTGGGAATCCAAGTGCCCCCCTGCTGCAGTGAAACAGCGGATGCTTCTCAGACGCAAGAAGATAACCGCTGAAACAGCCTAGTGATCCCCCACGACCGACAACGAGCGCGCGGTGGCTGGGTTGCCGAGCTGCGGGACAAGCCAACTGAGAGTACATGGAGACAAGCGGCCTGCTCCCCTGACTTGCCCCCCCGCCAGAACAGCTGCCGCTAGCGAATTGCTGGGGGAGACACTAACATGCCCTAAGCCGCACTAAGGCCATGTGCTGAAGCGGTACACCATCGGACATATGAGCCCTGCAGAGGCCTCGAGGGGCGCGCGAAGGGCTAAGAAGGAATGAAGGCCTATGGAAGCGGCCCACGCGGTGTGAGCCTGCGCCCCCTGCACTACTGGATCAGAAGCGAAGCGTAGCTGTGCCATTACACCCCTCCAGCTTCGACTCTGAGGTGCCCCCTGTGTTGCTGTGGGGGGGAGGTAGCTGTCCGCTGCGACTGTGCATTTGGACCGCCCGTGCGCCGCTATGGCGGTGTTGGGCCTGAACCGCCGAGCCACAGGGAGGGGCTGTTCCACGTGTTCCGAAATGGGCAGCTTGCCCCTAACTTCCCCCCTCCCCTCGCCTGGATTGGTGCTGCGCTGGGGTGCCAACTCACCCACACACCCCGAATTGCTCTGCGACGACTACGCAGGATATAGTGGAGGCGGGCAGCCACCGCCTGGGCTGAGTCGTGGGGCTGACCTGGGCCTCAGCTGCGCGGACAGGACAAGGCGAGTAACGACGCAAAACCTGCCCAGACGCAGATTTGCCCGGAGGTCGGATCGGGCCTAGGCTGTTTGCCTAAGAAACCGAGGGGGGCACTTACCCCGCGAAGCCCGAACACGAGGAGACGCTGTGCGCCTGCACCGCGCTGGTCCGCGCCGCTGGGACTGAGTCACAGAAGGAACGTGCTCGGCGATGCCACCCTCTCCCTGTACCGCACCATTGGCCGTCAATCGGTGCCCAGAGACACCTAGGTGAGCGCACACAGACCAGCGGGTCTGCCGCTAAGACAGTCAGACGCCAGGGGAGGCCCTGCCCCTCTCCCCCCCTCGCTACATGAAAGTATCACGGCATGTTCCTTTATCCTTTATCTCTGAAGCTTTGTACAAAACACCATACAAGTGGCGCAGAATGAGCCTTGTCGATCTATGGGGCATAAATCCTGATTAGTCTGGAGCTATGAGCTTATCGAGTACATCGTGCAGTCGGGTGGTTAGTATTTTGGCCAGAATTTTCATCTCAATGTTTAACAAAGGGATGGTTCTATAGGCTGCACAGTCTTCCGCCGGTTTCCCAGCTTTATTTATATAGACAATATTGGCAATGCAGCGATCCTCCGGTAGGGAACCCTTCTTTCGGTCCTCAAAACATCCTTGCGAGAGGCTCACTGAGGTGCACACTGACAAACTTGATGAACTCCGGCGGCAGGCCTTTAGAACCAGGAATTTCAACACTCTTTATTTGTTTAATGGCTTCCGCCACCTCCGCCAGCTCTATCTTTTTCCCTGGTTTTACCCTATCTTCAAGTGGGATGGTGGGGATCTGTAGATCCTCCACAATTGTCATTTGTTCAGTTGTCCAGTCACTCCTGGTGCGCTATAAATTAGTTAAGTAATCCGCAAAGGTCTCAGCAATGCTTATGGCAGTATGGGCTATGTTCCCCTGGGATGTGCATATGCCCGCACCTATCTCTGCCCAATCTAGACAGAATAGTTTAGTCTGGAGCCAGAGCACAGGCCTCCCGGGACATAATCGTTTTGCCGTTTCCCCCATGGGCCACCCACCAGAGGTCCACCAGCTCTAGCGCTTTAGTGAATTGGAATAGTTATTTGCATCTCTACCCATTTGGGCAGTGTGGGAGTACCTATCTAGCTGTGTTTGCATCATGAGGTTATAGTCTCCTCACAAAAACACAATGTCCTCGGGGGCTTGTATGAGCCATCTCCCTTTCTTTTCCAGCATCAATGTTTAGAGGCCTGGTCCTGGGGGAGTGGGAATAGATCGATGCTGCTAGTATTTTCTCTCCATTCTATTTGCCCAATATGGCAGAGTAGCAGCTCCCTGGGTCGAGTCACGTGCGCGTAACTGTAAGTGAGAGAGATTTGCGTGCCACTATTTCTGCTCCTCGAGGACCTGATGTAAAGCTTGAGTGTGCTAAGACTTTGTCTCTGCCCCTACCCAAGAATCCACAATTATTACCCAAAAGGTATGGTTCCAGGAGCATTATCAAGCCAGGCTCCTGTCTCACCAGAAATCTTGTGACCACTCCTCGGTTCACCTTATTCCCCAGACCATTAACATTCAATGTGAGGATCTTAAGGTCTACTGTACCTTGTTTCATTGTAATATTAGCTTATGTTTTCTCACCTGACTAGTCTCATCATCCAACCCATTTCCCACCCATCGCTTCCAACACCATTTGCTTTGCATCTCAGGCTGCCAACCTTTTCCCCCTGCCCCACCCTACTACCTCACGTCATGGGTCCTGAACTACCCACCACCCCAACGCTTGAGCAGTCTGTCGCCCAAACACAAACATCAGCACATTAAATGAACAACAACAACAGCAGACTCAACCTGTCCCTTCTCATCTGGGATTTTGGGGGCATGTGGCTGTGACAAAGCATCGCCCAAAACCCCTGTGGACCACCAGCCGAAGCTGCCTCTCTTCAGTTCAGGTTCCTGGCTTGCCCCCCGACAGCCTTGTGACTTGGGGGTGTCAGTGTTTCTTTAGACCGCAGGACATGGGTTCCGGTACGAGCTCTCTCTTGCGTGTCAGTGGATCTTTTTCATGTGGCTGGCTGCAAGCGATCCAGCCATTTGCACAAGCCTTTCCATGTCATAAAGAAATATGAGTGGCCCTCAGAAATTGCCTAGGTTTCGCTGGAAGAATCATCATGTATACGATGTAGCGATTACACAGTTGTATTTTTGCCTTATCAAATGTATGCCGTTGCACCAGGACTTCCTTTGGGTAGTTGGGAAATACCATGATAGTCTGGTTTTCAAACTGTATTGGGTTGCGTTGGCAGGCTGCTCTCAGGATCGTATCCCGATCTCCGTAGTTGAGCATCTTGGCGATAAGCATCCTGGGTTTTGTTCCCAGCTTCGGTGGTGTTCCAGGAACTCTTTGAGCCCATTCAACAGCAAATTGTGGGAAGAGGTTTGCCAGGCCAATCGTAATTTTAATGAAAGTGTTCGATAAATTGCTTGACCTCCCAACCTTCTGGTTTTTCTGGGAGGCCCATCAGGCAGATATTATTGCACCTGGATCTACCTTACTTGTCTTCGCCCATTGCAGAAGGTACTGAATTTCCAAGGAAAGGCAGTGCATCTCTGTTTTGATGCTAGCGGTTGAGTCCAAAGGTTTTGTCAAGGTGCCTTCCGCCACATTCACTCTGGCCGCAAATTTATATCCACTGTCACAGTGTCAATTTTGGTTTCTAGGGCTGGGTCCAGGTTGTGCCCCTTGGGCTGCCCGGCTGCCTTCGGGGGAATTTGTTAGAAAGCATTGGTTGAGGCTGGAGGATTGGATTGTTTTGCAGGGTTTTTCATGACCCATAACTATCTTGATAGGGAGTGCCAAATATCCAGCCAGGCTTCCTCTGGACTATGCCTTCTCAGGGTTCACTGCGGACTCCATCTTTTTTTTGTTGTATATATCTTTATTAACATTTGTATAAACATTACAAGATCAGTTTGTATAGTCTCGTGAACATATATGAGGAGCATCAGAGCAGAATAAACATAGAGTGAGCAGTTTGGTTACATCACGTACATATACTATAATCCAATCATCGTAAATAAACGCCCCATTTCCATCCGTTACCTTACCCGACTCCAACCCCGCGGGTTGTCCTACTTGATCCATATTATTGAAGTTTTAAGAGCAAACTAGTGTCTGTGTGATCCCCCGCTCCAACTCCCCTCCACCCTCAACTACAAAACATCCCTCCCTCCCCCCGCCATGTCTGGTATACTTCCTTTCATTATAACTACTTGTCTTTTAGCCTTACAGTCCATGTCTATTCATTGTCCAGTATGTCCTCAGTGGGCAGTCGCCCCTGTCTCTTGCGTACCCACTGGTCCGCTTCCCGTATGTGCGTTCCCACCATCCTCCTCGTGTATTTCGCTGTCCACACTGTCCCTTGTCAGCCCTCCCACCATCGCCCTCCACGCCCGCAGGTCATCCTCCAGCTTTTCATCCCTCCTAGTCTGCTGCATTTGGATTACCTCAGCTGATGCCCATTCCTTCATGTCTCGTACCCATTGTGTCAGTTTGGGTGGTCGACAGCCTAGCCATGATATGGTAATCCGTTGTTTCGCCAGCACCAGTCCCAGGAGGACGAACCTCCTGCTCAGACCTTTATTCTTGGGTCTGGGCAACAAGCCAAGCAGCACCACCCGGATCTCTCCTAATATCTCCCATCCTGTCACTCCTCGCAACGCATTCAGGACATCCCTCCAGTAACCTTGAAGCTCCGGGCAAGACCAAACCATGTGGATGAATACAGCGTCAGCCTCTCCACACCTAGTACAGTGCCCGATCGCTCCGGGTAAATCTTGTGTAGCATCTTGGGTGTCACATATACATGGTGTACATAATTATATTGGATTAATTTAAACCTCACATTCGCGCTCACTTGCTTAACCCCCTCATGAATTTTAACCCAATCCTTCTCTGTGATGGGGTCCCTCGTCAACGCCTCCCACCTCGCCTGAACTGGCAATGCCCCGACCGCCCCATCATCCTGTATCGCCCGGTAGAGATGCGAAATCAATCTGCGCCCTTGGGCCATCATTATCAGGGTCTGTAACACCCTAGAGACAGGAGGATCGTCTGGGAACATAGGCCATAGCTCCCTCATCACTTGTGCTATTTTCCCATACTGCAGGAACTGTCCTGGGCCTAACTCAAAGGTTTCCATTGCCCACTCTCGTGTAATGTACTGTTTGTTGTCATAGAGATCCCCCATGGTCAGGCAACCCCCTTCCCGCCACCTCTGTACCGACATGGACGCAGAAATCTGGTGAAAGGGTCGAACGACCCATAATGGCATGTCCGGGGCATACAGGGCTCTCTTCAACACTTTCCGGACTACCAATTCCCATATTCCCGCCACGTGTTGAACAATATATGGGCTAGTCAGGGGCACCTGTGCCCCCATCATTAGCAGCTCGGGCAATTCTCTGTCTCCAAAAGTCCCTGCCAGTAGGGTCTTCTCCCAATTATCGTTCCCGTCTAACCAATGTACCGCCTGTTGTAGTTGTGAGGCCGCATAGTAAAATTCCAAGCACGGGACTTCCAGACCCCCGTTCTGCCATGTTCTCTGCAGTGTGGATAAGCTGACCCGTTTACGTTTGGGTCCCCATAATAAGTCTGTCAAGAACCTGTCCAGTGTAATGAAAAAATGTCGGGGAATCCTAAAGAAAGAGTGCTGCATCGCGTATAGGCATCTAGGCAAGACCACCATTTTAATCCGAGCTATCCTCCCCATAAGTGACAGAGGCAGCACCCGCCAAAAGTGCATCGACCCTCGCAACCCCTCCACTACTTTACCTATGTTAAGCGTCAGATATTGATCGGCTGACTCTACCAGCCTAACCCCTAGGTATCGGGGTGCAGTCCGTACCCACGGGAGCCCCACCTCCGGCAGCCCTTCGTCTGAAAGTGAGGCCAGTCTTCCCAATGGAATCAATTTAGACTTCCCACGATTGATCCGCAGCCCCGAAACATGGCTAAACTTCTCCAGAGTGCCCAGCCGAATTGGTATCGCATGGGTAGGTTCCCTGACGTACACTAAGGTGTTGTCCGCATACATGGACACCACATGGTTAGTCTCACCTAGCATAATCCCAAAAGCTTCCAACTCTCCCCGCAGTCCCGCTGCTAGCGGCTCCATTGCCATAGCAAAAAGTAGTGGCGATAATGGGCATCCCTGTCTGGTGCCACGTTGCAGCCGAAAAGCCCGTGATACCAACCTTCCCACTCTAATCCTAGCCTTGGGTTACGAGTACAGCAACCGCACCCATTGCAAGAATTGTTCTCCTACCCCCAAAACGCAATACTTCCCAGAGGTACTCCCACCCCACGGAGTCGAACGCTTGTTCGATATCCAACAGTGCTAGAGCGCATTCCTCCTGTTGTATTGCGGGTGAGTGCCATACATGAGCCAGTCTCCTTAAGTTAAGGGCCGTACTGCGTTTGGGGGTAAATCCCACCTGATCAGGATGAATTAGCCTCTGCATATATGGTTGTAATCGTGCTGCCATGATCCCGGTAAGGACTTTCATGTCAATGTTTGATTGGGAAATGGGTCTATATGACCCCGGAAGCTGGGCGACTTTCATGTCAATGTTTGATAGGGAAATGGGTCTATATGACCTCGGAAGCTGGGCGTCCCTGTCCACCTTAGGAAGCATAACCACCACAGCCTCACTCATGGAGGGTGGGAGTGTTCGTTTTTGGAACGCCTCGTTATATACCTCCAGTAGGCGGTCTGCTAAAATGTGGGCGAATTTCTTATAAAACTCAGCCGGAAGACCATCACTTCCGGGGCTTTTGGCTGATCTCAGGGACTTAATACTCCCTAGTATTTCCTCCTTCGAGATCGGGTCGTCCAACACCTGGCTGGCCTCATTATCTAACCACGGTAGGTTCAGCGCAGTAAGGAGCCGCTCCATCTCTTCTAGAGTCGGAGCAGGTCGCCCTGCGTATACTCCGGCCAGGTGATCCGCCAGAGTGTCTAAAATTGCCTGTTGACTATACACTGTGCGACCATCAGTGGTCTTCATCTGGACTATAGGTGACACCGGCGTCTCATTACGGATCAGTTTTGCAAGAAGCACTCCCGAGCGATCCCCCTCCGCATGCAGGCGTTGTCGGTACTCAGTGTAAAAGTACTTCTCAAGTCTACATGACGCCCCTAGCAATTCCTCCCGTGCCTCCCGCCACTTGTTCAATCGGTCAGGCTTCGTAGGCAGCGCCCCTTCCAGCTCAGCCAGCCTCCTTTCTATAGCCTGAATATCTCTCTCGAGTTGCTTCCGGACCCCATAGGTCGTGCTAAGGCAAAACCCTCGTACCACCACTTTCATTGCCTCCCACTCCATACCCCTTGACGATGACGAGCCCCAATTCGTCGTGAAATAGTTAGAGATTTATTCCTCGAGCTTTCCATCAAATGACGGGTCTGTGAGTGCTTCTGTTTGGAGCCGCTCCGCTCTGAGCCGGCCCATGTTTAGAGTTAACAATAGTCGGGAGTGGTCCGAGATATACCTCGGGAGATACACTATCTCCTCCACCCTGGGCATCAAATTCTGTGACAAGAGGACCTGGTCCAGTCTGCTGAACGTATTAGTCGCGGGAGTGTGACACGAGAACGTCCTAGTATCCGGGTGTCTAACCCGCCATGCATCTACAAGCCCCATTTCCCTAATTACATCCATTAACGCCCCAGTCATGCCTGGCTTAGTGTTTGCTCGGGGGGGTTCATTGTCCAGTGTCCCGTCCATTACACAATTAACATCCCCGAATAGGATAATGTCCCCACCCAGGTATGGAGTTGCTGCCGCTAGCATATCATAGAAAAAGGAATGAGCATCTGAATTGGGTGCATTCACATTTATAAGACACATCTCCTGGCCTTCTAGCCTATCATGTAATATCACGTAGCATCCCTCAGAGTCAAGGACATGGTGTAGGTGCTGAAAAGGAGTCTCCGGGGCCACCCAGATCAACGCCCCCCAAGCAAATCCAGAAAATGAGGTGACATATAGTTGACCTCGCCACCTGCATTTAATGTATGGTAATGTGTCACCCCATACATGCGTCTCCTGCAGACTTGCTATAGCTATTTTATACCTCCGTAAGGAGTGCACCCTTCTGCACTTTTCCAGTGTTGCCATCCCCCATATATTCCACCTAAGGAGTTTCGTCAGGGAGGGAGCCATAAGCCCATGTACTTGGCGTCCCATTTCCGTTCCCATCCCGCCATTGCCGTGTTGGGCTGAATAAGCTGCTGTAGACCACAGCCCAGACATGGATTCCCTAATCTTCCCCAATAACCATGCAGAACAGTTAAAACAAATTGAACTCCAGAAGCCCCCCCCACCCACTGGGCAGTGCAATAAAGCTATCGCCCACGTCATCATAACGAGTGAACAGCATCATCCTCCTCCCTAGACCACCCCCCTCAGGATTCTTAAATACTACCTTAAGACTCTACAGTAACATTCCCCAACACAATATACAAAATAAAGCCCACTGGGCCATGTATTGACCATAAACTTCCATATAGGCGCTATGCAAGCGACTGGATCCCCGACCTGGGCCGAGGCCTCAAGCTCCCGGAACGAGACCCAGCCACTATTGAGGGGTGCGTCCACCCCCCGTCCGCGGCACAAATGTACATTTTGTTCCTCACCTAGACTCATAGGAATAAGAAAATGACTATACTTAACAACCATTAGCATATGAATTACTTAGAGTCACTTATCTGAGTGTTCATAGCCCCGGACCAGTATTCCCCTTCCAACCTGTATTTAGCCCACATTGGTGTCCGGAATGACCTCCGATGAGGTCAGGTCAGAGTTCAGTGACCCTTCTACCACCTGTAAAGTGCCATCCTCACACACCTGAACCCTCCCAGAATCACTCGTGCCTCTGAGTCGCAATCTCCCAGACGGCCTTCTTCGCCTTCCCGTCCGATCCATCGACACCTCGATTTGTCCTGAATGCATCTGTGGCTGCCGTAGGGGCTCCCGGCCTCCTGTAGTGTCCATCCAGTCCGACGCCTCCCCAGCCGACCCGAAGAACAAAACCCTGCCCTTATGTTCAACTCGGAGCTTGGCTGGGTAAAGGAGGCTGTACTACAACCCAGCCTCCCTCATGCGTTTCTTCACTGCCAGAAAGGTGCGTCGTTGGTCCTGCACCCTTTGCATATAGTCCAGGAATATTGATATATAGTGTCCCTCATAATGTAGGTTCGATTTGGTACGGGTGGACTGCAGGAGCATATCTCGATCCTGGTAATTGAAGAATTGGGCTATGATGGCCCGTGGTGGCGCCCCTGGTCGCGGAGGAGGAACCAGCGCCCTGTGCGCCCTCTTGATGTTGAAAAACTTGGATGGTTTGCCTGGATCTAGAACTTTTGTTATCCAGTCTTCTAAAAACAGTTCCGCAGAGGACACCTCCGTTCGTTCCGGAAATCCCACGAATCTCAGATTGTTCCTCCGCGAGCGTCCCTCCTGGTCTTCAGCCCGCTCATCCAACTTAATCGCCTTCCTCTGAAGTTCCATAACCGTGTCCCATAGGGATTTGACCTCCGTCTGAAGGACATCCACGTTTTGTTCTGTCGTGGTGACCTTGTCCGAGACCTTGCGCAGGTCACATCTGAGGAGGTTAACATCGATTGCCACGGCAATCCCTCATTAGCTGACCGGCCTCCGGCGCACACACCCTTGTGAGGTTCCCATTAAGGATACCCCAATTGCCTTTTTCCGGCGAATCCAGCACGAGGATCTTATCTTCACTACGCCCGTCGCTGCACGCATGATTTATCGGAATTTCGAACCGCATCGTGGTTTCTGACACGGAGACTGGTCCCGCGCAATTGCCGGATAGGAATTCTTCTGATGCCTGCCCCCTGTCAGGCTTTCAATTTCAGGCATGCTTATGTTAAGTTCTGATGATGATCCTTGTATTTACTGTATGGATCGAAACGCCGTCGACACCCATCACACCTTATACACTCCCTTAAATGTGTTATTAATTGTGTAAGGGTGTAAAAAGACGATTTGTTGGCCCTATGTGTTATTGCCATATATGACAAATCGACAGCCGTGCCTGAGCCTTTCTGTATGTGTTCTATGTAGGTGTAGTGAGGGCACAGGCTTGTGTCCCGCTTACTCTATTTTGTGTTTATGAATAAGTTTTTACTCTGTTAACTATAACATTAAAGTAGACCTCTGTCCGGCTGGACAAGTCTTTTTCAATATAGAACTGATTGAGTCTATATTCATCTCTCTCATACTATACAGTTCCATGGGACCACTGTTTTCTAGAAAAGCATCGATCCTGGTCACCATCTCATCCCTTGCCGTCTGTACGGCTGTCAGAATATCACTTAGAGAGGGGTCCCGTGGTTCCTCTCCCGGCGCCATCTCTGCGTCTTCTTCACTTCGTGTATCCCTTTGGTCAGGGCCCTGAGGGAGAGGCTGCGCGTTGTTCGATATTTTATTCGATTGCGCACTGGTGCCTTTATCCTTCCCCATGATGGGTGCAGTATCTCACTGCACCAGGGCTGTTCAGCCTGAGCACGGCGCTGGGCCACCGCCCACTTTTTCCTCTCCACGTGTCGCTCCGGTACACCCGTCGCACAGGGCCTCATCCAGTCCCCATACAGTAATTCACTTATTGCCCAGCCTGAGTGCCAGGAACCTTCAGTACGTGACCAGGACTGTGGTTCGCCATGGATCCTTCTGTACCTTTCTCTCGGCCCCCAAGTGACCCACACCGTTCGAGGCCAGGCGTAGGGCAGGGAGGATGCCGGCTATCCTCAATTCCCCAATGTACTTCGACCGGGCCTCAGAGATTCAATATCTTCCCGTCCTCCACTGCCGGTCCTGCCGGTTGTCGGGCAGGGTATCACAAGCAGGTCCCCTCAACCGTCTCCTCAAGGCGAGAGGAGTATTGGCCCCTTAGTATGCGCCTCCATCACCATATCCGGGCACCAGAGTCTCTTGC
This sequence comes from Calotriton arnoldi, assembly GCA_963921515.1. Lineage (NCBI taxonomy): Eukaryota > Metazoa > Chordata > Amphibia > Caudata > Salamandridae > Calotriton > Calotriton arnoldi. The sequence continues at coordinate 216,740 of CAWUFW010013114.1, forward strand.
CCCACAGAGCAGCGCCTCCTATGCTATCATTGTTCCTGCAGCAGTCCATCTATGGCTACCTTCCAGGGCCCAATTGTGCGGTAATCTAGTCGTGTCTTCTCTGGACATGGAGGTCTTCCTTTTATCATGCATCAATCATTGTCCCATCCCGAGTTTCTGCTCCCACAGTCCACCAGCCCCATGTACTCGTGTGCGGCCCCTTCTCCAGCTAGATGCCCACCGAACAGGCCCCACTGCTCACACAGTATGTACTCGTGGTTCCCCCTGTCTTACTCACTCCCGGGCCTCTGTGTTCCCTGCACCGCCGTGGGGGCCCGAGAGCAAACGGAGCCCTCGTATCTCCAGGGCTCCGCCTAATGCCAGCCAGGATAGGGTATCTTGACCCCGTCCGATGCTCCTGCTGTGATGCCGCTGTCAGCGCACAGGGCCGCCGCTCACTGTGGGGGGGCAGGTGAATGTTTTTAACGGGGCCCACGTTCTCCTGGACTCTAGTTTATGGCGGTCAGGGCCAAGCGTCCTCTGCGCCCTCTGTTCGCTGCTGCTGCGGCGCCTGGCAGAGCTCTCTCAGCAGCGCGGATGTGCCCCGCTTGCAGCGGCGTGTGTCTCAGCCCTTTACCGCTGCCCGCTTGCTGTCCCCATCATCCGCTGGCTCCCAGCGCCCAAGATCCCGGATGTCTCCACCGTTGCTTTTTTACCCTTCTCGCCAGCAGTAGTCAGGCCAGGGAAGCCTAGCCCTCCGGGCCTCCCACGCGCTCCGCAGACTCCGCCACGCCAGGCAAGATGGCGGCCCCGTCCGTGGGTCGCTCCACTCCTATCGCCGCATCCGCCCAGTATGTATCCCCTTGGAGGGAGAGTCTGACTCGGGGATACACTGGTCAAGGTATTTGCTGATGGTGAGGTCAGGGCTCGCTCAGCACCTCAGGATTCTGCCGGATTTTGCCGCGTTAGGACGGAGCTCAGCAAAACGCGTCCTACTCGGCCATCTTGTTGGCCACGCCCCTGCGGACTCCCTCTTGCTCTATATGGGGCATGTAGGATTACAGAGCACTCAGAGGCTCAGGATCAATGCAGCGGGCACCAGCTGGTCCTTTCGTGCCACTCCACTCCTCCTCCGTTGTGGCCATATTTTGAGAGCCACCAGCCTCAGTACCTATCCACCCGGCAAACCTGTGCTTGACATCTGTTTTGACAGGTGTGGTCTCTGCCTCCTAAAGTCAGGATTGGAACGAGTGTGCCTGGAGGGCTCCAGTCCCCGCTGGTTGTGCCTTTACTAGGGGGAGTTCTTTGCCACACCGTACTTCCACCCTCTGGTGCAGTGTGGGCCCGATTTACTGCTGCTACGCAATGCTCACAGGCCCCACTGATCCGGTTGGGTTAGTACCTGCAGGAGGTTACCATCGTGGCTATCACCGCCGCAGGGAAGCTCTGCTCTGGGATGTGTCCTAGGAGGCCGGTGGTCCCCTGCCTGTTACCTCCATCCATCAGTGTTGTGCCCCTGGTTTTCAGGTGTGCCGAAGCACCACAGTGATCGCACCCCTCACCCGCTATGGTGGATCACTCTCTACAGGCGGACACCAACTTGGCCGTCACCTCCTTCGGAAGCTCCATACTCCTGTCTGCATCTCAAGAGGCTGGGGGCCCCCCTCACTTCTCAGTTCTATTAGGGAGATTATCGGACCCCTAGAGTCAGAATTTTCACCAGCTATGCCATTGGCCGCTAGAGCTCTGGCATAGTGTGTCATTTTGACACTAGTTCCAAGCCACGCCTCCTCAGAATTGTAAATTCTTGATGCATCTGCTAGAAAAAAATTTATTCTGCAGGACCTGAGGCTCAGATTATGCTTGCTTGAAGATGTCCCAAAACCACAGAAGCAACATCCATTATAGGTTTATGATAAAACGATTTGAAAGTTGACTCTGAAGCCCAGTCTGCTGCTGGCATGGCGTCCTCCAGGGGAGAACCTAAAGCATGGGCTAGGCCTCGGAGGTCATTTCTCCCCTTGGAGAGTGGGTACCAAACCTGATAACATCAATACCTGCTTCCACCAAAAGCTAGCAAACCTACCTGGCCAAGGTAGCAGTTGAAACTGATCCAAATGGTTTCTGCAAAGCAATCAATAATTGCCTATTGACGCAGTTCTTGTGTACATGCCTCATCTTCTTTCAAACAACATACCACACATAATTTATAAGGGTCTGGAAAAGCAGGATAAGATAAACAATGTGAATTTGATTTTGTAAGCTTCAAAATAGTAAAGCGAACTCCATTTGAAGAAAACAGTCTTCCTGTTAAGTCAAGCGTTTTGACATTAGACACCCTCCTGCAGGATATACCAGCATCGCTAATTTGTCTGATAACTGTTTTCTAAATCACCATTATCTGCCAATATCTCCAAAAATGTAAGCACTAAATTGACATCCCAGAGAACCGTATAGCTTGGTCTCAGGGGATTAGAAAGGCTAATCCCTCTCATCAATTTACAAACCAGGAAAAGTCCCCCAACCGGCTTACTTCTGAGCAGGGAATGATCTGTAGAAATGGCAAAATTAAATTTGTTTACCGACCTGTAAGCAAGCCCCAATTCCACTTTGTGGGACAAAAAATGAATTATCATGAAGAGATTAGCACCTCGTTCGTCGCACCAACGAATCCATCTCCGCCATGCCAAAGCACATCTCTTGGGGGTACTGGAGAACCAAGATTATCGGATATACTGGTTAGCTTGCTGGGAAATGCCCAGCATACACTATCGTTACTGGAATCCATCCATGCCATGAGATTCAATTGTCCTGACATGATCAGGGGATGCAACAAATCTTCCAGATCCTTTAGAAGGTTCTAGACAGTTGGGACTTTGATCAGGAGAGCATATGGCAAATCCAGTAACACTGGGAACATTGATTGGGCTCTCCAGATCAGAGTAACTAGTACTATCTCCACTAATCGATGCCTCACTTGCAACAAGACCCTAAGAATCATCACAAAGGTGGGAAAGGTGTAATGAAGGATCCGCGACTAGTCTTGAAGGAAGGTGTCCATGGCTAGAGCCAGGGGATCTGATCGCCAACTGAAGAACATTGGGGACTGCTTGAAGAGGAGGGACTCAAACAAATCTATGTGACACAGCTCCCAAATCTGGTTCAGATTCTCAAAGATGTGAGGATGGAGCATCCAGTCACTGTTTTCCACGAATTGCTGAGAGTTCCAATCAACAATCACATTCCATTGATCCAGAATCTACTCTGTCACTACAGAGAGTTGTTGTTAAAGACAGAATTTCCAAAAATCCTAGGCTACCTCTGCTAACAACCAAGATCTCGTTCCACCCAGTTTGCTGCATCCTGCTTCACATGAACAACATCTCAACTGTCCAATACATCAACGGTTTTGTGGCGGTATAACCTTGATCGCAAATGATCCCGCCAGGAGCTCCAGGCAATTAACGTGTGCTTGCAACTCCCTCAGGGACCAGTGGCCAGCAGTTGAAATCGTCCACATCTCACACTCCCAGCCCCACCTGCTAGCATCCGATTCTATTATCACATCTGGTGTCTTGCCAAAGATGGCTCGGCTGTTCCAGGCTTCCATGTGGTTGAGTCACCAAGTCAGCTCTGTTTTGGCCTCTGCTAACAGAGCTACATGTGAGTATGAGAGCCCTTTCCGTAGGTGTTGAGTTTTCAAATGCTGAAAGGGTCTGTAGTGCAGAGGACCCAGGAATATTGCATCGACGAGGCCAAAAGACCCACTAACCTAGCGAGGGACCTCAATGATACACTCTGGCTGGATAACACTAAGTTCAAATTCTTCTTGATCGTCCTCACTTTTTGGGATGGCAACCGAAGTGGCACCTACTCCGAATCACTTGGAATCCCAGAAATTGTATAGATTGGCTCGAGCTTAGGATGTATTTCTGAGAGTTGATCACAAAACCGAGGTCCTGTGGCAACAGGACTACCCAAGAGAGATGAAAGAGAACTGTGTGCAGGTCCGGTGCCATGATAATCATATTTTCCAAATAGACGTTGAGTCAAACACCTCTCGTCCTTAGAGACACCCCCACTGGTCTCATCATTTTGGTGAAATACCATGGAGCTGACGATCGGTCGAAGGACCAGTGTCTCACCAGAAGAATTTAGGAAAGTGTCTGTAGGAAGCAAAGATTGGGACTGTTAAATAGGCATCCTTTAGGCCCAGATGCACCAATTAGTCCTGTTCTCGCAGGAGATCTTGCAGAAGATGGATATCCTCCATCTTGAAGTGGTGATACCAGATCCAAGCATTGAACTCCTGTAAATTCAGAACAAATTGGGATACCCTGCCCTTCTGAACTAAAAATATTGCACTGATACTCTGGGGTAGGGAATCGTTTGGCAAAGAGCATCTTTCCCCAAGAGCTCTTGAATTTCACAATCTATGAAAATCTGCTCTTGAAGGGAAAAACACAGTTGTCTCGGGGGAAATTGTTGGGAAGGAGTATCGTAAAACTCAATTCTGTACCCCTGAACCGTCTCCAGGATCCATGCATCTTGCAATATTTTCTGCCAATTGGAGAGGAAAAACTTAATTTGTATCCCCAAAATCACCTCCTCTGGTGGAATCAATCTAACATGCAAAGCGGGCCCCTGCTCCTGAAAGGGCTGGTCCACTATATGCACCCTTGTGAAAGTGTCCTTTGTCCCCTCTGGATTTGGACGGGAAGAAAGTGTCTCCTCTCGAAGAGTCATACCATCCACTTCGACCTTAAGTAGAGTTTGAATCTTTGGAATCCTTGGAAGGAGCCACGGCTGAATGTTCAACCACTGTAATGCATGGCCCTGCCAAAAAGCCAGTGTTGAACACCTTTTTAAGGGAAATTGGGCCTTATCTAGGACACTAAAGATGAATACAAATGTACTAAGGTCCTTTGAAAAAGGTGCACATAAAATAGCTCGTCAGCAATGGGGCTGGCCTCCTCCCTCGCAAATCATCGAACTTAGGATCGATGCGAATAAGGATAGGCCTTCGTCTTTCTGAAGAAATCGCACAATTTGCATGACCTAACTGACAGATTACACTTTGTGTCCAACTGGCTAGGATGTTCTGATCAATCCTTGGCTCTATAGGCCATTTTTAGCATTTTTGTGAGGGGACCCCCTAGGTCTAGGGATTTATCTGGGCAGATGCGCCAAGCACAATCCAGGCCCCTGTTCAGGTCCTTTGCATTTCTTTTCAGGAATGTAACCATGCTCGGGTCTACCTCTGGCATCTCGGTCACTTTACTTGGCAGAGTGTGTCTCGGGCATTCCACCGTTAATCGAGTTCGGACATATTTCTCTAAGCCCTTCCTTAACTATTCTTGGATATAGTGGTTTGGAAGTGGAAACCGATCTGAACACCGGGGTGGATGATGCCATGCAGATCAAAATCTAAGACCCTGGAAACAGAGTCCTAGGCGGAGTACTTAGTTTTACATTTCTTTTTGTTTATCCCAGGTTCTTCCTCCCCACAGGATTTTGACTCAGAAGAGTGTTCAGGATCTGTATCGGTGTCCCTAGCAGGGGACTTCAGGACAGAGTTGTCTGTTGTATTGGGTACACCATAAATATGACCCCCCCCCCATATAGGTGATAGACAACTTTTCCCAAGGCTCCATTCAGGGCCGTTTTGGGCTGTATAATTGCCCTTCCAGGAACTGGGTCTGGCCTGGCCAAGCTCCTAGGATGAACCTGTTGAATTTGACAACCCCGAGGTGATTGTATTGGAGGCGGGAAGGGGAGAAAATAATCAGCCATGGGTCAATTGAGGCCCAAAACCTTCACCAAGTGTTGCATGGATTTGCCCCGATGCAATGTATGTAACAAGCGGTAGAAACCACCACTAAGCCCAAATTCATACAACCGTGAGCTATGGCCTAACTCCACATTTGAATGGCAGCACAAAGGGGACTGCGCATGCTCAAACTAACCCGTGGAGATAGAAATAATGCCAGTAAGCCAAGCGGCACAGCCCACTCCCAACTATACAAGGTGAACAAGTCAGTCAACTGCTGAGGAACGCATGCGCAGGGTAGGTAGCTCACCCCTTACTCAAAATACTTGATCTGAGGAGAAAAACGAACCATTATAATACATGTCACAACAAACATCACAAAAAATATTACGATGCATCAAGGGGTTCGGGCCTGAAGAGCTAGTCAGCGAAGGAGAGAAAACAATGTTCACCAAAGGTAACAACCACAAATATCAATGTGTATTCAAAGGACAATGACAGGTACTTAATTTGGCCACTGAGCAGCAGCAAAGAAAGAGGAAATGATATGGTGGGCTACTTATGGGATAGTATCATATGTGATTGGTACATGTGATCTATGACAAGGTATGTTAATGTGAAATGTAGTTTTGTATTTAATCTCTTTTCATTTGCTATTGTTAAAACTCCAGTAAAGGTAGAGGAGCATTATATTAGCCTCTGGTGTGACATAGAATTATGCTTCCATTTCTTTACTGTATCAAAACATTACTCAATGAAAATAACAGTAAACACCAACTACACATCCCAAGAACATAAGGGAAAATCATAAGCAGTCCAGACCACCAAACACCATCCAGCACAGAGACCAAATGTGATGGATACCATCTTGACACTTTCTTTGCAGCGATCTTGTCATGAGCCATCTTACACAACTGAAAGCGTAGCTGAAGTTGGTGGTCGATAAAGTTGTTGAAGAGTAATACGCAATTGACCCTTATTATCAGATCTAGATTCTCTTGTATAGTCACAGCCAACAACACACAATTTTGGATTGTCAGGAGAACTGGGATATGAGATACATTTTGAATAGGTCTTAGTAAGTCTAGAAATGTGAAATTAAACTTTAGGCGCAAATATTCTAACTGTTGGAACCAGGGCCCTTACTTTAGACACTCGTCTGCATGAGATCAAACATAGCAGAGTAGTCAGTGTCACTGAACGTTGCTTCCTAGCGAAATCATAATTATCTGGCCATATTTCAAGAAATCTCAGTATCACATTTACATCCCACATACTGTAATAATTAGGCAGAGGAGGCTTCGGTAATTTTACTCCTTTCATCTACTTGTATACCAAAGGACATTCTCCAACTAGTTTCCCATCCAGTGGGGAATGGCCTGCAGAAATATCAGACCGAAAATTATTTGCTGACCTGCATGCTAAGCCTTTTGAGGCCAACCGGGGCAGAGTTCATCACAAATTGTAGATCTGTCCCCAAGGGATCCACACTTTGTTCGTTACACCAAGGCACTCCTGTCTTCCAGGAAGAGGAATAACGTATATGAGTACTGCTGGACATGCTGGTTTGACATGGAAAGCAGCTTATTCGAAAACGTGCACTTGCTAACGATGCCCGAAATCTTCTGAGCCATGAGTCTCAAATGACAACACCGCAAGAGGATGTAGGTGCCTAAAAAGGACTGTTAGGATCTCTGGATAATATGGTAGCAATACCTGGAGATTCTACAACATTTCCAGAAGAACCGGAAACCATGGTTGAGCCTTCTAAATGGGAGTCAGCAGAGTCAGATCTGCTTGATGTCTCCTCGCCTGAGCTGCCACTCGAGGAATCATCACGAACAGGGAAAGACATACTAAATACTCCCGCTCCAATCTTGGAGAAAAGTCTCTGTCTCCTTTGTCAGTGGATTCGGTCTCAAACTGAAGAATTCCATCAACTGTCTGTTCGGATGGGAGGCAAAAGGTAGATAGAACATGGGCCCCACTTGTTCAGAAGAAGTTTAAACACTTGGTGGTCCAACATCCAATTGCTGGCATCCTTCACGTAACGTCTGCTACCACTTTTTTTTTTTTTTAACTCAGCAGACATTCCGCCATCACAGAAATCTGGTGTAGAAGGCAGAAGTTTCAAAAGTATTTGGCTATCTCAACATAAATCTTTGAGTTCTATCCTCCAACCTGCTGATGGAGCAAATTGCTAATAAGTTGTCCATTTGAAAAGGATACAACAGTTCCAGTGGCGGCTCCTCCAAAGGGTTTTTAAGTCTTTCCCCATAGAAGGCGCAACTGGTAACGTGCGTTCTTAGCAATAGAGTTGATGTGGGAGATTAGGTTGAGTCTTTTGTCAAGAATGACACCTAGGGATTTAGTGCTGTCGACAATGATGGGTTTGTTGTTGAGTAGGTTCAGCTGATCCATCCAAGATTGAACAGGAGGAGGTGAGAGAGAGGGAGAGAGGAGGAGGAATTCAGTTTTGGCGGGATTCAGAATGAGTTGGTGAGCTAACATCCAGTTGTGAATAGAGTTGAGAGTAGAGTTGAGTAGGGAGAGATCGTGTGCGGAAGATAAAGGTATCTTCCCACTAGTCCACCAGGCATTTATTTGTGGAGAGTGACCCCTTGGGCAAGGGTCACTCTCCTTTGGGGGCAATATTTGTGGCTGTGTCTGCCCCCCAGGAGGGCAGATCGCCATGTTTTTTTAAAAAATTGGGCCCACTAGACCACCAGGGATTTGTTTGAGGGGAGTGGCCCCTTGGGCAAGGGTCGCTCCCCTATGGGGAGCATTAATTTGGCCGTTTCTGCCCCCCTGGGTGGGCAGATCGGCTGATTTTTTTTGTATGGCCACTAGGCCACCAGGGATTTTTTTGTGGGGAGTGGCCCCTTGGGCAAGGGTCGCTCCCCCTTGGGGGCATTGTTTGTGGCTGTCTGCCCCCATGGGGGGGGGCAGATGTCGCCATTTTTTTTATATTTGGCCCACTAGACCACCAGGGATTTGTTTTTGGGGAGTGGCCCCTTGGGCAAGGGTTGCTCCCCTTTGGGGAGCATTAATTTGGCCGTTTCTGCCATCCTGAGGGGCAGATCGGCTGATTTGTTTTTTTGTAGGTCCACTAGGCCACCAGGGGTTTTTTTATGTTGGGGAGCTGCCCCTTGGGCAAGGGTCGCTCCTCTTTATGGGAGGATGATTGTGGCCATTTCTGCCCTCTTTGGGTGGCAGAATAGCAGTATGTTTTTAGGCCCATCTGCCCCCAAGGAGGGCAGAAGCCACTAGACACCAGGGTTTTTTTAATTTTTGTGTTGGGGAGTGGCCAAAAGGGCAAGGGTTTCTCCCCTTTTACGGGGGTGAATATTTTATTTATACTCTTTGGCCCACCTACCCCTTAGCTTGGCTGGTGGATTGTGTGTGGACTGGTGCATTATTTGCATTTGTGATTGTAATGTTTTTTTCTCCTTTTTATTCTAGTGTAAAGCTTTTGATTCCTGTTTGCGGTTTCGGCAGTGGTTGTTCTGCAGTTTTGCGTAATTGCATTTATTTGGTAAGAAAAATATTTTTGTTGTGTGTACTCCAAATGAGTATTATTGTCATGCATGAATGAATTTTTTTGTAAGTGGTGTCATAATGGCAGCATATTTGTTAGTGTTCAGAGCATGAAATTCTTTGCGATGTTTTGCATTGTCTTATGTGTAATTTTTTTTTTCATCTTTTTAGTGGGATATTGTTGATCCTTACTGTGTCTGTGCAGAGTAGGTGGTGGTGAGTCTAGCTGCTTCTGTCACGTGAGTGGTATAGTGTTGGAGTATATAGGTCTTTGTGATAAAGCTACATTTTGTTTATTTCTTTTTTTTACAAAGGGTTTGTTGTTGTTGACTTGTTTGACAAGTAACCTTTATTAGTAAGCATTATGGCTAGCCGTAGAATGACTGCTCAGCAGGTGGTTGGTTTGCTTCTTGAATCTTCCTCTGAGCAGGATTATGAGACTGACAGTGCGTCTGAGGGAGAGGAGGGAGGGGAAGATTCAGGCAGTGAGTTTTCTCTCCACATGGAATCATCGGATGATGAAGGTACTCTCAGTGCAGATGAAGTGCCTGTTTTAGAGGAGGATACTACTGTGCCGATGGTGCAAGAGGCATCTGGATTGCAGCCTGGGGCTGCTAGGCTTCCTACTGGAAGTGCTGGACTCTGGGTTGATCCAAACATGGTGCAGCCGGTGTTGCCTGCCTTTAGTGGTTATGCAGGGTGTAGAATGGATTGTGAACATTATTTGTCTATACAGTATTTTCAGTTGTTTATGGATGATGTATTTTTGGGTGAGATTGTTGAGCAGACTAATTTGTATGCTGAACAGTTTTTGAGGGACAACAGTGCCAGACTTAGGCCCCATTCTAGAGCTACCCGGTGGAGTCCCACAAATCTGGAAGAGATGAAGAAGTTTTTGGGTTTGACTTTTTTGATGGGTTTGATAAGGAAGCCGTCCATGGGTTCATATTGGTCTACCAGTCCCTTGATGGCAACGGCCATATTTCCTGCAGTTATGACTCGTGATCGGTATTTACTTTTGCTTCGGATGCTGCATTTTGTTGATAATGGTTTGGCGTTGCCACGAGATCACCCTGAATGTGACCGTCTTTTTAAGATTCGGCCTGTTCTTGATCACTTTGTAGATCGATTTTCAGAGATCTATACTCCAGGGAAAGAAATATCTATTGATGAGTCTTTGGTCCTGTTCAAGGGCCGTTTGGTTTTTAGGCAGTACATTCCTAGCAAGAGGGCACGCTATGGAATTAAGCTGTATATGTTGTCTGAGAGTAGGACAGGATATGTTTTTAATTTGCGTGTGTACACTGGTAGGGATTCCACTATTGACCCCCCTGGTTGTCCGTCCACTTTTGGAGTTTCAGAGAAAATTGTGTGGGATCTTGCTAGAGGACTGTTTAACAGAGGCCACCATTTGTACCTTGATAACTTCTACACTGCTGTGCAATTGTTTAAGGAATTGTTCAAAGTGGACACTTTTGCTTGTGGCACAATCCGCTCTAACCGTAAAGGTTATCCAAAAGAGCTTGTTTGCAAAAAACTTCAGAGGGGACAGTGCAGTTCCTTGCGTAGTGATGAACTACTAGCTGTGAAATTTGTGGACAGGAGGGATGTGTACATGCTGACTACCATCCATGATGAGAGTACTTCACCTGTGGCTGTTTGGGGTCAGATTGCTGAAGTGCGCAAACCTGTGTGCATTTTAGACTACAATAAGCACATGGGTGGTGTTGATAGAGTAGATCAGAGGTTGGAACCTTACACTGCTATTCGTAAGGCTTACATTTGGTATAAGAAGTTGGCCATCCATCTCTTCAATTTAGCAACTTTCAATGCTTTTGTTGTGTTCAAGGAGTGTTCTCCTGCGTCAAAGTTGACTTTTGTTCAGTTTCAGCAGTCTGTCATAGGCAGCCTTGTTGTTATGGAACAGGCAAGTGTTCCTAGAGTTGGAGTGGTGGAGGATGTGGCTCGATTGAAAGATCGCCACTTTCCTGATCACATTCCTCCTACACCCTCAAAAGACTTTCCCACTAGGAGATGTAGAGTCTGTTGGCGAAGAGGTGCGCGGAAGGAGACTCGTATGTACTGCCCTGAGTGTCCTTCTAACCCTGGGCTGTGTGTGCCTGCTTGTTATAGAGCGTACCACAAGCAAAAGAATTATTGGGAGCAACCATGAGTGGTAAAGTGAACTGCCTGGTCTGTAATGTTAGAATTGTTGTTCTGTTTCAAGGTTGGCATTAGTGCAATGTATTTAGTTTCTGATTTTGTGTTAGTAGATTTGTATCTATTTGCAATTTGTTTGTGTTTTCTTTTTTGTATTAAAAAATCCTAAATGTGATGGTGGTGTGTGTAGGCTGGTGCTTGGCTGGCGGTGTGCGTGCAGTGGCGCTTGGCTGGCGGTGTGCGTGGAGTGGCGCTTGGCTGGCGGTGTGCGTGGAGTGGCTCTTGGCTGGCGGTGTGCGTGGAGTGGCGCTTGGCTGGCGGTGTGCGTGGAGTGGCGCTTGGCTGGCGGTTTGCGTGGAGTGGCGCTTGGCTGGCGGTGTGCGTGGAGTGGCGCTTGGCTGGCGGTGTGCGTGGACTGGCGCTTGGCTGGCGGTGTGCGTGGAGTGGCGCTTGGCTGGCGGTGTGCGTGGAGTGGCGCTTGGCTGGCGGTGTGCGTGGAGTGGCGCTTGGCTGGCGGTGTGCGTGGACTGGCGCTTGGCTGGCGGTGTGCGTGGAGTGGCGCTTGGCTGGCGGTGTGCGTGGAGTGGCGCTTGGCTGGCGGTGTGTGTGTAGTGTTGCTTGGCTGGCGCTGTGCATGGACTGGTGCTCGGCTGGCGGTGTGTGAGTAGTGACTTGCTGCTGGTCACTACACACACTGCTAGCCGAGCGACACTCCACGCAATCCATCAGCTTGTGTGGTTGCTGTGTTAGGAATGTGGGCGTGTGAAAGTGATGGGCCCTTGAATGGCGCTGTCTGCTGGTGTGAGTGTTGTAATGTGATAGGCCCGCGGCTGGTGGTGTGAATGGTCTTGTATGTGTCACACGTATGAAAGGTGTATGAATGGCCTGTAAAGAGGTTGGTGCCTTGTCGTGGCTTTACAGCTCACGAGCTGTGAGTCAATGGTTCAGTTTCTCGTCCTTTCAATTATTAACAGTGCATTTCATTTTTGTGAAATCACTTGTTAATACAATTGTATATACTGAACCATCACTCACCCTCGTGCCAAATCCAACCAGTATGTGTGTGTGCTTGAGGAATAGATGGCTGTGCAGTAATCTTTGTCTTTTTAGTCTGTCTGCCAAGGTGTACATTCCGTCTAAGAATAACCTACCAACTGTAGATATTGTCGTAAACGAAACACCCATGGGAGTACATGGTGATATCTCTCTTGTGGATCCCAACAAGTTATGTTACCCACAATGTCCTGCAAACCTCAAAATGTCTGTCACATTTTCCTTGCAATATTGTGCCAAAATTTTCACGCTGCAGAAATAAACAACACATTATCTCAAAACGACCTGGTTTTGCAAGGGGGTCACCTGGGTTTTTGGCCCGGGGCTCGGCGGCCACCTAGGGAAACCTACCAAACCCACACATTTCTGAAAAGTAGACACCCGGGGGATTCCAGGGAGGTATGGCTTGCGTGGATCCCCCAACGTTTTCTTACCCAGAATCCCCTGCAAACCTGACATTTTGCTGAAAAAAACCCTTTTTCACACATTTTTGTGTGGTAAAGTTGTGGCATCAGCGGGCTGACACAAATTTCCTACCACCCAGCATTCCCCCAGGTCTCCCGATAAAAATGGTGCCTCACTCGGGTGAGAGGCCCAAGTACCCGCGACAGGCAAGGGCCCACAACGTATTGAGGAAACCTCAAAATGGCCTATCACAAAACGACCTGGTTTTGCAAGCGGGGTCCCATGACGTTTTGGCCCGGGGCTCGGCGGCCACCTAGGGAAACCTACCAAACCCACACATTTCTGAAAAGTAGACACCCGGGGGATTCCAGGGAGGTATGGCTTGCGTGGATCCCCCAACGTTTTCTTACCCAGAATCCCATGCAAACCTGACATTTTGCTGAAAAATCCCTTTTTACACACATTTTGTGTGGTAAAGTTGTGGCATCACCGGGCTGACACAAATTTCCTACCACCCAGCGTCCCCCCAGGTCTCCCGATAAAAATGGTGCCTCACTCGGGTGGGAGGCCCAAGTACCCGCGACAGGCAAGGGCCCACAACGTATTGAGGCGACCTCAAAATGGCCTTTCACAAAACGACCTGGTTTTGCAAGGGAGGTCCCATGACGTTTTGGCCTGGGGATCGGCGGCCACCTAGGGAAACCTACCAAACCCACACATTTCTGAAAAGTAGACACCCGGGGATTCCAGGGAGGTATGGCTTGCGTGGATCCCCCAACGTTTGCTTACCCAGAATCCCATGCAAACCTGACATTTTGCTGAAAAAATCCCTTTTACACACATTTTGTGTGGTAAAGTTGTGGCATCACCGGGCTGACACAAATTTCCTACCACCCAGCGTCCCCCAGGTCTCCCGATAAAAATGGTGCCTCACTCGGGTGGGAGGCCCAAGTACCACGCGACAGGCAAGGGCCCACAACGTATTGAGGCGACCTCAAAATGGCCTTTCACAAAACGACCTGGTTTTGCAAGGGAGGTCCCATGACGTTTTGGCCTGGGGCTCGGCGGCCACCTAGGAAACCTACCAAACCCACACATTTCTGAAAAGTAGACACCGGGGATTCCAGGGAGGTATGGCTTGCGTGGATCCCCCAACGTTTTCCTACCCAGAATCCCATGCAAACCTGACATTTTGCTGAAAAAATCCCTTTTACACACATTTTGTGTGGTAAAGTTGTGGCATCACCGGGCTGACACAAATTTCCTACCACCCAGCGTCCCTCCAGGTCTCCCGATAAAAATGGTGCCTCACTCGGGTGGGAGGCCCAAGTACCAGCGACAGGCAAGGGCCCACAACGTATTGAGGCGACCTCAAAATGGCCTTTCACAAAACGACCTGGTTTCGCAATGGGGTCACCTGAGTTTTGGCCTCGTGCTCGGCGGCCATCTAGGGAAACCTACCAAACCCACACAGTTCTGAAAAGTAGACACCCGGGGGCTTCCAGGGAGGTATGGCTTGCGTGGATCCCCCAACGTTTCCCGAACTGCCAAGCCATGTCTTCCCTGGACCGGAAACAAGCATCCTAGGACCGGTTTCTGGCATTTCAGCCGTCATCAGCCAGGCTTGCTTGAATCCAGTGGCAAAGTGAGCAAGGGACCCACGTCTGGGCATACCCCCGCCAACTTAGGGCGACCAAAGCGATACAAAAGGGGATGATGGACGGAACGTTTGAGCCAATCAAACACTCACCCCCAGTCAACTGATCTGGGTTTAATCCATCATCATTCTTTAGCTCACTCCACCACCCCAGTTCAGACATGGCCATATGCAAATCAGTCTGACCCTGTGCCTCATGGGAACAGTCCAGCCCGAACTGCCAAGCCATGTCTTCCCTGGACCGGAAACAAGCATCCTAGGACCGGTTTCTGGCATTTCAGTCAGTGTGGGAAAGTGTGGCATCACCGGGCTCACACAAGTTTCCTACCACCCAGCGATCCTCGGGTCTCCCGATAACAATGATGCCTCACTCGTGTGGGAGGCCCAAGTAACCACAACAGGCAAGGGCCCAAAACATTTTTTGATAGGCAATGTTGATGTTGCCTCAAAACGTTTTGTGTCCTTGCATGTCGCTGGTACTTGGGCCTCCCACACAAGTGAGGCACCATTTTTATCGGGAGACCTGGGGGAACGCTGGGTGGTAGGAAATTTGTGTGAGGCCAGTGATGCCACACTTTCCCACACAAAAATGTGTGAAAAAAGTGATTTTTTCAGCTAAAATTGAGGTTTGCAGGGGATTCTGGGTGAGGAAACGTTGGGGGATCCACGCAAGCCATACCTCCCTGGAAGCCCCCGGGTGTCTACTTTTCAGAAATGTGTGGGTTTGGTAGGTTTCCCTAGATGGCCGCCGAGCACGGGGCCAAAACCCAGGTGACTCCCTTGCAAAACCAGGTGGTTTTGAGATGGGCAATTTTGATGTCGCCTCACTACGTTTTGGGCCCTTGCCTGTCGCGGGTACTTGGGCCTCCCACACAAGTGAGGCACCATTTTTATTGGGAGACCTGGGGGAACGCTGGGTGGTAGGAAATTTGTGTGAGGCCAGTGATGCCACACTTTCCCACACAAAAATGTGTGAAAAAAGTGATTTTTTTCAGCTAAAATTGAGGTTTGCAGGGGATTCTGGGTAAGGAAACGTTGGGGGATCCACGCAAGCCATACCTCCCTGGAAGCCCCCGGGTGTCTACTTTTCAGAAATGTGTGGGTTTGGTAGGTTTCCCTAGATGGCCGCCGAGCACGGGGCCAAAAACCCAGGTGACCCCCCTTGCAAAACCAGGTGGTTTTGAGATAGGCAATTTTGATGTCGCCTCACTACGTTTTGGGCCCTTGCCTGTCGCGGGTACTTGGGCCTCCCACACAAGTGAGGCACCATTTTTCTCGGAAGAGTTTGGGGAACGCGGGGTGGGTGGAAATTTGTGGATCCACGCAGATTCCAGAACTTTCCACCACAGAAATGTGGGGAAAATGTGGTTTTTTTGACAATTTTTTAGGTTTGCAAGGGATTCTGGGTAACAGAACCTGGTGGGAGGCAGTCAAGTCACCCCATCCTGGATTCCCCTGGGTGTCTAGTTTTCAAAAATGTATAGGTTTGCTAGGTTTCCCTAGGTGCCGGCAGAGCTAGGGTTCAAAAACTACACCTAGGCACTTTGACAAAAAAGGGTCATTTTTCACTGCGAAATTGAAGTGTGACCACGTTGCGTTTTGCGTCGTTTCCTGTCGCAGGCACTAGGCCGACCCACACAAGTGAGGTACCATTTTTCTCATAAGACTTTGGGGAACACGGGGTGGGTGGAAATTTGTGGATCCACGCAGATTCCAGAACTTTCCACCCCAGAAATGTGGGAAAAATGTGTTTTTGTTTGGCAATTTTTTAGGTTTGCAAGGGATTCTGGGTAACAGAACCTGGTGGGAGGTATTCAAGTCACCCCATCCTGGATTCCCCTGGATGTCTAGTTTTCAAAAATGTATAGGTTTGCTAGGTTTCCCTAGGTGCCCGCAGAGCTAGGGTTCAAAAACTACAGCTAGGCACTTTGCCAACAAAGGGTCATTTTTCACAGCGAAATTGAGGTGTGACCACGTTGCGTTTTGCGCCGTTTCCTGTCGCAGGCATTGGCCGACCCACACAAGTGAGGTACCATTTTTCTCGTAAGACTTTGGGGAACGCGGGTTGAGTGGAAAATTGTGGATCCACGCAGATTCCAGAACTTTCCACCACAGAAATGTGGGGAAAATGTGTTTTTTTTGACAATTTTTTAGGTTTGCAAGGGATTCTGGGTAACAGAACCTGGTGGGAGGCAGTCAAGTCACCCCATCCTGGATTCCCCTGGGTGTCTAGTTTTCAAAAATGTATAGGTTTGCTAGGTTTCACTAGGTGCCGGCAGAGCTAGGGTTCAAAAACTACCGCTAGGCACTTTGCCAAAAAGTGTCATTTTTCACTGCGAAATTGAGGTGTGACCACGTTGCGTTTTGCGCCGTTTCCTGTCGCAGGCACTAGGCCGACCCACACAAGTGAGGTACCATTTTTCTCGTAAGACTTTGGGGAACACGGGGTGGGTGGAAATTTGTGGATCCACGCAGATTCCAGAACTTTCCACCACAGAAATGTGGGGAAAATGTGTTTTTTAAAATAATTTTTTAGGTTTGCGAGGGATTCTGGGTAACAGAACCTGGTGGGAGGCAGTCAAGTCACCCCATCCTGGATTCCCCTGGGTGTCTAGTTTTTTAAAATGTATAGGTTTGCTAGGTTTCCCTAGGTGCCGGCAGAGCTAGGGTTCAAAAACTACAGCTAGGCACTTTGCCAAAAAAGGGTCATTTTTCACTGCGAAATTGAGGTGTGACCACGTTGCGTTTTGCGCTGTTTCCTGTCGCAGGCACTAGGCCGACCCACACAAGTGAGGTACCATTTTTATCGGGAGACTTAGGGTAACACAGAATTGTAGAGCAATTGTTATTACCTATTGACTTTCGATGCATTTCTGCCTTCCAAATGAAAGACAATGTGTAAAAAATAAGTCATTTTGAAAAATGACCTATAATTCTCATGCTAGTATGGGTACTCCCAATTTCGGAAATGTGCAAATATCTACTGTTTCTAAAATCGACATTTTGTTCCCATTTCAGAAATAAATAGGTGTCTTTCATAACAATTTTTCCATGTATACATTTTCCCAAAATAATTGCTATATACCCGGTACATAATAAAAAACCATTGCAAGACGCTGCTCAGTTATTGGCTCTGGGTTCGTCAGGTTCTTGGTGAACCTACAAGTCCTATATATCCCCACAACCAGAAAGGTCCAGCGGATATAACGGTATATTGCTTTCAAATAGCTGTCATAATTAGAAGAACTTACAGGTGAAAACGTTGACACAAATGGCTGTTTTTTTCAACTAATTTTCAATTTTTCCTTCATTTAACTGTTAGTTTCTATAAGGAAAACTTTAAGGATCTACACAAATGACCCCTTGCTGAATTCAGAATTTTGTCTACTTTTCAGAAATGTATGGCTTTTCAGGATCCATTATTGGTTTCATACCCATTTCTACCATTAACTGGAAGGAGGTTGAAAGCACAAAAAATAGCAAAACTAGGCTATGTCCCAGAAAAATGCCAAAACTGTGTAAAAAAAGTTGGTTTTCTGACAAAAGTCTGCTTGTCCCTGAAAGCTGGGAAGATGGTGATTTCAGCACCACAACCCCTTTTTTGATTCCATTTGCAGGGAAAAACAAGACGCTTTCATCTGTAGCCCTTTTTCGCATTTTTCCCCAAAAAACAAAATTTTGCTGTATTTTGGCTAATTTCTGGGTCCCCTCCAGGGGAATCCACAAACCCTGGGTACCTTTACAATCCCCATGATGTTAGAAAAAAAGGACGCAAATTTGGCGTGGATACCTTATGTGGTCAAAAAGTTACAGGGGCCTAAGCGCGCACTACCTCAAATAGCCAAAAAAAGGCTTAGCACAGGGGGGGGGAAAAGGCCTAGCAGCGAAGGGGTTAATTCTGTGTCATCTGATGCATATTACTCTCATAGCACCATACGCAAATTCGTATCACGATTCTTCAATACGCAAACAATAAGTATTCAAAGAATTTTTTCTGTTTTTTTAATGCAACATATATACTATACTTGGAAAGCTGTTCAATCAATATTCTTCCAGAAAGAAAACGGATCCAGCGAATGTATCCGATATGATAGGTAATAGTTTCCCGTTACCTCCACTAATGGACCATAACATATGTCCAAACCAATGTTAAATGCCCCTCCGCATAAGTTGCAAACGTGCAACTTTCCAACGGAGAGGATCGAAATTCCTCTAGACGCAAGTTCTCCTCTACATGAGTTACAACGGCTCCCATCCGTTTTGCAGAGTGCCTAGATGAGGTCGCGGATTGGATGTCAAATCATTGCCTCAAATTAAATGGGAGCAAAACTGAAGTGCTGGTGGTTGGTAAAACCCCGTCCATATGGTCATCCGCCTGGTGGCCTGAATCCCTAGGCCAATTTCCTACCCCTAAGCCCGTAGTCAAGAATCTCGGAGTCTGGATGGATTCCGGACTTACTTTTGACTCCCAAATATGTAAAGTGGCTGGCAAATGCTATGGTGCTATGAGGGTTCTGCGTAAAATCCTAAACCTCCTACCAGCTAACTCCAGGAAGACTATAGTACATGCAGTCATTACCTCCCAATTAGACTATGGGAATGTACTGTACCTTGGAGCTACTAAACAAGGTTTAGCAAAACTACAGAGGGTCCAAAATGCGGCCGCACGGCTGGTACTTAGCCTCCCTAGAAGGTCTAACACTAAGAAAGCACTGGAAGCTTTGCATTGGCTACCAGTGGAGAAAAGAGTGTCCTTCAAGGCAATGTGCTACTGCCACCGTATCTTACTAAACAAAGGCCCGAAGTATCTCCATTCATTAATAACCAAGTACATCCCTGGCCGCAGTCTAAGATCTTCAGAGTTGGCATTGGTTACGGTGCCTAGAATATTTAGAGCGAGAATGGGCGAACGCTCTTTTAGATATAAGGCAGCAAAAATGTGGAACAGGTTGCCTATTGAACTTCGAGTAGAGCCATGCGAAAAGAGATTTCGTAGGCAACTGAAAACATGGCTATATGTGAAGTCCGATGGGTTTTAGGGGTCCTAGTACCTCTACCTCTGTAGTCCGCTTGTCTCACACGCCCTCTCTCTCCTATTGAGCGTCTTAGCGCGGGGACACACCGGTGGTGTAACCATGCGCTCTATAAATGCTTAAACTAAACTAAACTAAACTCGCCAACAGAGTAGAACCGCAAAGCAGAAAGCCCTCCACCAGCACTTACTGGCGAAAGACCCTTTTTGTTTAGAGCTAGAAAACATGGAACGGTGCGAAACGCACCCTTACCGAACCAGGTCTCTCGAGGCACCACTCCAACTCGAAATCAAAATAAGCGGCCATGCTGAATAACCAGGACGTACTTTTGTATACCTTGCAGCTGATGTACCAGTGTGCGCGTATGCCAACATCTTACCAGGATTCATGGGATATGTGGTTTTCGTTGCTATTTCCTCCCGAAACTAAATATCAGTGCATTCATGGAGGAAGTCTGACCTGTATTCCAGAGACCATCTGACAGTGTTCAAACGTTTATTTGTGCTGAACGCTGATGCGCTATAACACGAGGGACATATTTCTTGTGTTTGCCAGAGCCTGGGGAAGCTCTCAAAATAAATTGGAAGCCAAAACATCTCCCACTGTTCCCCCAAAAAATCTGATTTGTCAGAGTCAGCATCTGATTCATATGCTCCCCAGGAATTTGAAACCATGTTAGGTCTCCACTAGGAGCTTTTAGAGAACTGTACTCATGATCACCAAAAGACTTTAGATAGATTTGACCATAGCATCTGAATGCGCCCATTTACCGCTTTTACCTTTCGCCTTAGCCTGTTTGTTTTCTGAAGAGTCATGAGATGCAGATGAGGAGGCTTAAAGTTCTTCCCCATGAAGGGGTTTTAACAAACTTTATAAGTTGTTTCATGAAAGATTCAAGAGCCACAGGAACACCTTAATGACTTAATGACAGACTGTTGGGCAGAGTTATCAATGGCCTTGACCAGGCCTTCTGCAAGATAGTAATAGGAAGCATCATCTTCAATTTACTCCTCATGTCTGTCTAAATTCATGGCTTCTGATGCTGACATGATGATGACTGAAAAAGATATATATATATATATATATATATATATATATATATATATGAAAAAAGGGGTTGCGGCATGCTGGCATGCACGGCAAACAGCGCCACCGCTAGAGCTAGAAGTATCATCAAAAACCTCCCCAAACTCCATAGAGAGGCAGCCGGCACTCGAAGTCAAGGGATTACATCCTGTTTATTCAGTCATACCATCTTGGGCATTGGACCACCTGAGAGACGCGTTTCGGCAGCTAACTCTGCCTTTATCAATCTATATATAGGGACCTTTTCCTGGATGAGATTGAGGTCTAGACCCCCTATTTTGTTTTACTTTTTAATGCCTTATTGAAAGGAGCCCCTATTCCTTCTACTTGGGCTGGCGCAGAGATCATCCCTATTTACAAGAAGGGATCCCGTAACCTTCCCCCCAATTATAGGCCTATACGTTTAATCGATAGTGCCTAAAAGCTCTTTGCGAGGGTCATCCTGAGGAGAGTGCAAGATTGGATGGCTTATTCTCGCTATTCATAAATGATGTAGTAGCGTATGTGGATTGCAGCGAGTCTGACGCACTTCGCCTGGCAAACGTCACAGTTCCAGATCTGTTGTCTGCTGATGATACATTACTCCTCTCGAAATCCCCCATGGGTCTGCAAAAATCCTTGACAGGTTTGATAGTTTTTGCAAGTCAAGGGGCCTAGATATTAACTTTGCAAAAACAAAATATACGGTTTGTAACCCTTGCCACTCTACCCACCCAAAATCCAATGCTGAGAGAGGTCCCCCTAGAGAGTCCACACTTTTGAATATTTGGGCGTCATCTTGACTGAACATCTTATTTGGCAAACCCATATTGCAAGGTGTGGACTAAAATTAGGGCAAACTACAGGAGGAATATTGAAGACGTTTAAGGCCTCTCAATATCACCCTATTTCTCTGGCTCTCTAGGTCTACAACTATCAGGCACTGGGATAAGCTCTGAATGGTGTTGAGCTCCGGAGACATAGGGAGGTACCTTCTCTAGTTGCAGTAGAAAACTGCTTTATGCGCAATTGACTGGCCTTCCATCAAGCACACCACTGCTTCCCCTAAGGTTGGATCTGGGGCTTAAAAATGTTTCAGATATATTTGGCCAAAGGCCACTTTTGTTTTGGAGGAGGATTTGGGCAACTCCGGATTTGGGTCATTACCAGCAGGAGTTGGCCGAGGTTTTACGCCTGTCTGGTGCTGGAGAGCTCCAGTGGCTGAGGCATGTAAGTTTAACCCTCATAAACATTAGACTTAAGCGTCTGTGGGTCGACCCAGAAGAGGCAAGTGTGATTTCTAAAGACCAAGTATAAAGTGCAGATTGGCAATACCAAATGGGTTTATTGCAACGTCAGTCTAATATGGGTCCAGTGATGCTGGCCTTTCTCACGCTAAAAGATGGTTTTGAGATAGAACAGTTCCTGGGTGAAATAGAGCCCACTATTGCCAGGAAGCTCTATCTGCAATTCAGATATGGGACCCTGCTGCTCGCTTCGTTTACAGCAAGTTGGGGGCAAGTGACTAACCCAAGAAATGGGTATTGCCCATTCTGCATTTCACAATTTTTTTAAATTTTTAAATTTTTTTTATTGGCAGTGCAAAAAGGCATACAATACAATATACTCAGCATATAAGGGCATGATTGATAACAAGTGATACAATTATAGTTGTGCATTGATCATCACTTGACAAAGGCAACGTTCACAGTTCTCAATGAATATACATATGGCCTGTGTAGGGGACTAAAACACTAGGCAACAAAGGTGTGGGTGTGTAGCGAACAGTCATATGTAAAAGGAAGGCCAGTCAATTGTCTGTGATCTCCTCGCTGTGTTCTGGTGTATCAGGGTCCGCCACCCGCAGCCAGTTCTCAAGCATTTCACAAATTTAAACTATTTATTATGTTTTATTTTTTTGCACTGCCTACCAAAGCTTAAGAAGAAAATGGATTGCTCTGCTTTGTCGAAACCTTGGGGTCAGAGAATTTAGAGAATCCCTGAGAATTATAAGGACTGACACCAGGCAATGTATGGTCTTTGCAGTCTCGCGGTTTCGGATGGCTATGTGGAGTACTAAGCAAAGAGCATTATAAATGAGGTTGCAAAGCATTCCTCTTATTTTGTATTTGTGTGCATTGTATCTGATGTTCTCCCCTATACTGCCCTCAGGAGTAAACCTTCACACCATGACCTCGCTACCCTCTGAAGGTTTATTCCTAACAAGCACTGGCCAAACAAATAAGTCTTGCCTTTAAAATGCAAGTCTTGCGCTATTGGCTTTGCCAATAATTATTTTCTTTGGCATTGCCAAAAAATTTAATTCAAAAAGACCTGACTGAGGCCTAGTTAGCCTAAGTCACATAAACACACTTTAACATGACGTAATGATTTTGTTTCAATCGCAATAGCTCCATATCAGTATGCACATATAAATTGAGCTGCAGAATGACTAATAATAATGCAAATTTTAGTAAAACGTACAAAAGCTTTTACACTACGTTCCATCTTATCTTAACTTGAGAATGATTTAAAAATACCCGTAGACATTTCTTTAAAACAGAATGGACTATGGCCTCAAATTTTTTTCATCCATTTTGGTAACACTTATACGTCTTCATCGATTTCTAGTTCATAAGAGAGGTCCACAAGGAGGTCGATTACAGTCAGCCAGAATTTATGGGCCAAAAAAAATGCCGCCATAGACCTTGCATAAATCTGGTCTCAGGGCTAGAATGCCTGCTTCAAACAGCAAGATCTTCTACCTCAAAATTTGTGGATAATGCATTCTCCCTTGCGGCACCAAGACTGTGGAACACTCTTCTCCTCCTCTGCAAGCTGTCCTCCTTCTTGCTTTTTAGGAAAGCCCTAAAAGTGTTTAGCCAGTCAGTTTTGTTCTACAGTCTTTTGCACTATGACAGGATAGCACCAAGGAACCTTTTTGGTGTATGCCATGCGTTATAAATTTGCATGAATAAATAAATGTATGTTCAGGCCATCTTTTTTGTTACTTTGGGTGCTTCACTGAAAGATTGCCGGTGTTCCATGGTGGTCTCCAGTAGTTGGTGCAAACAATCAACAATTGATTAGACTTAAAAATTAACAAAGAGCTCTCTCTATGCTGTGCCCTAATTTGAATCGTGTGGAAGGGAATGTTAGTAGCCATAGAAAGACCAGTGGCCTGGACCGCTTCCCATACTTTAGGCATGACTGTGTGCACTACTCATTCGATATTTCTCCTCTGTGCACCGTTGGTGAATCGGGAGCAGTGTAGCCCCTAGATGGACCTTGGCACTCCCCGCTGGACCCGTCTCAATTTAAGAAGTTAAACATGGTAATATCTAGTGAAGAAATGTAGAACACATCAGATCCTACAAAAAGGACAAAGTCTTGACCTTAAAGGTTTTATTTTAGAGACTTCAGGCATACAGAAGTTAATTCTCTATAGTCAAAATGCATTAGACAAAAAATCAGATTACAAAGCTCAATTAAAGTGCAGAATAAATCAAGATCTCAGTAATGTTCAGATCAGCAAAATGCAGACCATAAATGAGACAGAAATCCAGTATAGATTCGCCTTATAAGGTAAGGGTCTCTCTTCCACAGCAAGAAATCACACACTTTTACAGGTTTCTAAACAAAGGATTTCATACATTCAAATAAGGTGGTACATGTTTCACAGATTCGAAACCAATTCGCATAAGGCAAAAGAGACACATTACAGCGAAATACATTTGACAGATTTTCATTATTCTACTACACAGAGTTTCTCACAAGCAAGCGTCTACATATGGAACAAAAATAGTTCCATAGTACGTGGTTTCTCTGGGACAGTAGGTATGATCTCGAGTAAGTACACTTTGTTCAGAACAGTCTTTGGAAGTCGTGGTGTTTCTCAGCAAGGTACATTTGATTTTGATTTTAGTGGGACATGAAAATACAAGCCTATTCACGTGATACAATTAAACGTCACAGAAAAAGATGGATTCCGAGGCCTAGTTTGTCTAAAGTTGGCTCAAGTAAGATTTCTGTTCCAGCAAAGCATCAAATTCAGAAAAACAGTGACATCACGCAGAATTACCAGTTTCAAGTGGGTAACGCATGAGATGTTGGTTTGGGCCCAAACTGCTCAAGGCTGGTAAACAGAGCATTTCTTGTTGGTGATAAAAAGATTCACATGGTGCTTAGCGGTTTTTTATCTGGATTTTATTTAGTTTCTGCTCCGTCATAAATCTAGAGGCATTTTGGATAGGACTCAATTAGTGTAAACTAGGAAGCGGGACATAAGAGTAATGCCCCGATTACTTTCCGGTAATCTTCATCACTTCTGGCTGTATTCTTCCTCATCCCAGTACTTACATGCTGCCTTTGGAACGCAAGGACTAAGTCCAAGGGGTACTTAGCGACCTTTCCAAAGGCATCATGGGTAATATACTCCAGGACCTCCTTGTGACATGAGGTAATACTCCATTCCAGTCAGCCTTCGAGCAAAAAAAAACTACTCCATCCGGTCCCTGGGTAAATGTCCCACTCTACCACCCACGACCCCTACACACATCCATCCTCGGACTGAAGGGCGAAAAAACACTGCTTCTCCAACGTTAGGAAATAAGACCCCTTCCCCATAAATATATAATAACATCATTTTTATTGCCATGACAATTGTTTTCAAATCACTCTCGGATTCATAAATATTTCAACATTTCTGTATATGGATTTGTGTATCTGTGATGGGATTATATGCTCAGACAGCACAAAAGTAATTTATAGAAAAGCTTCCGTCAATTTGAATCACAGATAAATAATTACTCTGGACACATGTCTAACAAGCATTGGCATAGCCAATAGGTCTCGCCTTTGGGACCTTATAAGTGTTCAGTTATCCAGCACAATATCCTTGGTTCAACAACATCAACTGTTGCATGGCTAAACACTTATAAGGTCCCAAAGGCGAGACCTATTGGCTATGCCAATGCTTGTTATTAAAGTAATGGGGCCAGATTTCCAAGGACCTTGTGCCTTAAAGTCACATAAATAGATGCAAACCAGTACAAAGTCTTTATAATGTATTTATTTTCCAGTGCAAAATTGGGTTTTTTTTGCACTGGAAAGTTGCCCGAATAGTAACGCAAGTAGCGCTTCGCTTTGCGTTACTTTGCATCAAGGGGGAGGGCGGTCCCATTGGGTGGCACATGGGCATCTTCACGATACCAGTCATGATGTTTGACCAAAGCCCTATCTATTAAAATTCAAAGGCAAGGCTTTGCACTGAAAAATTAATACCTACTAGAGGCAGCCATTAAGAAGGCAGTAAATCTGCCCTATAATGTCTGTGCTTGAGTTCACACTGTTAAAAACTGGACTTAAACAAGGCCAGACGTGCTCTGTGCTCTTATGAACATATGCTTTAATTTAGCGTTTCGGGAAACCTTGTTGATTTTATCACCTCCCCTCCTCTGATGCTTTAGAACGCATGTGTGTGTGAACGTGCAGGACGTCTGGTTTACTTCACTCCTTGCATTTTATCCTCCTGAGCGGGCTTGAGGCTCATTGGTTGGACAATTTGGGAGGGGTGGGTGGGCTTGCTTTTCACTGGAAGGATGCTTCCTTCAGTTGCCTCAATTCTCCATTTTTCGTGAGTACTAAAGGCCAGGTGCCTAGAAGTTAAGGAGCTCACTGCGCACACTACATCAAAAGAATTGTATTAGCTATTTTATAGTCGGCCCGAGTAACCCAAGCAAAAGTAAATCTTAGGTGGGTGAATGGACGGCATTGTAACTGCATGTAAATTAGTAGAGCTTTTATTTGAGGAGGCGGGCAAGTTGAATGGTGAATATATCTTTAGGACATTGTCTGGGCTAATTAGTACTAAAGTAAATCGCAGCTGAGAGAAACCTGCTGGTGTGAGCATTTCGTGGGCATTGGTTTCGATGGTGTTGTCTCTGTGTGCATCGCATTTACAGTGTATTTTTAGCTTTGTGCTGCGTGTATTGTTGCTGGTGTTGTTCTTACGAGAGGTAGTACCAGCTGCAGTATTTCTACCACTGTTATCACAAAGCACTGTTGTGCTGTTGCAACACTCACTCAGAGGCGGCATGGTGGCTCAGCGAGTAGAACACTTGATGTTGAAACAGCACAGCCCACTCATCCTCCTACCGTCGGTAAACTGGCTATCATTAAATTAAATAATAGTTACTTCTCTTGCGTAAACGGATGCAGTGTTCCAGGCGGCCCAGGTAAAATGTGCTTCGCTCTTTGCATCTCTTCTGGGTCATATAGCAGCTCGTACGTAAGCTGTATTCGTCGCTCGCGGTGCTTCACTCGCTTAGCCAGGAAACTCGTACTTCAACTGGAGAGGAAGGCTTCGTAAACAACCCCCCACACCATGACGTCACGTGTCGTAGAAAAGGAACTGCCCACCTCTGATGCACGGAGCCCTGCTTCCATATGTCTCTTCGTTCACTTCACCTGCTGGACCCCATAACTTCATTTTGCTCTCAATCCACTAAGTTCCGAGGGATCCGCAGGACTTGGGAGGCTGCCTGGAATGCAGACAGTCACTCTCGGTCTCTGCTCCCCTGCTGCGCCCCCTGGGACTTTTGCATAAACATTGGCCCTAAGTGGAGGCAAGCTGCAGCCCTGCGGGGAGCCTGAACAAAGGGAGAGTGAGGGCCAATTACCCCTCATCATCCATCAGAAATCCATCCATCTAACCCCACCTCCCACTCCAGCCTCCCTTATCAAGGTGCCGACATCAAAACGGGGCCAATTGTTCTGCAAACTACTGGTGGGGAGTTTTTTCATCTGCAGACAGAGCTCTGCTTTGATGGCACCCAGACACAAGCACCCATGTCCATGCAGCCAGGCCTGCCTTGTTCGGTCTGAGGCTTCACTGGGGTGTAGTGTAGCCATGTAACGTGTGTGAAATGGCGGTGAGAGCTGCTCAGTCTGCCCTATCCCACAGTCAGTGTGTCCACCTCTGGAATTGGACCATTTAAATATTCTCACCACTTCTGAAAGGCTTCCCCATCTGTTTCTGGCTACAGTTATTCCAACATCATTCTTACTGGCGGCCGCGCGGCGGCAAAAGCGAAAGCGCGGCTGCCATCTGTTTCCAATTAACGCGAGAGCGGGCGCGATAATTGGAAACAGATGGCGCTGATGCTCGCTCCCGAGCACCCTAGGCCAGGGGAGAAAGAAGGCGGGACATGCACCCGCCTTGGGCCAATTGCGTGCTGTCTTTCTTAGAAAGACGCACGCAAAGGCCAATCGCGGGTTAAAAAAAAAAAAGCACACGCACGAGCGTGTGTTCAGAGTTGAAAAGCCCTTACTAAATGCCTCGCAGAGCAGCGCATGCGCGCTGGCTCAGGCGAGACCTAAAAAGGCCACACACATGAAAGTCGGTCTCCTATCTTTAGTGGCCTCTCTGTCTTTCACCCAGCAAAATATCGTAATATATATGTTATGATCTTGGATCCAATAATTACTCTTTCGTTAATCTCATGGGAATCATTACATAGGACTTATTTTCAGGAGTTTATGTATTTCCGTTGTTTGGAAAAATATTGTATCAAAATTTCGTTTTAATGCAATATTGTTATTGTTTCTTAAACAGTAGATGGCAGTGTTGCTTCATCTACTCACATTTTTTCTAATGTGGGAACTTTCCTTAATTGTATTCTCACTTGTATTTGGGAGCTTCAATACCCTGTATTATATATACATACATATAATACAGGGTATGGAAAGCCCCCCTAATAAAAGTGAGAATACAAATAAGGAAAGTTGCCACATTAGAAAAAAATGAGTAGATGAAGCAACACTGCCATCTACAGTTTAAGAAACAATAACAATATTGCATTAAAACGAAATTTTGATACAATATGTTTCCAAACAACGGAAATTGTATATATATATAGCGCTGCTCTGGGGAAACGCTGGTTATTTTATGCAAACCGATTGTTGGTCAAAACTGCTGAATAATAATTTTATAACAATTTAAACTGCCGAATAATGATTTTAAATAACTTGATAATCCATTGATTTTATTTTTCTGCTACTATTGTTGGGGGAAGTGTATTCTTTAGGGCTGTATCAAACTGCAACCATAGAGAGGTAGTGTTACCCTTCCCTATCATAGAGTGCGGGAGAGCTGCCGGAGGTTGGGGCTCTAGTTGTTAGCCGTCTACGTCTTCACATGGCGGCTGGGGTGCGGGCACGCCGCTGGCGCGCCAAAGTCAAGCCCATTTGTGCCCGACCGTGCCAGAACGGGACCAGGGGCCAGGAACCCTGCCCAAATTGGCTCCAAACAACTAAAATACACAGCGGATCAGCTGCTGTTGTTCAGGCTACCTCCTGAGTCATGCTGCACCCCTTCACTTAGAGTGGATAACCTGGACGAGGGAGATGAGGTATGTGCACAGTGTAACTACGCACTGAAAAGGCAGAAAAGACAGACTATAACAAAACAACCCGTACAAGTTAAAAATGAACTCTGGAAGCTGGGTTTAATTAACAGTTGCTCTCTTCCAAGACATAAAATAGAGATAAGGATCTTGCTGGAAGAGGGAGATTTGGATTTCCTGTTCATCACGGAAACCTGGCTCAATGATAGCTTCACCCCAGATATTTTAATGGCCCTTCCATCTGGGTTTCAAATACACAGACAGGACCGTATAGGAAAAATAGAGGGTGGTATTGCCATTATACTAAAGGAGGAGTTCAAATGCGTTATTACTCCTCTTCCAATGTCAAATTGTGAAAGCTTTCAATTCGCCATCTCATTCTCTCATATTTGCACCTTTTCGGGAGCCTTATTCTATAGACCTCCAGACACAAGCGCAAATTTTCAGATACTTTGACAGACATTCTAGCTAGCCTAGCCGTGAGGAAAACGCACATCACTATCTTCTGCGACCTTAATATACATTTCGACAAATCTAACATTCCTTACATTAAAAGATTGTCGCAGGAACTAGAGGCAGTGCCATTAATATGACACATAGCCTCCCCATCCAACATGAAAGGGCATATCCTTGATCCTATATTTTCTAATGATCCTAAGATTCAGGTCTCCGCCCCAGTCCCTGTGCCATGGCCAGACCATCATTCTATTCCTTTCACGCTAACTAATACAGGTGCCCAAAAACATTCCAATATCTCCCCCAATCCAGTGTAGAGTTGGTCTAAACTTGTCCCAGAAGTATGGATTAAAATCCTGAAACCTCTTCTTCAATTCTAAAAGGTAACTTGGACGAGGCGTACATTTATTGGCAAAACTGGATCACCTAGTCACTGGATGAGCGTATCCCAAAAATGGGGACAAAACCTAAACTGAATACTAAAAGAGCCCCTTGGTTTAACTCCCATCTAGTCTCCCTAAGGAAAGACTGTAAGAAACTGGAAAGGAAATGGAGGAAAAATTACCATTCATTTTAAAAGTCAGATATAAATCGACCATTATGCTGTACCACAATGAAATTAAAAAAGCCCAAGCCAAATTTTTTGAGGAAAAGATAAACCAGGCTGCAAATTCCCCTAAGGAACCTTTTTAGGTTGTCACAGCTTTGACAACCCTAAACCAGGGCAACATCCTCCCACAATCCTCCAAGAAAAGATGCAATGAAATAGTGGTCTTCTTCCAGAAAAAGGTCATAGACATTTACGACTCATTTCAAGGTGGTATAGGGACAGATCCAAGTCAAGCAGTAGACTTTATGGCGACTCCAGCTTTATCTGTTTTAGCTTCCTTTCCACCTCTGAATGAAGACATTGCACGGGCCCTTATGAATAAGATTAAATCTGGATCTCCTTTAGATCCTGCACTCCCCATGTTCTATCTAAAGGCATGGAGGCCATCCTCCCATCAATAGTCGAAATTCTCAATCACTCATTAGACTCGGGAACTGTCCCAAAAATTTGGAAACATGCAATCATCAGACCACTGCTTAAGAAACCTTTCGTAGGAAAACTCCTAGAGAAATATGTAAACCAGGTGTTGTCTGTTTTTTTGGAAGACAATCATTGTCTTCACCCTACACAGATGGGCTTCGGTTCTCAGCATGGCACGGAATCTGCCCTCCTGGTGATTACCGAGGAGCTCAAAAGCACACTTGACCAAGGTGGCTCAGCCGCAGTTTTGCTCTTGGATCTGAGTGCTGCTTTTGATACTGTAGATCACGTCATCCTGTTAAACAGGCTTAGGGAGGTGGGGATCCAGTAAAAGCCCTGGAGTGACTTGCATTCTTTTTAAAAGATAGATCCTTCCAAGTCATGGAATCCATGTGTTTTTCTGACAGTATGTCATCGGTATGTGTAGTGTCACAGGGCTCATCGCTTAGCCCAACTCTATTTAATATTTACATGCGGCCACTGGCAGAAATTGTCCAGGAGTTCGGCCTGTCTATAGTTTCCTATGCAGATGACACGCAGCTGGTGGTCTCCTTTGACAACGGCGCAAACCTAGAACGTCAACAACTGGCACCTTGTTTGGAAAAAGTGGCTGAATGGATGACCAACTGCTGCTTGAAACTAAATGGTGACAAGACAGAGCTGATGATCCTAGGGAACAATGCTGTCCCCAGGCCTCTGCCTAGTTGGCCAAGTAGTATGGGGAACTCTCCAGTCCCCAATTCGTCTATTAAGAATTTGGGAGTATGGCTGGGCAAAGCACTGACAATGGACGAACAAGCAAAAAAGCTGGCGGGCACTTGTGTTGTACTACTGTGGAAGAGGTGTGGCGCAGCGGCCAGGGTGCCTGACTCCAGACCACATGGTTCACGGTTCGATCCCCGGTGCCGGCGGCAAGTTAGCCCAGCACCATGTGACTCTGGGCAATAGCTCGCTTAATCTTCCCGAGGGCCCCCAGCGCCGGGACACCTCTCCGGAGGTAGCTGTGTGCTTTATAAATGCTGGTATTTAATTTCATTACAACTCAGAATGATCCGGAAGGTCCTGGAGCTCATTCTGGAGCATTTAAGGAAAACGGTAATCCAATCCATGGTGGTCTCCCGCCTGGATTATGGTAACTCCCTTTACCTGGGTTCTCCGAAGTATGTCATAAAGCGACTCCAAACTGTGCAAAATGCGGCAGCTAGGCTTCTTTGCAAAACTCCAAACCAAAAATCAGTAAGGGAGCACTTGAAACAACTTCATTGGCTTCCTCTTGATGCTAGGATCAAAGTCTAGGCTCTTTGCCTGACACATACAGCAATAAACAACAGAAGTCCCCCTAAAATCAGAGGCCTGGTCCTGCCACATGTCTCCACTAGAAGTCTTAGATCGTCCCAAGAAGGCTATCTTAGAACTACAAGAATTATGAGAGCAAGATGGGGTGGCAGATCTTTTCAACATCCGGTCCCTAAGCTTTGGAATACCCTGCCCCGCGAATTAAGACTGCTAGATGAGGAATCTAGATTTAGGAAAAATCTTAAGACATGGCTATTTCCCCAGTAACCTTAACAGGCATAGTGCCCCGCAGCAGCTTGACCACCCAGCGCTGGGAAGCCTTCGGGCAGCCATGCGCTTTAAAAAACCACTAACTAACTATATACATATATTTTATGTTTATTTTGTACAAGTGGTCTTCCATGTCTATTAAGTCGACATGGTTACCATGACAACCCTATTTGTGTGTGTGTATAAAACCAGTAACTTCAATGGCGCCCGACTATGTGAGCAAGGTGGTGCGTCCACCGAAACGCGTCAGGGCCTCCTTCGGAATTAAAGGTTTGGTGTTGAATCATCCACGGTGTCAGCGCCTGCTTCTAGTCGGGGAGCGGGACTGCTGCATATATATATATATATATATATATATATATATATATATATATATATATATCAGACACCGGTGATGGTGAAATAAAGTAAAGATTGCAGCACTTATCTGGGTCCACGCTCATTTTTTCTTAAGAAACGGAAACGGAGGCGAGGTGTTGGAGATATATATATATATATATATTCCATATGAAGCTGCTCGCTTATTGAAAACACCGCACACAACGCTGTACTTCACCTATTTTATTGGCAGGCAGCAGCAAACTTGAACGAGCCCACACCACAAAGTTTCTTTGCCTTTCTCACCATACGCGTTTCAGAAATAACTTCCCTTCTTCATTGACTTGGCATTCAGGGAAAGGGCAACAGCGCACATAGTTTCTCAAGTGTTTTAAAGTGCTAAGTCCCCGCCCCATTGGGCGTGAGTTCGCTGTGCATTCTGGTTATTGCAGTTCACTGATCATTTCAAATCCTTCGTGGATACCGCTTTGCCTTTTCCTCTGCTGATTTCCATCCCATCGGGTCGCTGATGCAAGCAAGGCCAGCTTGCTGCTTTTCTTGCGCCTTTGCCAACAGGTACATTGTTCCGTTTTGTGCCTCAGGGTCAGAGCACACGGACCTGCCGTTCACTGCAGTGGGGTTGTTTTCGTGGCCAGAGCGGGCCACCAAATATTCCATATGAAGCTGCTCGCTTATTGAAAACACCGCACACAACGCTGTACTTCACCTATTTTATTGGCAGGCAGCAGCAAACTTGAACGAGCCCACACCACGAAGTTTCTTTGCCTTTCTCACCATACGCGCTTGGAAATAACTTCCTTCTTCATTGGCTTGGCATTCAGGGAAAGGGCAACAGCGCACATAGTTTCTCAAGTGTTTTAAAGTGCTAAGTCCCCGCCCCATTGGGCGTGAGTTCGCTGTGCATTCTGGTTATTGCAGTTCACTGATCGTTTCAAATCCTTCGTGGATACCGTCCGCTTTGCCTTTTCCTCTGCTGATTTCCATCCCATCGGGTCGCTGATGCAAGCAAGGCCAGCTTGCTGCTTTTCTTGCGCCTTTGCCAACAGGTACGTTGTTCCGCTCTGGCCACGAAAACAACCCCACTGCAGTGAACGGCAGGTCCGTGTGCTCCGACCCTGAGGCACAAAACGGAACAACGTACCTGTTGGCAAAGGCGCAAGAAAAGCAGCAAGCTGGCCTTGCTTGCATCAGCGACCCGATGGGATGCAATCAGCAGAGGAAAAGGCAAAGCGGTATCCACGAAGGATTTGAAACGATCAGTGAACTGCAATAACCAGAATGCACAGCGAACTCACGCCCAATGGGGCGGGGACTTAGCACTTTAAAACACTTGAGAAACTATGTGCGCTGTTGCCCTTTCCCTGAATGCCAAGCCAATGAAGAAGGGAAGTTATTTCCGAAATGCGTATGGTGAGAAAGGCAAAGAAACTTCGTGGTGTGGGCTCGTTCAAGTTTGCTGCTGCCTGCCAATAAAATAGGTGAAGTACAGCGTTGTGTGCGGTGTTTTCAATAAGCGAGCAGCTTCATATGGAATATATATATCTACACAAAAACAAAGGTTAAAGTGACGTTATAGTTAGGTGACTATGTCAGTGACAACATTAACATTTTGAACAAAAAAAAATCACAGAAATTCACCAGTTATAGT
Source organism: Calotriton arnoldi (assembly GCA_963921515.1). Taxonomy (NCBI): domain Eukaryota; kingdom Metazoa; phylum Chordata; class Amphibia; order Caudata; family Salamandridae; genus Calotriton; species Calotriton arnoldi. Next base: position 250,843 of record CAWUFW010013114.1, read on the forward strand.
TAGCAGAGCAAACTATAACTTGAGCCCCCTCCATGCTCTGCTTATGACCTCACATATTACATCACTCATGACATCTTCTATGACATCATTTATGACAACACTGATGACATCTCAAATGACATCATCCAAGCTTCTTTTGTACACATTATGCTACACATTAGAATGGCATTAGAGGCCTGAAAGTAAGTACAAAATAGCTCAGAATAATATGACGCATCATTAATGTTAATGCCATCGGCCCCAGTTCCCAAGCCACATTAGCGCCCCCCCCCCTAATTCGGAGCCTGTTATGCCCTCAGGGACCCCATCCCTGGGGCCTGTATTATTTAAAGGTGGGTGCCCCTGTGCCCACCCAGGGCACCGACCATGCACACGTTGGAGGCTACGGGGGAGCCCCAGGGTCCCCGCAACCCCATCCAGGTTCCCGCATGGTGCAGGATCTAGCATTGCGCCCGTCCGGAGGAAGCAGCTATTTATGCTACTCCCTCCAGGTGGGAGCAATCTGTTGATCTGATTCCCTGCCTGCATAAGTGCGAGCAGAGGAACAGATCTCAAGTCTGCTCCCAGCCAGTGGGAGCCTTTTTAAAGCTCCCACCTACTGGGAGCAGACTTTGTGTTTGCTCCCATTTGGCAGGAGTTTTAAAAATGCTCCCGCAGGAGGGGGGCAAACACAAGTTTTCCTGCCCGCGCCGGTGTGGGCAGGGAAACCACTGTGTCCCGGGAGTCGGCTCCAAGGTACACAGTATGAGCCAGCCCCAGAGGGTGGGGCCCTGGGGCCATTAAAGGCGCAGGGAGGGAGGCTGCGTGGCCCACCTTTCTTTCTTAAAAAGTGACGACCCTGAAAGAAGGGGCTCCCAGGGCCTTTTAAAGGCTCAGGGAGGTGGGTCCCTATATTTTCAGCTCCCATGAGGAGCTCCTGCCAGCTGCTACTCTGTTACAAGCAGCTGCTACAATGTTGCCTTTATTTCCTGGTATTCGGCTACACCGCACTGGAGGTGCCTGGCTCCAACATCCTTGGGAGCCATCTTGGAAGAGACTTCCCATAGCGTTTTGCTAATTTTATGTTTTTTACCTTTCGCCCATTCTTTCGTTATCATTGTGCATGTATTTATCAGTACTCCCATCTGGAGGGGAAGCCTTCCATGAGGGAGGGGAGTTGCTGGGCTCCAGTTTGATTTTTTTGCCCCCCCCCCTGGTTTTCAGCGTGTCGTCATAGCAACGCCCCCTTTTTAGGAGGCGGCTATTTTTAGATGAAGGGTGCGCTTTCATGCTGGATTCGGCTCCAGTGAGGAGCACCTGCCAGCTGTTACTCTATTACAAGTAGCTGCTAAACTGTTGTCTTTATTTCCTTGTACGCGGCTACACAGTGCTGGAGGTGCCTGGCTCCAACATCGTTGGGAGCCATCTTGGAAGAGGCTGCCCATGGTGTTTTACTAATTTTATGTTTTTACCTTTCTCCCATTCTTTCATTATTGTTGTGCATTTGTTTACCAGTACTCCCATCCGGAGGGGAAGCCTTCCAGTAGGGAGGGGAGATGCTGAGCTCTAGTTTGATATCTTTTGCCCCCCCCCTCCCCTCGGTTTTCAGCATGTCGTCTTGCCATAGCTACACCCCCTTTTTAGGAGGCGGGCTATTTTTAGATGTAGGGGCGTGTCCGCGCAGCTTGCATGCTGCAGGTGTGCCAAAGGCAAGCCCGTCTGCGCCCGTTTGTGCCAACGGCGCCAGGGCCCCTGGCCATCTCAGGTCAGCCCCTATCTCCTATACCACACAGGAATTGTTGGGCCTCTCTCCAACCTTGTCTGATGCCTGCTGTCGCTCTCTGAACCTTGGGAATGGGGACTCAAGATGCAAACATTGTGGTTTCTTGGTCCCAGCCCCCACGCCTCAATTAGGGGAAGTAAGTCTAGCATCCCGACCACGGCATTTCGCAAAAGGTTTCTCTCTAAATTGTAGATCGTTGGCAAAGCACAAAGTCGACATGTATGATTTTTTTGAGGAACACATGCCGGATGCAGTCTTTTTGACTGAGACATGGCTAAAGGAAGACTCCTCCTCAGACATATTGCAAGCCATTCCGCAAGGCTTTGCTACTGTCAGGCAGGATAGGCAGTCACAGAGAGCTGGAAACTACCCAAGGCTGAATACATGGTTTGACTCATCAGCTAACAGCTCAAGCTCCTGTATTTTAATTCTATCCAACCTGAGGAGCTGACGTCTCTATGCTCTGCCATCAAGTCTGGTCCCCATTAGACCCAGTATCTCCTTCCATCTTCGAGCAGGGCCTTGAGATAATCCAGCCGGTCCTGTGTGAATTACTGAACTGCTCTTTGATCTCCGGCTGTGTTCCCCAGGATTGGAAATACACGATGGTAGTTCCACTTCTTAAAAGAAAACCTCTACTTGACCCCTCTGAGCCTGAAATCTATTGCCCCCATCTTGCTGCTACCACTCTTCTTTAAGATTGTAGAGAAGCATGTGAATGGGCAGCTTTCCAGTTTTATGGAGTATAATGACCTTCTTCACAGAACGCAATCAGGCTTTCTTTCTTCCCACAGTACCGAATCCGCCCTGCTGTTAGCTTGCGATTAAGTGAGCAGATTCTGGACGCTGGTGATCCAGCGCGGCTAATATACATTTTTCCTTATGACACTAATCCAGAAAAACACCTACGCAACCTTGATCACTTGAAACTTATGTCGGTGGGGCCCATAACACCGCATGCATACATTCATTCAATTCTCTGGATCAAGCGCCTAAGGAAAAAATGAGTTGCTGGACAAGCGGGATACCTTATTAAAATGACAGAATTATAACCTATACATTATATACATTAACTTCGGATCCTGTCGGTTCTAAACATCAAGGTACTCCGCTATTCGGTCGATGGACCAACTAGTAGAATCAGTTGATGGCGATTAAGACCAGCTCAATCACAATTAAAACCTTTAACATTTATAATTCACAATTTTATTTAAAGAATCACAAACTCATTTAGAGTTAGCATATAATTTTATCGAAATTCTTTAGGCAAAAAGTAAAGTTCATTTTAAGCAAATACATTTATTATATCAGTAAGCATTTTAAGTAAAAAAAAGGTTAAGAATAAAAATGGGAAATACTCATTACCCTTGGCCATAGGGCGATGTCAAGAATGGTTCATCAGGAAAGAAAGATAAACCGCAGATCACAGGATGGACTCCCAAAACTGACTGACTGTCCCGCTAACCTCCTCGGACGCAATCTCCTCCCGGTCTCGTTCCTTCCCCAGTCAAAGTTCGTTAGTTCAAAATGACAGTCTCTCGCAGCATCAGGATAGAATAAATGAAGAAGTTTTTTTCACAACTTAAGAGCAGACTCTCTTATACCCTACTTTCTGGCTCTCTACACTTAAAAGTTGCAATCTTTAGGGGCAAGAATCACGCTAATTGGTCCATTGGAGGGGTGGTGATGGTCACCTCATTGCCCTCCTTGTTCGAACCGGTTTGGGGACAATAACGCACACATTAAGTCTCATGATCACGATGTCCAAAAGTAGTCCAATTTGTTAATCCATTTTGTAACAAACTCTGATGGTCACATATTAGTTCATCCCCTGTCGCTCAATTTTCCCATCCGTTCCCAGGCATGTATGCTGAACTCTTGGCACAATCCTCGTTGCAGGTCAGATTGGCCTTGACATCTCTCACTCCGGGCACAGGCCGCATACACGTGACTGGAGCGTCCATACTGTTCATGCGCGGGGGCCATTTTATTCAGCGCACACCATCTCGTCCTTTGCCGCGGCCATTTTCGAAGCATGGCCTAGCAGGCCCGAACTAAACTAATATGAGAACAAACACAACAGAAATTAAAACATGGAAAATAAGCCTCTCTGTTTACCACCCGCCGTTCTAAAGACCCGTGTTAGGTATTACCTAGCAGAAGCAACATTTAAAGCCATTTTACTTACCACCTGCATTCTTTGCCACGGTGCAATTTTACTACGCAACACAAATCATGCAATTTACTCTATTTACTACGCAAATCACAATACTCACGTTAATTTGCTTCACATTTGTAAATAAATTAGATTTTGCAGCATTAGCAAGTTGCCCACGTGTAATGTTTAATAAAAGGTGCAGTTGTTGATTAGTTCATGTGTTTCAAAAACGGTTAGTATCATTATTCATTATGGGGTCAATAATTTTCAAGGGGTACAAAATTATTTTGTTTCCCCTGCTCCATCACGGGCAACACTGCAGGAATTTTCATGCTGGGCCTCAGTGCTGCTTTGGACATGGTTTCACACAACATGCTGATCAAGGGATTATGGAGGTGCGTTATTGGCAGGAAAGCACTGCTCTGGCTTGCCTCATTTCTGCAAGGACGCATCTTTCAGGTCTCATAAAAACATTTCCACTCGAAGGTGCACCCCTTGCAGCAAGGAGTGCCTTAGGGTTACTGCCAGACTACAACCCTATTTAATATCTATGTTGGCCCTCTGGTGGAAGTCATTTAGCGGTATGGGTGTACCGTCATCTCATACGTGGATGACACTTAACTTGTCATCACTTTGTTTCAGAATAGCAAGCACATGGCCTCTACTCTTTGTCTATGCTTGTCAGAGGTTGATTGATGCTTGGATGGACTCAAATTGCCTAAAGTTGAATGCAGGGAAGACCAAGGCACTGGTTCTGGGTAAACACCTTAACATCTGGTCCAATGCAAGGTGGCCCGATAGTCTCGGTCCCCTACCCTCCCCCAAGCCCAAAAATCTGGGCATCTGGTTTGATGATAAACTCTCCTTCGACAACCAGATCACTGCACTAGCAGGGAAATGCTTTGGGATGCGGAGTCTTTGAAGAAAATTCTCCGCCTTTTACCAGAGACTGCTCAAACAACTGTAATCCAAGCCTTGGTGATATCCAGGCTGGACTACTGCAATGTTTTCTATCTAGGGGTTCTCAATCTCACCTGAGCAGACTTCAACAGGTCCGGAACGCTGCAGCATGGGTATTGCTAAATCTATTGGAAACGCACTCAAGAAACTGCACTGTCTCCCGGTGAGGCAGACAATCACCTTCAAAGCACCCTGCTATTGCTATAAGGCTCTAACCTCTCATGGTCTACGACATCTTCAGGCGATGATCAAACCTTATGTCGCATCCAGAAAACTGAGATCGGTCAATGCAAAACTGGCCTTTATTCCAAAATTCAAAAGAATCAGAATCGGAGGCAGCTTCTTTGGCTACCTCACGCCCAAAACCTGGAACTCTCTTCCCCCTGCAATTTGGCAGGCTTCATCTGAAACTCTCTTCAGGAAAAAACTAAAAACTTGGCTTTTTGGGTCCAGTTGAGAACTGGCTTAGTATGGTGGGTGATCTCTTTCTCGGGTGTCAGGATTCTAGCGCCGGGACACTTTGCAAGAAGTAGCTATGCGCTTTATAAGTCTCATTCTTATTAATATTTATTATTTATTAAATTGGACCCCAGGAGATGGGGTCCCTGGGGCAGAATACGGCTCGGAGGGGGGCGATGTGCCCCCTCCCCATATTAATAAATTGGGCCCCAGAGGATGGGAACCCTGAGGCCAAATACGGTATAGTTCCGTTCAGCAGTTTTTGCGGTAGCCCTGCACTTTATGGAAAATGAATGGGGATTTTGAATTTTGGGACCCCTCACTTTTTTGGCCCCTGCTTTACAGATCACCCAGAAACCTTCCATGCACAAACTTGGCAAAAAAAAAGCACTTTTTGGAAAGTTTGTGGAGATTCGTCAAACAGTGCAGAAGTTATTAGCAACAAAACAAACGCATTTCCTGTGGAAATACTAACCTAACTATAAATGCCACTGTGCCACTGGGAGATATATATATATATATATATATTAAAATCACTGAAAAAAACAAAGGTTACAGAGACTTTATAGTTGGGTTCAAATTTACACTCACAAAACCATAGAAATTCAACAGTTATAGTTATACTTATCTCAAAAAACTATAACTCGTGTCCTAAGGTAACTATAATTCGCTCCCCTGCCATGCACAACTTTCTCATCAATAATTTTATTGCAAATGTTGCAGTGATATTATGAATTATGTCATAGAAGATGTCATGACTGATGTAATATTTGGGGTAATTAGCAGTGCATGGCGAGGGGGCGACTTACTGTTACCTTAGGCCATAAGGCAGGCAGGAGTTGGCCACAGGGCCTGGCCGCCAATGCCCCGAATGAATCCAAACCAGGAAGGGGGCATGCAGCCTCCCTCCCCGGGACAATTTTGCCCCTGGGGACCCCATCCCCCAGGGCCTGCCACATTTGTTTTAGGGGGGGTACGTGCCCCCCTCCCTATGCCATATTTGGCCCCGGGAACACTATCCCCAGTGGCCCATTGCTGTATTTATGGGGGAGGGGGCCATGCAGTCACCCTCCCGTGCTGATTTCTGGCCCCAGGGACCACATCTCCCGGGCCCCGGCCATATTATAAAGACAGCGAACACTAGTAGTTAATATATATTAATCAGAAAAACAAAACTGCGAGTAATGTGAGCAAGGAGTGAGGCAAAAGAAACCTTTGAGTTTTGACACGTGAAATAAAAAAATTATGTTTTTATCATATTGGATGGAGTGACGCCTCTTCTGTGTCATACACTGGAAATCTTTTTGTGAGATATATAATATATATTTGTCTCTTCCCTATTAAACCTAACCGATTATACTTACCTGTTTTGATCCTGCTATTTTTGTTCATAATGTTTTAGTTTTCTGATTTTTTATTTTATTTTAGTACAATGTTTTTGGGACAAATTAATCATGTTACCAATGCTTACATATCATATTTAATCCTGGACCCCCAATTTTAAAACAAAAAAATACCTTTATTTTAGCTTTCTCCCACTTATATAGTGCTTCAACTCAGTGCATGTTAATTGGGAAATTAAATTTCCCTAAAGTTTTCCTTAAATCTCCTTCTCTCTGTTACCAGATTTTGACATGTATGGTATATGTATGAAGTATTCTAAAATGTAAGTCTTCATAGCAGTCTAGCAGCCAAATATCCCATGTCATATGTGACACCTACATCCCCTCTTTAGTTGCAGACTGTGAGTTTTACGGTTACCTTTATAAGCATAGGAATGGCTAAAAAGGTATGGGGGGAGTTTTGAGGGGTGCGGGGAACATGGAGGGCGTGGGCTGTATAAAATAATAAAAAAACAAACACACACAAGTGATACAAGGTGCCATAAATTAGATGAGTAGAACTGCCACTGGGTCAGTATTTTACTGGCCTGTATTTTCATAACTATGACCACAAAAAAAGTTGAAAAAGCAGTGAAATCCAGTATATTTTCCCTTTCAAAATATGAACCTAAACATCAATCATATGAATAAGTCACTATAAAAAGTATTTGAGAACTGTATACATATTTTGAAAATGATTACTAGAGCAACAAAATTGATAATCGTGATTTTACTAAAATAATTTTACAGAAATTATTTTTCATCTACCAGTTCATGGACCCTCCTGAATAGGAAAACATTAACAAATGGACAGTGCTCTTTTCTGACAAAGGAGGCAACCCTAGACATGAGGTCATTTAGCAGCTAAGGCTCAGCTATAAACATAGCTGCTCAGCTGCCATGTCATGTGTGACACCTTCAGCCAGTCCTGGCTTTATAGGTAACAGCACAATACTTGATGAACTTGTTGAGTTTAAATACTGCTGAAAGGGAAACAAAATTCCCCAGAATGCAATTACCTGATTGCTAACAAGCCAGGAATGGCAAAAGGTATCACAAATGGCAAACAAGCCAGGACTGGCAAAAGGTATCACAAATGGCATGGTACCCCTTTGCAGAAACGCTGTCAAACGTGGCAGTTGTCCAGAACGTTGGCAGCCACTCAGACCATTCGCTGAAGGTTCTGCTAGCATAGCAATACTGAATATCCCATTATGTGAGCGCCCCAATGCAAGATGGCTGCGAGTGAACGGCACTGGTCCTTTCTTTATGTTGACTCGAGTCTCGTCGTCCGGTTGCCATAGTAATAGCTGTAAACCTCAGACTCCGACTCAAAAAATAGAGGACCAGCTCCGAGCGACACCTAGCAAGAGAGCTCCCCGCAACAATAGGCTTTTGCACGGCAGAGGTCCACATTTCCAGGCAATAGCCCGATGTGCAGCCGGAAGCGACTTCTTCAGCAACGGACCCGTTACGGACGGATCCACATCACAGATACAACAATACTTCGACTACTCCCACCGCAGAGACAGCAACAGTCAGTGACCCCAGACAAATAGACCAACCTCACAGATACTACACCCCACATATAGAGACACCCTACAACAACAGGGCTGTTTTACTAAAAGAGACACACCCACACCCAGACAGCCAGCATCAAGAAAAGCCTCCACCTTCTCTATTAATCAACCACTAGGGAGAGCAAAAGAACTGACGGCCACTGCCCCCTTCCACCAAACAGCAAGACACTTACTTATCCAAGACACAGAGTAGGGACCACCGAAACACCCACTTGTACTTCACAGCAAGAGATTCACTACCGAAACAGTGCAGAGGACTCTAAATCCCGCCCCCTTCTTAGCAGCCCCCAAAGCAGAAGACTTACCCCATACATAGCAGCACCAACCACACGTTCCTAAATCACAAGTGACTCACCACCGAGATAGTGCAGTAGCCATCACACCGAACTCTTCTTACCCAAAATGGCCTTTTTCGGGATTACAACCCTCGGCTACCAAGAGCCTTTCCAAGCCAGAAGACTAGCCTCGACAACAGGTGAGGGGGGGTCTACTGACTAGGGCCATTCATGTGGATCAGTATGCAAGTGGTGGCGCTCTATGGAGGTGAGTGCACCCTAAATGTGCACTCAGGGGGTCACATGTAAGGTTCTCCGGTGCTGTGGGTGCTTCATGGGTCTGAAGGGAGTCATGGGTCATTGTGTGCTGTGCTGTGCCTGCCTGCCCACGAGAGTGGCACTTTAGAGAAGAGGGGGAAACAGACGTGGTGTTCCATTGTGTGGCAGTATATCGAAAGGGAGTAATGCCTCTCATGGATGTTGAGTCTATGCAGAGGTAGGTCTTAGACAGAGGCGCTGGAATTATGCGACAGGGGAAGATCAAATTATGCAGCAGGGTTGACTAAATATATAGCGTAATGCAGCACATGTTGTGACAGTACTACTGCATTATTTTGTCTTTTTTCAAGTTAACACTGTCTGGGCAAAGGTTCCACTTCATTAGTAACAGTGTAACACTGAAATACTGCAATAAGGAACTGAAAGGTAACGAGTCTACTTTTGCGAAAGGCCTCCCACTACACTGCAATACACTTTGCTGCATTTTAAATAACTTTTGATCCTTATGAGCAAATAAAACTTTTTGGGGTAAAATGTGCAAATTTTGCTGCAGTCAATAGATTATGTGGCAAATGCAGCAAATCCATAATTAAGTGAAAAACAGCACAGGTGCAAAATCATAATTCCAGTGGTCCTGCTCATAGATATCGAGAAACCAATCAGGGAATGAAATGTGGCAATTGAAAGCCAATTGACGGTTAAACCACTGGGACAGCCCCCATTGCTCCTCTCACACGGGGCTCAGTTCATAAAAGTATTTGCACATCTACACCAAATGCTCAAATACTATGATTTACTTGTGCATATTCACGTCAACAATTTAAAAAAAGTGAATCTGTGCTTGTAAATGAATTTAAGTACACGTATAGTTCTGGCAGTATTGCAGAATTTCCTGTTTGAGCAAAAATACTTACAGGGAAAGAAAGGTTGAGCAAGTTAAACCTACAAATACATGTTTGTCGGTATTCACAAACTTCTGATAGGTTCGTTCCCATCAAGGATAGGGCTGGAAGTTTACCGAGGTGTTAAGTGTTGGTGGGAGTGTGGACTTCTGGAAATTCTATTTTTGACCCCTATAATCTTCCCCCTGTCCTGTTCCATCAGTGGTGGCTAAGAATTTATTAGTGAAAACGGATTCTTGCCTCCAAAGGGGACACAATGTATTCGATTTAGTTTCACCCTGAGTAGTGACAATTTTGATATAGGGTAGCAAATGTAGCCACACCGATGTAGAGGACTCTAGGTGAGGGGGGGTGCACCTTTGAGATCAGTGGATCTAAATGATTATCAATGAAGGACTCACTGAATCATCCACCAATCCACCCCACATCTCACTCTGAAATATAAAAAGTCATCAGTGGAAGTGCTGTTAATGATCCAGAAACTTCTTTTCTTGGCACCATCAAATTGATTCTCGAAAATGAAAACCATCCTGGATTTTGCCCCACAGGTCAGATTCATTGCCCCCAAAATGAGTGTAGGCTTTTAACCTGTAGTCGATCTACACAATCTCATGCTATTCCTGCAAGTGGAGTCTATCCGTATGGTGACTCTGGCCCAGATTCTGATGTGATGCAGCTGGACACATGGATGGCATCAGTGGTTCTACGATATGTTCGCTTTCACGTACCTTACAAGAAAGATAGCCAACACCTGAAATAATCTATAGAAAATGAGAATGAGTGACACGGGTGCTTTCTTTTTTTGCTTGGACTTTACCCTAAGTGATCACCAATGTGCTTTATATGGCTGCCTTCCAAATTTCTCTGCAGGGATTCACTAGTGAGGCCAATATCTCCTGAAGGTTCTCACGTTCACCCTTCACAATGAATCACAAGAAATCTGAGCTTGTTCACCACCGGAGACTGCAGTTTATAGGAGACCTAAAGGAACCTTGTTATGGAAGGCATTGGGTTTCCTCCCGAAAGAGTTCTATTCTCCAGTTCCTTATAAGGGCTGTAATCTTCTCATGGCAATTTCTGAATCTGCATGGCATCTTGCATACCTGTTGTGCTGCTAGATCATCTCAAGATGAGAACTCTTTGGTACCACCTGGTCCTTTGAGATAAACATATAGATAATAACCCCAAAAAGATGATTTCTAGCCATGTCTTAGAGTATCTCTGCTGGTGGAACATACATCAAGCTTTCAAAAAGGTTCCCCTTTTAGGCTATTGCACCTCAATTTGCTGTAAAAACGGATCCATAGCTGTTCAGCTGAAGAGATTTTACCTTGACTACAAGTGGGGGAACCCTCATTTTATGTCTGCATGTTCTCATTAAAATCTGCATCTGGTGGCAGGAAAAGGTTGATCAATGGTTTGTGGAAAATTGGATTTTAATACCCACCTACCACCTTTGAATTTGAGCGTCCAATTCCTGGGAAACTAGTCTCAGGCAGATAAACATTTCAGATGACTGTTTCGACTGCATCAAGAAAACTCTTTGCTAGTTTATCAGTTACCGCAAGAGGCGTTCATGTATTTTTGCCAGTCACAGGTACAGGCGAAAAGCACGGTAGGCTGTTTCCAGTCCTAGACACATCATGCAAGCCTGTACTTCTCTGAGTGTTCTCCGCCTAGAGGATAGGCACTCATTTTTAATTTTTTTTTATTTTTAGCAGAGTTTTATATAGCGCGAACTTGACCCGAAGGTATCGGGTATCAGAGCGCTTTACATCGCACCAGTTGCGTTACATGAGGACACATTCATTTTTTGTTAGGCACGGGGAGATTAAGTGATTTGCCCAGAATCACAGGATGTTCAGCGTCATTGCCGAGACTCGAACCCAGTTCCCTAGATTCGAGGTCGACCGCCCTAGCCGTTAGGCCAACTCCTCTCCTCTTATCCAATCCGTTTTGACTTTGGACACCCTGCTTGTGCATGTAAGTCACAGCCATATGTGAGAGGCAGTGTGTCCCTATGCCTAACCCAAGTCAGAAAACTTCAACCTTTTCTATCAATTCTACAGCTGAAGGTTTGGCTCTAAAACTAGAGGACAAAAGACTCTCTCTGTGCTACATATAAACACAAGAGACTCTGTGGCCCTGTGCCAGATGCAGAGGCAACAGGGGATCTCAGGACCCTGCCTCTATTCAAAGACCAGATAAAGGCCCTTTTCTCTGCCCCACATCTAATGGTGAAATATTACATGGCCCATCCAGTCTTCCGGTAAACATCACCCTGCCCCAGTCATCAATCAATCAATCAATCACAGAATTTGTAGAGCGCACTACTTACCCGCGAGGGTCTCAAGGCGCTGGGGAGAGGGAAGGGGGGGGGGATGCTGCTACTGGTCGAACAGCCAGGTCTTGAGTAGCCTCCTGAAGGTCAGCAGGTCTTGGGTCTTTCGTAGGCTTAGTGGAAGGGTGTTCCAGGTCTTGGCGGCGAGGTGTGAGAAGGATCTGCCGCCGGTGGTTGTTCTTCGAATGCGGGGGACGGTGGCGAGGGAGAGGTCGGCGGAGCGGAGCTGGCGGTTGGGGACGTAGAAGAAGAGCAGTCTGTTGAGGTAGGCTGGGCCAGTTTTGTGGAGTGCCTTGTGTGCGTGGGTGAGGAGTTTGAAGGTGATCCTCCTGTCGACGGGGAGCCAGTGCAGGTTCCTCAAGTGGGGGGGTGATGTGGCTGTGGCGTGGTACGTCGAGGATCAGTCGTGCAGAGGCGTTTTGTATGCGTTGCAGTCGCTTGATGAGCTTGGCCGGGGCTCCCGCGTAGAGGGCGTTCCCATAGTCCAGTCTGCTACTGACGAGGGCCTGGGTGACTGTTCTTCTTGTGTCTGTCGGGATCCACCTGTAGATCTTGCGAAGCATGCGGAGGGTGTTGAAGCAGGAGGAGGAGACTGCGTTGACTTGCTTGGTCATGGAGAGCGTTGAGTCGAGGATGACTCCCAGGTTGCGTGCGTGGTCGGTGGGTGTCGGGGCTGCTCCCAGCGTCGTTGGCCACCAGGAGTCGTCCCAGGCTGAGGTGTTGGAGCCGAGGATGAGGACCTCCGTTTTGTCCGTGTTCAGCTTTAGTCGGCTGATCTTCATCCAATCGGCGACGGCCTTCATTCCTTCATGGAGTTTGGCTTTGGCGGCGAGGGGTCCTTGGTGAGGGAGAGGATCAGTTGAGTGTCGTCGGCGTAGGAGATAATGTTGAGGTCGTGTTGTCTGGCGATGCGTGCGAGCGGGGCCATGTAGATGTTGAACAGTGTTGGGCTGAGGGACGATCCCTGGGTTACGCCGCAGATGATCTCGGAGGCTTCGGATCGGAAGGGTGGGAGGCGGACTCTCTGGGTTCTGCCGTCGAGGAAGGAGATGGTCCATTCCAGGGCCTTGTCTCGGATCCCTGCGTCGTGGAGGCGTGCGCGTAGAGTGCGATGGCAGACAGTGTCGAAGGCGGCGGAGAGGTCCAGTCATAGCCGTGAAAGCTCCACTGCCCCATGCCTATTCATGAAATACCCACTGCCCCAGAAGTGTAAGGCCCCGTCTCACAGTGAGAATGTCTCAAAGGGATGCTAAAGGGACCATCTAGTTTTTGAAGTCCCAATAACTCCAACAAGTTTTCGAAATGAGCTTTGTAGGAAAAATTCTTAGGTCTTAATCTATACAATGTGTTTTGTAAGCCTCTTTCACGTGCGTGCAAAATATATGGAAACTTTATTACACTACAGCTGTGAATCATAAGGTTTTTATATAATTGTACAAGTTCATTGTAATGAAATCACTGTTCAATTACCTTAAACATTTTTGGAATTTTATTAGGATTTTTTTTTTTTCATCTGTTAACTTCAGTTTAGCTGTTTTTAATTGAACCATTCAAAAACTGTAATGAATAAAATACAACAGAAGTAAGACCACTGGTGGGAATTCATTAATGTAATCAGACCCTTAGACTCTGGTTGCTAGATAATGTCTCAACTTTATGTCACCTCTGTAGGAAGCTGGCTCTGTATATACTATACCAAAGTGAGGTATAGTGTGCACAGAGTCGAGTGGAACCCCAAAGGTAAGCAGAGGTAAAGTTAGATAGCACCTCACTCTCTATTTGTGGTAGTGTGGTCGAGCAGTAGGGCTTTATCAGAGGACAGTGTTAAGCATTTGTTGTACACACTCAGTCAGCAAATGAATTCACACACTCAAAGACTGAACTTCAGACCAATTGTTTTTGTATAAAAATATTCTTATAGTTATTTTATTTTCTAGAACCAAGCAAGCCTGGCACAGGTAAGCAATCCTTACTTTACAGTAGTAATGCAGTTTGTAAATAGTTTGAATTGCAATTGTAAATGTACTTTGATTTGGTTACAGTAGTGTTACTGATAAAGCAATGCTTTTCAGAATACAGTACATATACTTTGTATAGGACTTTTAGTAAAATTACAGGTAAGTTACTTTTGAGATTACTTTTCTTACACAGTGCAGTACGCCTGGATACTGCACTGGGACATTTCCTGTAAAACAGGTAAGTAAAAGTGTTTTTGTTAGTTAGTACAATTTTAAAGAATTTCTTTAGGTTTTCCAACTCCACACTTAGAAACTTTTCACAGAAAAACAGTCAATATTATCCTATGGAGGAAAATAGTGTTATCGGTTTTAAGGTAAGTACTTGGTTGTGGGAGTTGGTGTTCTGGGGTTAGACTCAGGGGTCCCCCAGGGTCAAGGATGCACTCTTGTTACACCCTCAGCGGCACTAGGGCGGCCGGGTGCAGAGTGCTGAGGCCCAATGTTATCCAATGGGGTATAGGGGACCTCCGGTTCGTGGCTGCTGGCGAGCAGGCCACAAGGTTTTGGGAGCCAAGCTCCTGGTGTTAGGCTCAGGGCAAAAGGGGATCCTGTTTAGCACAAAAAGTGCACCCGCAGCGGTGCAGGGGCGGCTGGGTGCACGGTGCTGGTTTGGCGTCGGGTGCCCTGTTGTTTTTAATGGGGATTTTCGGTTTTGGTTTTCAGCTGCAGGCTCGGTCCAGGAAGACTTCCAGGAGGAACCAACAGCTGGGCAGGTAAGTTGGAGGGCTCGGGGACGTGGGTGCACCTCGGGTTCTCTTCTCCAGGGCGCAGGGCGGCTGGATGCAGGGGTGTCTTTTGAGGTCGGATTTCACCTTACAGGGCCATTTGCGGTTGGGGGGGGGGTCTCTGTGCAGAGGCTGCAGGCGACGTCGGGGAGTCCTGGAGGGGTCAACCCACGGTGGACTCGGACTCTGGAGCGCTGGAGGACCTTGCTGAGACCGGTGGGCCACTCGAACTCGGGCTGTAGGCGACGGGTGCAGTGGTGGTTCCAGGTGTCGGGTTTCTTTTTCCTCAGCAGGCTCAGAGTCTTTCTTTGGTGTTTCTTCTGAACAGAGCTGCTGTTCACAGGAGATCCGGTCTTTGTTGAAGCCAGTCAGTCCTCCCAGGGGTTCTGGAGGTCGCTCGCTACAAGACAATTTTTTGGCGCAGGGTCTCTGGAAACTGCAGACGGGCCAGTAGGGCTGGGGCCAAGTCAGTTGTTCTCTGCAGTCTCCTCTGCTGGGCGTCTTCTTTCGTCCTTTTTCTTCATAGGTTGCGGGAATCTGCCTTCTTGGTTCAGGGCTGCCCCCTAAATACTGTATTAGGGGGGCGTTTTAGGGGTCTCGAGGTCAGTAGCCAATGGGCTACTGACCTTAGGGTGACTACACCCTGGGTGTGCTCACCCCACGTAGGGGAGTGAGCACAATCCCTAATTCTGATTGGGGAGTGCCTGCCATCTGGAAGATGGTGGGCACTGAAGAGGGGGCTTCACCTCGCCTCTCCCACCTGAGGGGTGGGGTTGGCAGAGGTGGGCACACCTTCTGGGCTGGCTAATTTTTCCCGCCTGTCTTCCCGCCGAAAAGGAGGGGAGACAGGAAGGGGGCCTGCTCCTGATAGCAGGAGATGCTGGGGGTCGCATTACAAAGGCTGCAAGGCCTTTGAAGCTCCCCTGCCACAGATGGCTCTTCCTGGCCTGGGGGAGGTGTGAACACCTCCGCCCAGGAAAGGCTTTGTTTCTGGGCTCAGGGAGCGAAGGCTCCCACCCTAGGGGTCCAGAAACATGTCTTGTGGTGGCAGGCTGGTGTGTACCAGTCAGGGAACCCGCCAGAGGCTGGTCGTTTTTCATGGGGCATCTCTAAGATGCCCTCTGAGTGCAATTTTCATTAAATCCCACACTGGCATCAGTGTGGGTTTAATGTGCTGAGAAGTTTGATACCAAACTTCTCAGTTTTCAGTGTAGTCATTATGGTGCTGTGGTGTTCGTAATGACAAACTCCCAGCACCATATACTCTTAATGGCAGCACTGCACTTACAATGTCTAAGAATGGACTTAGACACTGTAGGGGTACTGGGCTCATGCACCTGTACCCTCACCACTGGTATAGTGCACCCAGCTAGAGGGGTGACTGATCTATGCCAGGGCAGTGGGTTGTAGGCATGGCACACAGGGATGTGTGCCATGTCGACTCTTCACTTTGTTCTGCACCAAGACACGCAGCCTGCAAAGGCAGTGTGTGTTTAAAGGTACAGGGCCTCTAAGGATGGCACAATAAGTGCTGCAGCCCTTAGAGGTCTTCCCTGGTCACCTGTGGTACCATTTACCAGGGGCTGACCTGTGGCCAGAGATGCCAATTGGGTTAGTTTTGGGGAAAGAACACAGGCCCTAGGAACCTGATTGGCAGGGACCCAGGGCACATCAAGTCAAAGTGCATCAGTAGTCTGGCAAAAAGTGGGGGGGGGGTTACTGCAACAGAAACCCAGCTTTTCACAACCTCTAGCTGGGTTTATCATTTGTATGTTCTCAGGGCTGGTGCGAGCAGAGGGTAATTCATTGTTATTGAAGATCAATGTCTGCATACACCAGTATTTAAATAATTCATCAGTTATAAACCATAAGGTGGTTTAGCTAACGGACAATGCCCCAACTTACACCCATGTCTATTTGTAATCATTTTTTGTATAATGTTACTGTCGGCACACAAGCAAAGGGTTATTAATTGTGGTTAACAGACATGTTCTTGATATGGTAATAGTTATATGACCTAGCAAGGAAAATTCTGTGAACTATATTCCTAAACTAAAAGGGTCAAGATGAGGAATGGAATGTGTTTAAAATTTGAAAATTCATGCAAATTCCTTTAATAGATATTTTAACAACAATTTTTGAAAAACTGTGACAAACATTAATAACGAATATCTAAACAGCATAACATGAGTACATGAAAGCACCATTTTACTTAATCTCGTATGATTTATCAATGTGTGCAATAAAGTATCTATATGTACTAACAAATAAAGTATTCAACATTACAAATCTCAAAATCAAACCAGACTAACTCTAACAAAACCACCATCTAAGTTCCTTATTGTTTGCGAGACAAATTTGGTAGAAGGAAATTGTTTTCTTTTTTTTTAATGCCTCTTCAAAGGCCATTTTGGCCCTCCGGTGTTATTCAGTAAACTGTAGGTGGTCAGTCCCGCTCAGGCTAACTCTCACTTTTTCTGCAGCGGCATGCGAAAGAAGGGCACCGTGCCCCCCACTCCTGCCACCAATCTGTAAGCAGACCAGTGTGCTGGACCCCCCACAGCCTTGTGAGTGCCATGAAATGTGCCTGACCCTCCCCAGCGCAGGCCCGTGGGAACGCGCCCCAATCCACGGCAGCTACCAGCAGCTTCAGGAGGCGAAGAGGCGTGGCCAGCTCAAGAAATGTAGGTACAAGCCGTATGTGCAAATAACGTTAGTGTCACAATGCACAGATGCACTCCACCTTTTCGGCAATGATCATGTGGCCTACTTTAAAGATTAATTTTACAAACATGTGTATTTTCTTGCCAAAACATTCATATAAGTGTCGATGTCAAGAGAGAATCGAAAATCAGTGTTAGTCATATAATTCTTCTCACAAGTGTTGATGGTGGTATGAAAGGCAGGAACGTGGCAGATTTTCTGAACTCCGGGAAAAATAACATTTTGCCTGCTGAAGAAGTCCCAACGTATGGGATAAAATGCCTTTTTTAGGTATTTTTGATATAATTTTCCTTTATGCCTAGGCAGTGCCCTAAGCCGCAGCTCACCTTATGGAAGCATAGACCCAGAATAAAACACATGTGGAGTATGGCAGAAAACTGCCATATGGCCCGCTCTATTTAATGTTTCCTGCCAGGTGAGTGTTGTTTTTGCCCCCCACAGCAGTTCCACTTCATTGCAGGAGCAGTTTCAGTGTAAAGAAAATTTACGTAATGTCCACCACGCAATGGTGGAACCGTCTGTTGCTTCTTTATTTTCTGTAGACAAACACCCAAAGAAGGGGTGTGTCATCTGAAATACCACTAAGCAATATCCTTAACACACTGGAAGTTCTAATTTTTTGATTTTTTTCTGCCTGGTATTGCTATGGTGTAGTTAAGGGAGCTGGATAGTAAGGCACCTGAGACGGCATCCGACAGGTCGATGCCAAGTCCATTGGTTGAGATAATATTTCTGGCCGCAGCTCCATCTTTGGGAAACACCGACACCCCGAATTCTAAATGAATAACCAATTTATGGTACCTTTAGCGCAATTAGCACCTACCTCAATCATACCCAAAAAGTCAATGACTTTGTGACGATTATCCTGAAAGCTAGCAACTGTACCTGTTCCTCACTGGCCTTGATACGGAATATTCTGGATGCAGAGGCAGGATAGAAGCTATGGCCTCCTGTGCTTATCTATGGTAGCAGTGGTTGCAGAAACGGTCAAAGCTTTACCCGTGGTGGTTTGAGTGGTAGCAGATACATTTTTCCCTTTGGTGATATGTTGTAGTGTAATTGTCCAGTAAGATGTTTATATTTACTTTAGGAAATAAACATCTCTGTAAAAGGTTTGGTAGTGTAGTTGACTACCATCTCTCATTGAGACTGCACATTAATGCAGTGGTATCACAATGTATTTTTATCTTACAAATTCCTAGGAAACTACTCTTTCCATACCAAAGCTCTTAAAATCATCAGGTCAACAATTAATGGCTCCCCAGGGCTTGAAAGATCATAAAATATTACTAGACCTGCAGGTCTAGTAACTTGAATAATCTACTCACCCTAACTGTAACGTACTTGACCCGTGAACTGGTCTCAAATTGTATGATCCTAAGCAAATATTTTTTCTTATGGAGCCGCCTTTTTCTTCATTATAACATAAGAGAGCACCTTCAAATATGCAAGTTCACTATTTCTACTGTACAAAAAAACTCGTTATTTACTAGACTAAACGTTTGCTCCGTATATAATAAGAATCAAGCCCACATATAGGTTACACACGATCCCTGGCATGCCTCTTAATTCACTAATAGCATTACCATCTGAGCAGGAATATTTCCCAGTTCATGTTTAAAAACTCACTTCCCATAAATATATTACTAAAGCATGGTGTGGTAGTGCACTGTTATTTACAGATAGCACATTTTCCATTGAAATGGACACAAAACTTTCCCACCAACATGTAGTTTTACTGATAAAACTAAATAGCACATAAACAATGTTTGGAAATTGGGCTTCAGCAGAAATATTTAACATGTACACATCACCAAGTAAAGTGTTCTGATTTGTTTTGATCCCCAAAAAAAATGTGTTCACCACACAATTATAAAAATGTGTTTTTATAACAAGTGACATATATTTGAAATATTTGAACAGTTCACTTATTTTGCGTTAGAAAAAAAAAGCCTGAAATCTTAGCCTTTCATTTCACATGCTTAGCACAGAGCGATTGTCACACAGTTCACTTTACAAAATCCTCTAACTTCAGTCACAGAAAGAAAGGTAAATGTAGGAAGACAAACTGACTTGATTTTTGACCTCTGCCTCTGAAAGCTGAGCAAATGTGACAAGATAACAAGATTTAAAGGCATCTTTATTGCTCATTCACTATGTTAGCAAGCAGAACACCTGTTGTCAGCTCACCAGAACAGGTGAGTAGGCTCTAAAATTAGCTTGTCATGATTAAATCTGGCTTGCCATAGCGGGTGGATTTTTCGAGCCCTGCTCCCGACTAGATTGTGCTAATGCTATTTATCTCAGCTTTCCTGAAGGTAGTTTAATTAGACTGCAGATGATATAAAATGCAGCAGCTAGGATTGTTTTTGAAAACTCACAGAATTAATTACAAAGCTTTGGCAACGCCAATAGGTCTCGCCTTAAGTACCCATTGGCTTTGCCAATTCCTTTTAGAGACGCTGTATAGCAGTAGGCTTTATCCTTATGGTGTGCAGCATCATCAAAAAATGTATTCAAATAAAAAAAAAGTGTACTGAATCGACCTGCATCATTTCATTGCAGCACACATGCATGATGACGAGTGCTCACCAGCGAATAACGTGGTCACCATTTCCTTTAATTTTGTAATGATTTGTTTTAGCTTTCTAACACAAAAGCACAAATTGAAAAAAGCACCATGACAATGGGTGGAAATGGAGGAATAGGGAGGGGGCGAGGGAGAGAAAAGCATCACACGAAGGAGGGAGGAAAATAAGGGAAGGGGTAAAAAGCACACAAAGAGAAAAACTGAGAGCGAAGGGATGGGGAAAAGCACACTTGAGAATGAGATGCTCACAAATTAGTGCTGGGTGTAGGGGAGAAGAAAGGCAACAATATCTCAACTGGTGTCATTAATAAAGTCGGTTAAGCACGTATGTACAATACATTACACGGAAGGAAGACAGGAGACTCTGAGAAGTTTGTAGAAATGTGCACTTAGCATCATATAATTAAGGTCACAGTAAAAAAGGTACAGTTGTAGCAGCACTGTAGGCATAGAATGCAATAGCAACCCGAATTGGACTTGGTGCTCAATTGTGTTCGTGAAACATAAAAGTGGCGACGCAAGTGACAATGTGTAATCAGCGGAAACGGCGCAAGGTGAAGAAGTGAAACAATATGTACAGTGAAATTCTGGGGTTCAAGGTAACAATTTGCAATGAATCAAAGAGTAATGACAACAATTTTGATTGAACCACGAAAGCAAATGCGCCATCAGTTGCGCTGAAGGGTCGACGACGTTTCGATCCTATTAATCAGGTAGACCGCCACGATCGTGTATGATTTTGAGCGGTCTTACGCTGATCGAAGCGTCCCTGTGCCTGTTGGATTGATTCCACACCTCACGATTTCACTCGTGTCTCCCGGAGGAGATCTTCATTTTCCTACTGTGCGCCGCCGATGCAGACATTCCTTCACGGCATTCGCACCCAAAGGCCATTGGCTCTTACCCGCCTTGACGGACGAGGATTTCGGACCCCCGCAGTAGCCTTGATGACTCCTGCCCTCACCACTAGATCTATTCTTCCCGCCTGATTTATGACACGGGACTTTGTCCTATTCAGCACCGCCTATCTTGCAACCCAGTCCTGAAGATGATCCTGATTAATAGGATCGAAACGTCGTCGACCCTTCAGCGCAACTGATGGCGCATTTGCTTTCGTGGTTCAATCAAAATTGTTGTCATTACTCTTTGATTCATTGCAAATTGTTACCTTGAACCCCAGAATTTCACTGTACATATTGTTTCACTTCTTCACCTTGCGCCGTTTCCGCTGATTACACATTGTCACTTGCGTCGCCACTTTTATGTTTCACGAACACAATTGAGCACCAAGTCCAATTCGGGTTGCTATTGCATTCTATGCCTACAGTGCTGCTACAACTGTACCTTTTTACTGTGACCTTAATTATATGATGCTAAGTGCACATTTCTACAAACTTCTCAGAGTCTCCTGTCTTCCTTCCGTGTAATGTATTGTACATACGTGCTTAACCGACTTTATTAATGACACCAGTTGAGATATTGTTGCCTTTTTTCACGTACCTACCCAGATCTCAACGTGGTTTATGGGTTATACTCCTGTTGTTTATACAAGGGTGTAGGGGAGAAGCACACAAGAGTGTGAACAACATGAAGCATGAAGGGAGAGGTACCCGAGAGAGAAACATGGAGCATGGGTGGGCATTTGGGGGCATCACACAGGAGAGGGAAGGAGAGAAGGAAAGAGCAGGAAAACACATGCACTCTCATGGAGTGCTTAAGTAAAAATAAAAAAGTGCCCAAAAAGAGAGCAGTGGAAGGACAGAAGCCAGACAATCAAAGAGACGATAAAGAGGCTATGGTCCAGGGAAGAGAGAAACACAAGATGGACAAGCTGGCACAATGGTAAGCAATGGGCCAGCTGTAAGCCCTTGTAAATTCTTGGTAAGCCTACAGTAGGTCTTTTGCAAGCATAGAGCATGCGCTGTCTGGTAGGCACGACCTAAAAAACATGAACTATATACAACAATTGAAAGGTCAACTGTTCTTCAAATCTATATGAAAATGTACTTGTTCCTCAGACAACAATTTCTTAATTGCTGCTTTTTTTAACCAAGAGGGGTAGTCTTCCTGCCCGAATAATTTCAACATCAGTAGAGTGTATGCCAAACAGTCTTGATACAACATCTCAGTCCCTGATCACAACGTAGGCAAAATTACCATTACTTGCCAGTATCTCCACATGGAATTTCACATATTACAAGTTAATCCCCCCCCCTCTCCAGAATGGGGAATAACAGTTCAGACATAGAATTACCACATGGAATCCTTATGGTATTCCCTATTCCGAGCAGTTTAACACACATTTGCCACTAATTCTGAGCAGGTGGAAAAATGTGTGCGAGGACTTATGTGTGGGGCAGGGATGGAGTGAGGGTCGTAGGAGAGGGCTGCATGCTTCCCCTTGTCAGAGAAAAAGGTTGACAGGGACTGGGGCAAGGCTTGGCTGCTTCTGACATATATCCTTGTCCCCTAATATTCCTATTGTACACAGGACCACTGGGAGAAGGTTTGAATTTCTTTTCTACCCTGGAGATGACTACTCTGGCCTTGATGGTCTCTCTGATATTCTCAGGGGCAGACATAAGCATCCCTTTTAACCTAGGGATCTCTGTGCCCAGAGGTTGCTGCGTATGGCCAAAGGTGAAGTGCAAGTGGATTCGTTGGAACAGGAACTGGGCGCAGAGCCTGGCTGCAGTTTAAACTCTGGGCCCAGAAGCCAATGCACTGAGCTGAAGGCCTGCAGTATACGTTTGAAGGCCTAGCACACCTGGTGTGGCGTGGCTGTAACATGTGAGTGGGTGAGCAATGCACAGCAAAAGCTGTACTGGGGTGCTAGTTGTAGCGTGCACCTGAGGTATCACCCACTGGACGGGGTGTCGGGGTAAATCATTGAAGTAGTGCCAAACAATCCATCACTAAACACTGGTCCATTTTAGACATGGAACCAGATTTCAAAGGCATCTTTCAAGAACCTCCCATCTTTGCCTATACCAGAGGTAAAAACATCAAGGAACTCATCACCAGAACATCCATACAGCCTTCTGAAACCACGTACAAAGGAAATGCCCGTGCTTCAACTGCAACAATTGCCACAACATCATCAAGGGACCAGTTATAACACATCCCAGGAAAGGGACCAAAATCAAGCTGAGAGTTAATGCTAACTGCGACACTAAGAACGTTATCTATATGCTTAAATGCCCTTGTGGATTGGTTTACGTGGGCAAGACAGAGAGAAAGATGAAAATCCGCTTGAATGAACATAAGAGCAACATCCGTACTAACAACACCAAATCCGTCATAGCCACACATTTTACTGAACATCGGCACAACATTAGTCAACTACAGTTTGCCATCTTGGAAACCATTACCAGACGCGAAGGCATCAACAACAATGCCTATATCCTTCAAAGAGAAAATCATTGGATTAAGTATTTGGACTCCATGAAACCGAATGGTCTCAATGATCGGATGGAATTTCTCTGTTATCTGTGATATCTCTATCTCAATGCTCGCTTTGTACTTTTGGTTTATGCTTCACTCAACCCTCATCTCACATTCACTCTATGTCTTTTCTTTCTCTCTTTCATTGTTCATCCTTCACTCATCCATGAACTTTCGTTATCTTCATGTACACTTTCCTTCTCAGTATGTATGTCAATCTCCTTGCTGTCTGCTGTTCACCTAATTATTCTTTTTCTAGTCAGAATTTATATGACTTTCTTACTTTTATTCTTTTACACTTGGTCAATTTATTCTGTTTACATCACTTTAATATCTACAGTAGACACGTTTCTTTCACATTCTTGAACATATACACTTTTTTTCATCTTAGTGTTGTTCACAGATCTTATGATACGTCATAAGTGTTTTTTTCGTTCCACTTGTTTATTCGTTCATTCGTATTTCTCTCACTGCATGTTGTTAAAACTTTATGCAACCTCCGGGTTGCCTGTTCCTTTTCTTTATCAGCCGACAAGCATTCTGCAGTTATCTATTTACATGTGTCTCCTCACTTTTTTTGTATATTTTTTCGTTAATACTCATCGCACGTTACTGAACTTCATATGTAAGTCCCGGTTAGTTTGTTGTTTTTCTTCTTCTTATTCGTTGATTCATACGTCTCAGTCATTATTCGTTAATCTTGGATGCACATTATACTCACTCACTGTTTTTTATTTTGAGGTTATTCCTCGACTATACAATTTTTTCTTCCTGTTTGTTTTGACACCCGTAAGACTCCAATAGTCTGACCTATTTTAGTCACTTAAGATGGCTCTCACCTTTAGCACCGATTTCACGTTATTGGTTAGCCCTTCTTCTCTTTTGCACACCGAGTCACCATTTATTTGAGATTGTCGACTACATTCCGCTTCCTGCCTTCAAGTTCTGAATCACAGAACACACACACCGGATTTTAGTAAGTTCACCCGCCGGGTTGTATACGTTTGGGTCACGCTAATTTCTCACTACTTAACCGTTTTTTAATTTTCACTATATGGTTGCGGCATTTATGCTTTCAGACCTGTCTCGCTCACCCATGCTTTTATATTCGACTACGCGATGACTTATATTGCGAATTGGATCGCGAGTCATATGGTATTCGTTTAGTTTAAGAGTTACCACTCACCATGAGGTTTTAGGCTGATCGGGTCACAGTTGGTTTTATTTATAATTGGCACCCCAATGTTTTTTCATACCACTTCACGCACTATTACAGGTTTTGTTACACGCCTTGTTTTCCAGCATTTATTTCACCTTCTACACACCGCACTTTATTACCAATGGGTTTCTCACACACATTTTTCTTGTATTCTTTCACATGCTGGCATACGCATGCTCAGCACCAGTACACCGCGTTGGTTCTTCACATGGTTTACATTCATTCTTTCACCGTAGAATCGTGACGCTCGGTTTTCTCCGCATTTTTTCAGACTCTTTTCCTCTGACGAAGGGCTCGTAAGCCCGAAATGCATCGGGAGAGTTAACATTTGGTTGATTATGTTACATCCAATACATGATTGAATGAACATATTCATGTATGAATAAAGATTATGGACAATTTTTCGAAAACTACTTCACAAATTGCTGGCTTTTTTCAACTTTGCATTAAATTTTAACCTGATTTATTCAGGCATCTTGCTGTGCCCCGAGGGATACCACTCATTCGAGTGGCACTACTTCAGTGGCTGTAACATGGCCAGACACAACACCCCTCTGCTGCTGCATATGTCAAAAAGGCCATGCACAGTGAATTATGTCCAGAGAAGCTAAGTTCAGGCCCTATCCTGACCAGTTTTTTCTATGATCCCTTGTATGCCACACCTATGTGTGTCACCTTGGCCTGGAGGATAGATCCAAAACAGTTTCTTGCCTTAGTGATTGGAGCATGCACATAGCGATTTCAGCAACAACCTTTTATTTGGAGTGTCTGCTTCCATGGGGATGAGACGGCGTACCTGTTGGCAAAAAGGCCTTACCAAGGTAGCAACCACCAGCTTGCTTACATCCCTGCGTGTGCAGGTGTGAAAAACAGCTATTAGTTGTATGGCCTGCACACGTAATGGGTCCACATTCACTTTCCACTGGGAACTAAACACCCCATTGTAGTGCTCGACTCTCTCAGAATTGCGAAGCCGAGCAGTTCAAGGCCTACTCTAGGGAGGTGGTGTGGGCTAGTAATCACCATTCGCTGGCACACTGTACTAACACTCAAATAATTGCCCAGTCTGTGCTTTTTCTTTAGAAAAGTAAGCTTTAACACCCCTTTAAATAATTCTTCGCCATTGATGTCTTTGAATAAAGCATTGGTTAATCTCATAGGTGCATAATACTTTGAAAGAAAGCATTGCCAAACTTCGATAAAGAACACTTCCTTTTCAAAAGCATTTCAAGTCCTTTGACAACCATCTTTAAAACAGAACCTTTACAACATGTACCATGTACCAACGGTGGGAGGACTGCCCAGGAGGCTACTCCTGGCAGCCCTGCCAGCAGCACTTTCCTGTGCTGCCGCGGGAGCCAGCAGTTCTTCTCCCCTGCCCGCTCCAGCAAGCAGGATCTCCTTCCCGGTGATGGCTACCCGCTGCCACCAGACACAAGCCTGGGAGCAGGACAGGCTCACCACAGATGGGGAGAGAGTGGCGGCTCTTCCCAGTCCTTCCATTACTGCTAGGGAGTGGGGTTGGGATCACGGCCCTTCTCTCGGCCTTCTTCAGGGGAGCACAACGGCACTCCTCTGTCCTTTTTGAGCATCAGGGTCCCAGAGTTGGGGTCCTGGGCCTCCTAATCCATGAACCAGCATAGGGGGTTGGAATTCCAAGGCCAGCTTAACTCTGGGGAAGCAGTTCCTTGCATGACCCCTCCCAGCATAAAATAATTAGAATACTCCTTGGGGCAACCCCCAGACCCTGGCCCACCTCTAGGGGATTTGAACAGCTGGGCAGCAGAGCTCCACGCGCTCCGTGATTACGCACAGGTTGGGGTGGGTCAAAGGTCAAATCCTTCTCCTGCTCATATCTCAGGCCCCGTTGGGCCATTTAGCTCCATCTTGGGCTCATTTTGCTCCTTGTGGCAAGCTCTAGCCGCCTGTGTGCTTTCCTTAATCCTCCTGGCCTTTACGGTGGCACATTTAGGAGGGAGTTGGTTCCAATGGCTCCCTGGGCCAGCCTTTGAGTTTTTTTCTAATATGAGGCTTTACTCCTCCTTGGAGAAGAAGTCCAGTTCTTTCCCCAACTAGTCTTTAGGGGGTGTAACAGGACCACCTTCCCTGGTCCTGTGGAAAGCCCCACTGGTCCTGAGGGCAACTGTAGTCCAAGTCCTTAGTACAGATGGATATCGGGGGGGTTCCTCCTTCCAGTTGTCCATGGCTGCCGCCTCCAGTCCCAGTGTCCAGCAGAAAACACAACCAAGAGAGAGCTGTCCTCCTTGAGCAAGGCATTTTAAGTGGGGGGCTGAAGGTTACAGAAGCGAGACACCTCTGGCCTATCCTGGGGTACATCACCACCTCTCCACCCCTGTCTCAACCCTCCTGGACAGCATGGTGGGACAATTCAAGATGGCATCACCCAGGAGTCACATCTCCTCTGGGGACCTCAGCTCCACCCCTCGCTGACACCACTGCCAGGGCCCTTCCCACTAAAACCTCAAAGGGGAGCTCCCTACTCTGTTAGCATCAATTGTCTGGGCTTCCTCCTGTGTTCCGTGGGCTTGGGCTGCCCATCCCTGGTACAGTGTGACAGCTAACTGATGGATGCAGATCCTTCAACCCCAACCCTTTCTTGCTCAGGAGCTGAGTGAAGCTCTCTTAAATGCTCCCTTTGTGTGTGGGTGGCCTTTGATCCTGCTGCTGGAGAGAGATGTAATTAACGTGGCGCAGCTCTGATCTTGGACTGAGCTAGAGAAATATGAAAACCCATAAAGCTGTACAGATATCCTCTTGGAACTTTCATATTTGGGTTGGCTATACAGATTCCACCCCAGTTCGATAAGTCACTGGTCTCTGGAGGCCAAAGGGAAGCAAAACTGCGCTCTAAGGCAGTCTTCCCCATAGGTGTATAGTGGAATGTCACTGTAGACAAGACTGTAAACCACACTGACTTTCCCTATGAGTGTACACTACAGTTATGAGGCCTACTCCAGGTCAAAATCCAATCCTGCAGAGTCCCTTCTGCGCCAGGCTAACTGTGTGCAGTTACCAAGCTGCGCACACAGGAGTCTCACACGCGCAGCACCAATGCATGTGCACACGTGCAACCAGCCAAGTACCCCTTACCCTTGCTGCGTCGCAGAGGCCTTATCTTAAAAGGCGGATACTGGCGGTAAACATGCGCAGTCCATTTACCATGGGCGAGTAACCGGTTGCAAGGCTCCCACACAGAACCCTTGCTTTACTACAATTAATGCATTTAAGACTCTCTGATCTCCCCAATAAGTCACACCTAGCTTAGAGACAGGATAATTCCTACGAAGGTTAACCCAAGAAGGGCATCAAACACTGAAAAGTTCACCTGTGTTGTGGAACAAAGTCCGACTGCTGCAGTATTCTTGAATTTTAGTTGGGCAGTATTTAGTTAGCATCACCGGACATAGCCAAAATTGTACCCCAAAATATTAAGTAATTCTACCAGTCGTGGCTGCTCATGCAAAGCAGAAGTGTAGGGAGGGGGGGAGAACATTTTTTTTAGACACTTACCTGCCGGCGGGCCACCTGGCTGGCCATCGTCTCTCTTCCGTCCTCTTCCTGGCTTCTGTTCGAACAGGAAGCAGGATAGGTTCCCCTAAGCCAATCACAGTGCTGCAATGCAGCGTTGTGATTGGTCTGAGTGCCGTGGTTCAGCGCTCAGATAAGGAATGGGGGCCTGTGCATGTTCTCCACCCAGGCTGTAATGCAGCCTGGGTGGAGAACTACAAAGTGTGCATGAATGTTTGGCCGGCCCCAGAGGGCCGGCCAAACTTTCATGCACACTTAGGAGGGTGCCACCACTCCTCCCCCTGCGCAGCCTAGCCCCGCCCCACAAAACTGCCACAGCACAGCAAAATAAAATGATAATAACATTGCGTTATCATTTTAATTTTCCTTTTTTGCCGTGCTGAAAGGCAGTGAGGCGACGCTCCTCCGCCTTAGCGGAGGAGTCGCCCCTGAATTCTACCTCCAACCAGGTTGCTTTACACAGCCAGTTCAGTGAGGATCTTGTCAGATGAATAGGGCATGAGGTGAGCTCCTACACATCAGAAGTCTAGGAATCATGGGGCTCACATCTAGAATTGCCAACCATTGTGCCGTCTGGTGATCAGAAACAACAGGTCTAAGGTTAGGATCCAGGTGAATCGGAAGACAGAGAAAACAATCAGGGTAACTGTTAGGTAATCAGGACTTTCTCTAACTTATGCTGTTTCTCTTTCAGCACCAAACCAAATTTACAGATTGCCTTTGACAGCAGGCCAGGGTTTTGGGTGGTGGATGCCACGTGACCCTGCAGTGCGGCCGGAGACTGTTGACCCCTGGATCAAAACCCCGCACCACCCGATGATCAGCAGCCCTATGACTAGGTGAGTGCAAAATGAAGCGCAGTAAGGGTGTGGGTTCTGAATGTGTGAAGTGCCCACACTCCCCTGTGCCACCCCCCATCCTATGACATTAGAACTCTGAACATGTGTAATTCTCTCGTCATCTCACTTAACTTCGGAGATATCTGGGTTTCTGGCAAGGGCTTTGGAGGAACACCAGAGTAGACATTTGGGTGTTTGTGATGGATTGTCTGTGCTTATTTTGGAAAATTAGATTGTGGGGAAATTACAGGATGAAGGGCAGTTCACAAATTGAAGTATTTTGGTTTACACAAAGCTAGCTACATTTTAAAGTATTAACTTGGGAACAATTATTTTAAAATACGAAATTTCTGCAAAACGTTTTTAAAAGGCTCTCAAAGATTGCACAATATTTATGCAAAGTTGCATTGGTGCCCCTGATGCTGACAACTTGGGCTCTATAGCCAACCTCAAACTTGTAAAGAACTCCACCCCGTGCATCATACTCCCAAACAATATGGCCAACAGTGATAGCAAAATCTTCTTTACATGGGGAATGCCGTCTTTTACCCTCTTTTGTGACCAGATCTAAAACTTAGGTGTGGCTGGAATGGTGAGGAGCAAGAGAGCTTACACAGATATGATATGGAAACAAGAGGTTTGAAATGAGCCACAATCAGTGCAGCAGTTTCCCCTCCTGTGGATGTACGTTAACAGAAAATTGCACGAGTAAGGAGCGATTAAAGCCATCTTCTGTCTCCTCATGACTATCTATGCTCACAATCAATGCTAGGTTGACCAATCATAATCCACATGTATAAGATAGCTCCTTCCTCTCACCCGTGCCCTCTTTGTTGTCAATCACACCACCTCTTCACAGAGGAAAGGAGGAGCTTAACTGGAGCATTTAAAATATCAAGAAAAACGAATGTGTCCTGAACTAATAAGGCATCACTAGGCACTTGGCTTAATTCCATGAAAATGCAAGAAAATACTCATCCTACTTTCACGTTGATAGTACACGGTTATGAAAAATTACACATCAAAAATTGTTAATTGATTGTGTTGGAACAAATCATATTTTACCTTACGATCGTACTTTTTGGAACATAATTAGGGATATAAAAAAAGACAGTAGTAAATACATTTAACATCAATAATGCACATAAAGAGTTCAACTGAAACAAAAATGCCCACCAATCTGTACAAGAATTAGTGCCTAAATATGAAGGAAAAAAAACAAATATACTTTTATCAAAAGAAAAACATCATGTTAGATGAGAAACAATTTTTTCCCGTTAGCTTCATTTACAACTTCAGTCCTTCTGAATTAAGAATGGACTGGACCAATTTCAGCCTCTCACGATGGTCCTAAACTGAAAATCTGAGGGAGGCTATATGTGTTCCAACTTGGACCCCGGCCTGTCCTCCTTTTGGCTGCCTGTGTTGAATAACTTTGTAATGTAAACATAGTCTTTCCTAATGAAGTGTCAACACATTTCAACCTGTATCTGTCCAGAGGGTCTTCCTCAGGGCTTGTACATGATTATTTTGCCCTGTGTACAAAGAGAGGGATTGCATCATGAGTCATGGAAATCCCCAATCCTGAGGAAACTTGTGAATGTGTGCACCATGGTGGAAAGTGAACTGTACCTTTCAATAAGTAGAGGCCACATTGGAACCAAGAAATCATTAATTAGGGGGCAGTTAGACTAAGGAGATCAAACACAAAAAATGTGAAGATTTATATTTTTATGTTTTGAGTCTAACCCCTGGCCTGTGGTACAAGGACCTAACTTCACTCTCTGTTTTCCTTATTTTATCTTGATCCTCTCACTGCAGCTTCCCTGCATGAGCCTCTCCTCTATTTTGTGTTGACTGCTCTCAAAGGTGTTGAAACTGTGCTGAGACCGAAGGAACCAAATTGCAGACTTTTAGTGCAAAGCTTGGGTGGTTTTTCCTCAGAAGACTTCAAGTAAAGGTGAAAGCGAGGGGCTCTCATATCTGGTATTAAAGGCATTCACTTCTTCTGTAGAGCAGAGTGGTCTTCCACTGGTGTCCTTGTGATTCTTATATCTTTATTGATCATGAAAATGCAAATCCAAATACCCATTGGTATCAACTGCGTCTTAGGGAGGATACCCCAAACTTTATATGAAATCTCTAGGTGGTTTCCCAAAGGCCACGATTTCTGATATGCCAGGATTTATTGCAATAGTTTGGCATTCAAAGTACAGAAAGTCTTTCCAGGGAGACCTGTAGGTCCATAGAGGTAATATGAAGGAGAAACATCTTCTCAACCTACCACCCAGATGCTGCGGAAAGATATAACTCCGCTCAAAAAGTCCATCAGGGAGGCCCGAGAGGCTGGAACACCAGCCACCTAGACACTCCAGGCAGAAAGGCTTGCTGCTGAAAACGGGGACTTCGTCATTTGAAGAAGAATTTCAGGACTTCTTCACTGAAGTGGAGAATTAATTAATGCAGTTAAGTGTTCCATTCTACTTGGCGGACAGGCTAAAGCATTGTGATTTGCGGACATTTCACTGCGGGACAAACACCAACACGCTCTGGATGCCAGTGTTTTCCCCGCTGTGATTGACTTTTGTTTAACAGGCGGTGCCCTAACCCCCAACCCTAACCCCACAATCGGTCTACAGGCATTTCACCACCTACAACTGTTTTAGTGCTGCAGTGCAGTCAGCGAAATATCCATCGGCATTATTAACGCAGGCCAAAGTCCACATACCGAGCGTTGTCTGATACAGTAATAGGAACCAAGCAAGTAGTTGCATTTCTACAATGGGTCATACCCTGACGACGCACCAAAGTGCATTAGCAGACAGATATCATGTTACAGAACGGGGAGTGCTAGGCTGAAAGAGTGGTGGTCTGTAGTATGGCCTGCATGGGAAGCTTTTTGGTGTGGTGAGTGATTTCTAAGAGTGGTGTTCTTATCTTGACACCATTTGCTGCTGCCACAGTGTAAACAAGAGAAGTGGGGGATAGAACACTTACGATTTACATTAATTTATTGTTGTGCCAGGTTGAAACAGTGTATGGTATGAGTCTAGGCACATTGGAAAGAATATTGGTGTCATTTGAAATTAGAAATGGAATGTATCCCTGGCATTGTTGCAATGATGAAGCTGCGCTTATGCATGAAGTAGAGGAGAGATGGCTGTTCTTGTGGACTGGTCTACCATCTTTAAGATGGTGTATGTTCCACTTCTTGATTGGGTAGAGGAGCACTTTGCAGGAATGCACAGATTACAGGCAGCCAGGGTAAATGGTCTACAGATTCCAACATGGAGCAACTGGTGAGCAACCCATAGGCATGCAGTGGATACAGGGAGCCATGTTAGAAGATCTAAAGAGCGACAGAGGGCAACTCCGAGGCATGTCTTGTTCTAGGCAGCTATGTAAAGGATTTGAAGCTCCACCACCGGAGTGGCAGAGGAGCAACCCACTGGCATGCACTGGATACAGAAAGCCGTGGTAGAAGATCTAAAAAGCAACAGAAGGCAACTCCGAGGCATGCCTCGTTCTAGGCAGCTATGTAAAGGATTTGAAGCACCACCACCGGAGTGGCAAAGGAGCAACCCACGGGCATGCACTGGATACAGGAAGCCATGGTAGAAGATCTAAAAAGCAACAGAAGGCAACTCCGAGGCATGCCTCGTTCTAGGCAGCTATGTAAAGGATTTGAAGAACCACCACCGGAGTGGCAGAGGAGCAACCCCGGGCATGCACTGGGTTCAGACAGCATTTGTGAATTCTAAATAGTTTTCCCAGAACGAGCGGGACAAACCTCAGCATGCACTAGATAAAAAGCAGCCAAGGTAGATGATCTACGCAGCCCATCTGGCAGGTGAGCAATCAACTGGCTTCCAATGGATATAGCCAGCCATGGTAAATGATCCTAAGGTTTCATCCAAGAGCGGTGAGAGAGTAAACCCAACAGTATGCACAGGAGACACAGAAACATGCTAAATGGTATTTAAAGAAACCCCAGAGCGATAGAGGGCCAACCCACAGCAAATATCTGGTTAGTGGTAGTCAAGACCCTGAGTTCACGGCCCTACCGGATTATAAAATGTTCAAATAGGAATACACCACAGTATCCCCAACTTCTTAACCCTTTACCTGCATGCCGGGGCTGGTCACCCTGCAGTAGTTGTACTTCTGAGACAGATTCTGATGAAAAACTATTTTGGTGATTGTGTTACAATTTCACAGGTTAGTGGGCACAATACATAAGTTTACGTTGTTTAAAATAACTTGTGTTCATGTACTGAGCACCACAGGCAGTCTGGTGTACCAGAAGGACTCAGACCCAACTCTGCCGCAGCTTCCTGGACAGTGCAGACCTCTTCCTGGGATAGTGGCATGCCCCAGGTGTACAAACATTTCATTTTGCAAGTCTCTAATTGCGATTTTGTGTGACACACAATTAGAAACTCGCAAAATAAAATGTACTAATGTGTTTCAGACACATTAGTGATTCCCAGTGGGGTGACAATTGACCTGCCTCATCAATATTAATGAGGCAGGTCGAAATTTCTGACCCATTGGAAATGGGCAATGACACAGGGAGGGTGGTCTGCTGGGGACAGCAGACCACCATGTCTGTGTTTGCTTTTATATAAAGCAACTTTTTCTTTATTTGAATGCAGCCCGTTTTCCTTACAGGAAAATGGGATGCGTTTCAAAAAGAAAAATGAAACTACCTGCTCTTAAAAAACTTTTCACTACCATTCACAAAGGGAAAGTGGTTTCCTGGAGACCCCTTCCCGTTTGCAACTGGCTTACCACCTACTTGAAGTAGGGGGTAAACTGCAATTGTTTTGCAACTGCATTCCAGTCGCAAAATAATCGTAAATCCCCCTGCGACTCGCTATGAGGAAGGGACACCCTTGGCATGCCCCTTCCTAATAGCGACTCGTGAACCCTATTTTGCTAGTTGGTAATAGGTTAGCGACTCACAAAATAGGATTTGTACATAGAGAAATGTATTTTACTGGTCCAGTAAAATGGATCGTACATCTGGCCCCTGGTCTTCCTCAGCAACTGTTGCCCTTCCATCTGTAGGAGGGACAGTCCACACCTAAATCCAAGTACAAGGCCATCCGACTACATTGGTCCTCTGAACGGTATTGTAAATGTGAGAACAGAGAACCCACAAGGAAGAGATTCCTGCCCTTACAGACCAGCGTTCTGCAGAAAGCGTGGCCTGTCAGCGCTCAGGTTCCTGGTATCAAAAGATCACGTACAAACGTATACGCGTGTGCAGTTTGAAGAGAGACTTGGCAAGGGATGGTTGTGGTCGTTTATTGAGGGGTGGTCTGCTGAAGGGAGGGGTACAGGGTGATGGGAGGATGCAGACAGTGAGGGTCACAGAGAAGATGTTAAATAGCATGCCTGAAGCACCCCCTGACACTTTGTTTCTTTTGCAGGTTTGTGGATCAAATGACGAAGGTCGACAGAACTTTCAGTCTGTTCTGATGGCCCCAGTGGGCCGAAGACACCACTCTGAACCTAGCTGACTTTTCTCACACCACTTCCTTTGCGCCTGACCTATTGTTTATGCTTAATAAAATACATTCAGCATTATTCTTCCTTAACAGCGATCAGAATGTTGTCTTCTTGTGAGCTGTTGGTGAGGGCGCACAGGATGCCCATCAGTAAGAGCTCAGTGCAAGAGGGGTAGGGCCTGTTGGTGCTAAAGGGGGTCAGGGTACACGCCCTTCACACACGGCTTGATGCTAGAGGCGTCAGTGAGTGCCCCTCTCAAAGAGCTTGGTGGTGGATGGGTCAGCGTGTTTCCCTCACACCAACCCCACCAGAGCTATAGGAGTTACTGTGCCCCCTCACACAGAG
This sequence comes from Calotriton arnoldi, assembly GCA_963921515.1. Classification (NCBI taxonomy): domain Eukaryota; kingdom Metazoa; phylum Chordata; class Amphibia; order Caudata; family Salamandridae; genus Calotriton; species Calotriton arnoldi. The sequence continues at coordinate 285,908 of CAWUFW010013114.1, forward strand.
TCCATGTCACGGTGTACCCCCACCTATATTTCAGGGGTACGGGAATAGGGGTGTCCCCCTCACACACAACCCTGCGCTAGGGGGACCAAGGTGTGCCCCTCACATAGATCTCATTGCTAAAGGGTAAGGCCGGGTCCCTTATATAAGATGGTTAGAGCCTGTCCTTCACGCTTCTTTGTGCTAAAGGGGCGCGGTGTCTTGCTCACAGCTTGGTGCTAGGTGTCAAGGCGTGCTCCTCACAGTGCTCGGAGCTGGGTGGCTCAGGGTGTTCCTCACACACCCAGGGCAGCAGCGCTAGTGGTCACTGTGCCCCACTCACCTTGTATTCAGTACTACGAGGTGGCACAAACAGACCTTGCTTGAGGGGCAGAGTGAGCCCCTCATATAGAAGAAGGTGCACTCAGGGCTAGTCTCTGCCACTGAGCCTACTCTCAGAAGTCAGGATGTGTCCCTCACACGGAGCACAGTGCTAGAGGGAACAGTGGTACCCCTCAACTGAAGCGTGGTACTTAAGCGATCAGGGTGTACCCCTCACACACAGCCCACAGCCACTGGGTACAGTGTGTTGCTCATGCAGATGTGGTTTCTCGAAAGGCCATGGTGTGCCTCAAGAAGAGACCTTAGCTCTTGATGAGTGAAGATACGTTCCTCCCTCTGTGCTGGTGCGACATCAGAAATGGCGCCCCCTCACAAGGACCTTAGTTGTAGAAGCATCAGACTACTTCCCGCTCAGCGCTAGAGGGGCCAGGGTGTGCCTCTCACACATAGCCCGCCTCTAGTGAGCTCAGTGGGTGCCTGTCACACATAGCTCACCTCTAGGGCGGCCAGTGGGTGCCAAACACACAGCTTAATGTTAGAGGAGACAAGACATAACCTACTGCTAGAGGGGTCAGGACAAGTCCCTCACCAGGGTCGATCTGTCAGAACACCAACAAGAAAAGTTGCCCACATTCACAAATTTTGGTTCAAGACACTGCCCAGATAGCAGTAAAATAGTGTATAGTGCTTTACATGGCAAGTGCAGTAGGTTAATGCATGTTGAGCCAGTAACGTTGTGTAAAAGGGGGAAGAATTTTACTGTTTCCACAGAGTTTTTCAGGATTAATCACTAAAGGAATTTTGGGGTAAATCAACGGGAATTGGTTCATTTAAAGACACAGCATTGAAATTGTGGACCAGGGTAGCGGAAGGGGTGGTAAGTAGCAAGGAGGCTGGGATGTGTGTGTGTGTAAAGGTTTATCTTCATACACCTTGGGGTTCTAAATGACATCATAGGCAATTTGAGCTTCACTCTTGTTGTCTATTTGGGGACACTCAGAACCCCATTGGCAAAAAACATCCTCTTTATTCATGGTTATCCATTTATAATTCTAAATGTTGTCTATAGCTTAAAGTGGGAGCTATTATGCAAAACAGACTTTTTTACAGCTGTGGTTACTGCTGTGACGTCACAACCAGTGTCAATCAATTTGGTTAGGAATTGGACTAATATCTCAATGCCAGCAGCTAGATTTCACAACTTCACCATGTGCTAATTGTGTCGTGCCTTGTCACACTTCTGTGTACAAGGGAAGATCTGGTTGACAGGAGACGGGGAGTCCATGTATATCATAAAACTGCAGATGGGGCTCAACAAGGGGAATTTTCATCTTCTGGATTCTGCGTGACATCAAGGACAACTCGAGCATATCCTTCATCAGGGAAGAATGATGGCTTGCTTAACAGCAGTGGTTAACCGGTTCTGAGAGTATCTGTTTCACAGTGCATTTCTGCCAGTACAGCTGCCACAGCTGGAGGCAGAAACTGCTCAGTGGTGCAACTACATTCTGTTACAGCAAAAGAGGGCAGAGTTGCTCCACAGGCTGAGCACAGTATATTTGAAAGGCTAAGAAAAAAAGCACAGGAATAGGGTGTGTTCTCCTCCACCCTCGTGACTAGTTGTCCCTCTTACACCATAGACGTGAGAGCACGACGATAACACCCCCCCTCCCCCAAATAAGGCAGCTTATTAGTCTCTGATGATTTTATTTATAGACAAAACCTAAAATAATTATTCAAAAAGATGGACGGAGGGTTTTCTGCTGTCTACACAGTGTAACACAGCCAAGAAAGTCGAATTCTCCAGCTGAATGTCAGTTGTTTCATTGCATGTTCGTACATCGCAATAGGTTACATCATGAGTACCTTTACTTTACAATGTTTTACCTCATACTAGTACCTTTACATTTCAGCTTAGATGATATTTCTATATTTCACTGGAAAAAACAAAGGTTAAAGTGACATGCTTAGGCATGGCAATAAGATCTTCCCTTTCAGTAAAAAAATAAAAATAAAACAAAATCACTGAAAACATGCAAAGGTTCAAGTGACATTATAGTTAGGTATGCTAATAAGATCTTGGCTTCAGTTTAAAAAAAACCTTCGAAATTCACAGGAAAACAAAAGGTCAAAGTGACGTTATATTTAGGTGTTGAAAGAAGATTAAAAACTAATGTTTAAAAAAAACGAAAAAAACCACTGAATTTCACCAATTATAGTTTACTGACCTAACTGTAATTAATTTCACGTGTTACATCACTCATGACATGTTAAATGACATCACTGATGACATCTCAAATTACATTACTGATTACACCATAGTCACATACGGCATAGTTACTGAGTGTACACTTGTGGGTCCATAGCATGGAAATAGCGTAAGCCTTGGAGGCAAATGTAATTGTGCATGTTGAAAGATACATTATGCACGATTTACAAATCACTGAAGTTTGGAGTGCAAGTAGAGCTCCATGTTAACATGTTAAACAAAGTGAAGGCTAAGCGCACCTCATGTGGAATTCTGAGGTATGATTGAAAGTAGATTGTGATTTAAAGGCTAACACCCTGCTGCGCACAGCCAAAGGCCATGCATTGCAGGGGAGTTGACTGAACATGATCAACAAAATGTACAAATTCACTGCATGATATTATAGTTATGTGTTGAAATGAGATCAAATATAAGGTTTAATACAAAAAGAATCACTGAGGACGCCCTCAAATCATTAGGACACCATCCCATAGGGTGTGTGGGCTTGAAGAACAAGTTACTTGCCTTCGGTAACAATATATCTGTAAGAAACATAAGTTAGTTATAGATTCCTTACCTTAGAAATACCCCCAGGCGTCAGACTGGATCCGGAAAGTTTTTTGTCAGCAGTACCCCTGAGCGTCGGAAGGTGGCGTCAGTCGACTCCGCGTTCGTCGTCGTGGTCGCCGGGATGACGTCGCGGTAGCTACATAGACGCCGCCCTCGCGCGCTGACGTCAGTTCTGTACACGACTTTCCACGCCAGAAGCGCAGAGCCATGCAAGACACTGACCACTGGTGCAAAAAACTAGGGCCCTGAAAGGATGTCCTTAACCCTAGAAGTCAGTTCGCAGAACGGGGAGGATGGGTGGGGCAGTAAGGAATCTATAACTAACTTATGTTTCTTACAGATATATCGTTATCGAAGGTAAGTAACTTGTTCATCTGAAAGAAACAGTTAGTTATAGATTCCTTACCTTAGAATAGATACCCCAGCAATACCAACCCCGGTGGTGGGTCTGCGAACTAAGTTCACACCAGAAAGTCCTGGAGAACAGAACGGCCAAAGAAGCAGTCTCTCCGGACTTGGCTGTCCAGGCAGTAGTGCTTGGTGAACGTGTGAAACGATGCCCACGTAGCTGCCTGACAGATGTCATTCAGAGGGACTCCCCGTCCCAACGCAGTGGTGGCTGCCGTCACCCTGGTGGAATGGGCACGCAGTCCCACTGGAGGCTCCTTCTTTGCCAAAGAATAGCAAGCTTTGATGCACAGAACGACCCACCTGGAGATGGTCCATTTGTGCACGGCCCGACCTTTCTTAGCGCCCACATAACCAACAAAGAGCTGGTCGTCCACCCGGAATTGTTTTGTGCTATCCATCCTCTTGGACCTCTCCGCGGCGTTCGACACCGTCTGCCACCGCACCCTAGTGAAGCGCCTCAGCAACATCGGAATCCGAGAGAAAGCACTGGAATGGATCATCTCGTTCCTCGCCGGAAGAACCCAGAGAGTCCGCCTCCCCCCGTTCAGATCCGAGGCCACCGAAGTCATCTGCGGCGTTCCACAAGGATCTTCACTCAGTCCAACCCTCTTCAACGTCTACATGAGCCCCCTCGCAGCCATCGCACGCCAACACAACCTCAACATCATCTCCTACGCCGACGACACCCAGCTGATCCTCTCCCTCACCAACGACCCCACCACCGCCAGAGCCAACCTACACGACGGGATGAGAGACGTCGCCGACTGGATGAGGAACAGCCGCCTTAAACTGAACTCAGACAAGACGGAAGTCCTCATCCTGGGCTCATCACCCTCCGCCTGGGACGACTCTTGGTGGCCCCCGGCCCTGGGCACCACGCCCAAGCCAACGGACCACGCACGCAACCTGGGCTTCATCCTGGACTCCTCCCTGTCGATGACCAGACAAGTCAACGCCGTCTCATCTTCGTGCTTCAACACCCTGCGCATGCTCCGCAAGATCTTCAGATGGATCCCCACTGAAACCAGGAAGACCGTCACCCAGGCACTCGTCACCAGCCGACTGGACTATGGGAACACCCTCTACGCCGGAACCACAGCCAAACTTCAAAAAGACTCCAGCGCATCCAGAACGCCTCCGCACGACTCATCCTGGACATCCCCCGGCACAGCCACATCACCGGACACCTGAAAGACCTGCACTGGCTCCCCGTCAGCAAGAGAATCACGTTCAGACTCCTCACCCACGCACACAAGGCCCTCCACGACCTGGGCCCCAAGTACCTCAACGACCGCATGACCTTCTACACGCCCACCCGCCAGCTACGATCAACCAGCCACGCCCTCGCCACCGTACCACGCATCCGCAGAGCCACCGCCGGAGGAAGATCCTTCTCCTACCTGGCAGCCAAGACCTGGAACTCCCTCCCCACTCACCTTCGGCGAACCCAGGACCATCTCTCCTTCAGGAAGCAGCTCAAGACCTGGCTGTTCGAGCAGTAACTTACCCCCTCCCCCAGCGCCTTGAGACCCTCCCGGGTGAGTAGCGCGCTCTATAAATGCCGTGATTGATTGATTGATCCAAGTAGAAGGAAAGCGCACGTTTTGGATCCAGACGGTGGGGCCTCTCTTCCTCTTTTGAAGGATGCGGAGGCGGAAAGAAGGTGGGCAAAGTGATGGTTTGGCCAATGTGGAAAGAAGTAACCACCTTTGGAAGAAAGGAAGTCTAGTTCGCAGGACGACCTTGTTCGGATGGACAGCCAGAAAGGGAGGCTTGGAAGAAAGAGCTTGTAGCTCACTCACCCTACGTACAGAGGTGATGGCCACCAGAAAAGCAGTTTTTAAAGTGAGAAGCCTGAGAGGACAGTTATGTAGTGGCTCAAAGGGAGCAGACATTAGATAGGTAAGAACCAAGTTCAAGTCCCACGGGGGCATTACGAAGGGAACAGGAGGAAAAAGATGAGTAATGCCCTTAAGGAATCTATTTACAACAGGGGACTTGAAAAGAGAAGACTGATCAGGAAGCCTAAGGAAGGCTGAAATGGCAGAGGTGGCCCTTTAGAGTGCCCAGAGCAGAGCCCTGCTGGGCCAAAGAAAGGAGGAACAAGAGAACCTCAGAAAGAGGGGGCGGAAAGGGGAGCCACAGCCTTTGCTGTGCACTATGCCACAAATTTGTTCCATCGGCAGGCGTATACCGTCTTAGTGGAGGGACGCCTGGCTGCCAAGATAACATCGCAGACTTCGGGAGGCAGGTTAAACAACGTCAACTGCCGCCGCTCAATCTCCACGCAAGGAGGTGGAGGCTGGACAGGTTCGGGTGGAGGACCATCCCCTGCTGCTGCGACAGAAGATCCTCCCGAAGAGGCAGTCGGATCGGAGGATCGATGGCCAAGTTGAGCAGCTCGGGATAACAGACTCTTCGGGCCCCATCCGGAGCCACAAGAATGACTTGGGCCCGGTCGCGCTTGATGTTCTTCAGCACTCTGGGCAGAAGTGGTATAGGGGGAAAGGCGTATAGAAGACCGCAACTCCACTCGTGACGAAAAGCGTCGCCTAGCGAGTGCCGCCTTGGAAATTCCAACGCGCAGAACTGCTGACATTGCGCGTTCTCTTCGGGGGCGAATAGATCTAACCAAGGCTCTCCCCACTGCTGAAAGAGACCTTGCACCACCTCCGAGTGAAGAGGCCATTCGTGATCCATCATGCACCTGCAGCTGAGTTCGTCCGCCCTGGCGTTCAGGGAACCTGCCAGGTGTTGAACCACCAGGGATATGCCCTGATGTTCCAGCCATGTCCAGAGGCGGAGGGCCTCCTGACATAGGGTCCACGACCCCACCCCGCCTTGTTTGTTGCAGTACCACATGGCGGTGGTGTTGTCCATGAACACCTGCACTACTCTTCCCCAGACAGAGGGAAGGAATGCTTTGAGTGCAAGACGAATCGCCCGAAGCTCCAGAAGGTTGATGTGGAGTCCGGACTCCGCCGGAGACCAGAGGCCTCTGATCTCCGCCTCCCCCATGTGGCCGCCCCATCCCAGATGTGATGCATCGGTCACCACTGTGAACTCTGGTTGAGGAAGGGAGAGGGATCTGCCTTCGACCCAATCCTGGTTCGTTAGCCACCACTGCAATTGGTGTGCAGTGCCCTACGAGATCTGGACGCAATCAGACAGATTCCCCTGATGTTGTGCCCACTGGAACTTCAGGTCCCACTGCAGAGCACACATATGCCATCTGGCATGGTCCACCAGCAGGATGCCATCAGACCCAGCAGCCTGAGGGTCATCCTGACCGAAACCCGGGATAGAGGCTGAAAGATCGGAATCATAGCCCGAATATCCCAGACTCGCTGTTCGGGAGGATAAACCCAAAACTGCGTCGTGTCCAGAACCGCTCCGATGAAGAGGAGCTTCTGAGAGGGGGTCAGGTGTGACTTCGGCACGTTGATGGAGAACCCCAGCGAATGCAGGAGGTCGGCCGTAGTCTGGAGGTGGGAGACGACAGCCTGGGGCGAGCCCGCCTTCAACAGCCAGTCGTCGAGATAGGAGAAGACTGGAACCCCTGATCTGCGCAGATGAGCTGCGACCACCGCCATCACTTTGGTGAACACCCGAGGGGCGCTGGTAAGGCCAAAGGGGAGCACGGTAAACTGACGGGGATGTGAAAGTAAGCGTCCTGCAAGTCCAACGCTACCATCCAGTCTCCAAGGTCGAGGGCAGACAAGACCTGAGCGAGCGTCAACATTTTGAACTTCTCCTTCCGGAGGAAGCGGTTGACGTTCCTGAGATCCAAGGTAGGACGCAGGCCTTTGTCCTTCTTGGGCACCAGAAAGTAGTGGGAATAGCAACCGCGACCTACTTCTGGGACAGGAACGCGCTCGATGGCTCCCTTGACCAAGAGTGCCGAAACTTCCTGTTGGAGAAGGGCCAGATGATCCTCCGACATGCGATGGTACTGAGGTGGCATGGATGGAGGGGTAGTCTTGAAGGGGAGGGAGTAGCCCCTTCGGACTATCTGCAAAACCCACCTGTCCGACGTGATGGTGCGCCAGTGGGGGAGGTGATGGCGAATCCTGCCGCCCACTGGCGTTTGGTGGCCCTGAAAGGTCGGACTAGGAGGGTTTGGAAGCTGCTGCAGAGGGGGCTGTGGTGGACTGGCCCGCCCGCTGGCCCCCAGAACCACGGCGCTGGTTCCCACGTCCCCGGCCACGCAGAGGCTGAACAGCTTGCGCCGGCCTGTGGCTCTGGGCGGGACGTGGCGGGGTACCCCTTCCGTAGCCACGAAAGGGGCGAAAGGCAGACTGCGCAGGGCGGGTGGTGGAGAGGCCCAAGGACCTGGCCGTAGCCCGAGAGTCCTTAAAGCGCTCCAGTGCGTTGTCTGCCTTGTCGCCGAAAAGGCGACGGCCATCAAAGGGCATGTCCATAAGAGTGGATTGGACATCCCCGGAAAAACCAGTCGACCTCAACCAGGCGTAGCGTCGAAGGGCTACTGACGTGGAAATCGTCCTGCCCAGTGAGTCGGCGGTATCCAGCCCACAGCGGATGGTAAACTTCGCTGCGTCTCTCCCTTCGGCAACCGCCCGAGAGAGTACGGCCCGGGCCTCTTCCGGGCACTGAGGCAGCACTTGCGCAACCGTGTCCCACACGGAGTGGGTGTAACGGCCTAATAGACATGCAGTGTTTACCGACCGCAGTCCCAAGCTGGAGGAAGAAAACATCTTCCCAAGATGATCCAGGTTTTTGGATTCCCTGTCCGGGGGAGCAGTAGGGAATGCGCCCTTGGAAGTGGAGGCTTGGACTACCAAGCTCTTAGGGGTGGGGTGTTGGGAGATGAAAGTGGGGTCGCCCGGGGCCGGGCGGTGACGTCGGGCAATCATCCTGTCCACAGGAGCCCCTGTGTTGGGCCTGGACCAGGTGCCCAAAGGATGTCCGTGAGGGCTTCATTAAACGGCAGCAGGGGCTCCGAAGAGCTCGCTGCCGGTTGAAGCACCTCTGTCAGGAGGTTATTCCTGACTGCCACCGTAGGTAGCTCGAGGTGGAGAGCCTCGGCCGCCCTACGCAACACCACTGCGTATGACGCTCACTCCTTCGTAGCCACGGTAGGAGGAGACAACATGCCAAGGTCTGGTGAGGTATCCAAACCACTGACTTCCCCCAGTTCCTCTCTCCAGTCCTGTTCATACACCAACTGGTCGGTTAACGGGTCCCCAGACCCCTCCCAGTCCTACTCACCCTCCTCTGGCTGCCAATCTGGTCATAAAGAGCCAGGGTAGAACAGGGGCACAAAAGTACCCGCCGGCGTCGGATCCGGCGTCGGTCGATGCCGGTCCGACTCCGTGTCTACCTCGAGGTGGAGGCCGGGGTCGACGTCGGCTGGGGACACAGCCGACGCCGGTGGCGGACGTGGTGCCGGTGGAATCGGCGCCGGGGGAGGCGTAACAAGGTCGACCGGCGCCGATCCGGATCCAGGCCTGGATCCAAGGGGACCCTGCGGCGCCAAAGCCGCCGATGCCGAAGGCCCAGGGCCCCCAGCCGAGTCCGCAGGGCCCGAAGGCACGCCGGCGGAGTCGGGCTGCCCAAAGATGGCATGCATCGCTTCGTAAAACTGACGAAGCTGGGCAGGTGTCGCTCTCGGTCCCGGGAAGGGGGGAAACCCGGAGCCAACCCTATGGGCTCCGCACGTGGAGCCGCGGGAGGGGCACCACCCGCATCCCTCGTTGCGTCGGCCGACGGAAGGGGAGAAGTCGAAGAGTGACTATGCTTCTTCGACTTCTTCTTGTGTTTCGACTTACCTGACCCCGAGTGCGAAGACTTAGATGAAGAATGGTGTTGGCTCTGCGATCGGTCCCTCGACCTCCTACGCGACGGGGACCTTGAGCGACGCGGAGCCGACTGCCAGGCTTCGAGGAGCTTTCAGGACCGCTCCCGCAAAGACTTCGGGACCATGGTCTGGCAGTCGGAGCACGACTTGGGGTCGGGGTCGCGCTCCAGGTAGTAGAGGCACACGCGGTGTGGATCCGTCACCAACATCATTCGGTTACAGGACCCGCAAGCCTTAAAGCCGGGTATCCCTCGTGCACCAGGAGTCGATGGACTCAAAAACAAAGTTGACAAAAGTTGAGAAAAAGTCAGTCAAAAAGTGACTGGAGGTACTGCTCTCTCCGGATCTGCGCTTGCTGGCGCGGAAAAAGAAAGAACTGACGTCAGCGCGCAAGGGCAGCGTCTATGTAGCTACCGCGACGTCATCCCGGCGACCACGACGACGAACTCTGAGTCGACCGACACCACCTTTCGACGCGCAGGGGTACTGCTGACGAAAAACTTTCCGGATCCAGTCTGACGTCTGGGTGTAATTCTAAGGTAAGGAATCTATAACTAACTGTTTCTTTCAGATGTAATTCATCATGTTACACCTGTGGACAATTTTCTATTAAATTTAATGGAAATACCTCTTAAAAACTTCACACGACCCACAATTTTACCTCAAGAGGTTGACAGGTGTACATTTGCCATAGAAAAGACAGCTACTGTGAGTCCCAATGGACAACCCTACGTACTTTGGTAAAATACACTACACATGTTCCTGAATTGGTCACAATGATTTACAACCATAGAGCCATGATTACATCAGTGTGAGATAAACAACATGAAAGATGTAGGAAAGTAGGATCTGCTTCTTATGGTTACCCCCACTTTTTGCTTCATGCTGCACTGTTTTTGACTAGTCTGACTGGGATCCTGCTACTCAGGACCCCAGTCTATCCGCTTTCTCCTCTAAATTGTTACACGTACTTTGGTGCACTCCAGATTGGATACTGGGGTACCCTTATAAGTCCCCAGTATATGGTACCCATGTACCCAGGGCATAGGTACCGCAGAGGCCTCCCATGGGCTGAAGCATGTATTATGCCACCCATGAGAGGCCATGCAAAATGGAACTCCAGGTCTGCTACAGCAGCCTGTGTAAGATGGTGCTTGCACCGCTTACTTTAGATATAGGTTCACTATATCTATAGGTCACTACACTTAAAACTTATAAGTCACCCCTATAGCAGGCCTTATCGATCCTGAAGGCAGGGTGCTGGGTTTTTAGTGAGAGGGTGCCCCTGCATGAGCAGAGCCTCTCTGCAGCCTTCGGAGACCATTCTCCCGGGTTGTCTGTGACTCAGCCGGACATATAGGTAGAGGTGCATTATAACCTCGCAGTAAATGCTATCTCGAAAACGGCTGCATAGAAACAGATCATGTATGGTATCAAACACCTTGGAATCATACCTCCACACCGGTAACCGGTGTGGGAGGTATGATTCCACCCTTCTGAAGCGAGCTTCGTGGGGTCACTGGTCTATCCGGTGCCAGCCTTCTCGACCCGGTCAGCACAAAATGGATGCTGCCGACCAGAGAGACACTTCTGCCCTCCTGCTGCTGAGCCAAGCTCGAGCAGAGGAAGGCAGCACAATAGGCATCCTGTCACTGGGAGGTGTGACCACCTCCCAGACAGGATTTAGTGTATTGGGGCTGGGTGGGTGCACTCTGAGAGTGCCTGAAAGTCTGCACGTGGGGCACATTTGGTGTCCCTGTGCATAGTCCAGCTCAAACCAGTTCTGGGAGCCATTGGCTCCTGCTCTGGCACGAAACTGGACAAAGGACATGGGTGTAACCACCCCTCTGTCCTGACCCTCCCCTAGGATGGTCCCCCGAATCTGTCCAACCCTCTCCCGTGGGTACAAAAGGGCTTACCTGGCTGTAAGACTTTAGATTTTACGTGGACAAGATTCTACAAGAAGAAACCACTGACCTTCGACCGTCTGGACACTCTGGACTTCGACTGGGCCAGACTTTGTCTCCCTCTCCGTCCAAAGCTTTGTCTGTGCCCTTGCTCCATACAGGCTCCGTGCAGGACCTGTGGTGCACCAAGTACAACTGAAGAATCTCCCTTGGAGTGAAGCAGTCACTCCCCTGCCCTAGCAGGCACCTTAACGCAACTGACCGGTCTGCTGCTCCTGAGCTCCTGCGGACTCCAAAGAATTCAGCAACACAGGAGGTGGGTTTCTGAAGGTCCCCGAGGTAGGTCGATCTGCCCTCTCAGTAAGTTTGAGGCCAGTATCCTTCGTGGGGACTGCATAACCCGAACCCCTGTGCACCGCGTCCATTTGCAGTGCATATGCTTGTTGGCGATTCCCGAGCTTGTGCATTGGACCCTGAGCAGTATTTGCACCAAAGAACTCCGGCCTCCTCGCACGAAGTGCTCCGTGGGCTGGTACTTTGCAATCTGACTCGAGGTCCCCTCGCGACTCCTGGTCCTTCGGCCTGTGGGTCTCTCTGAGGGTCATCTTGATTTCTGTTGAGCTTTCCTGGTTGCTCCAGACGTGCCCCGACTCTCCATTGCTTGGTGAGTCCCCTGGACCTTGCTGGTCCACACCATAACCTGCTTGACCTTCCTTCGTGGGTTGCTTTTGCCAAGGCTTGTTGGTGCTCCCGGTGGACACCGACCCCTCAGCACTCGACATCCTTCGTGGGACAGCTCACCTCCAGCTCCTGATCGTCCTTGACGTCTCCTGGTCCTCGTGGCTGCAGAGTCAAGCATCCCTTCTTCGCACCTGAAGCACCCGGCATCGGTGGGCATTCGTCTACCGAGCCCCTGGTCACGCTGAAGTGACCCAGACTCTGTCCCCTCTGCTTTCAGGTTCCTTCCTTCCAGAATCCAGGCTTGGATTCCACCGGACCCTTTTCACCTTCACGGCAGTAGTACTTCTTCACGGCCCTCCATTGAGAACGACTGCAGTTTCCGACGCCTCTTCAGACCTATGCACCCAGCTCTCCTGGGATAGGTAACTCTGGTACTACGGTATCCACGGGTGGGGTAGCTCTTCAAACTCTTAAGTTCCAAAGGGTTCGCTCGAAGTCCTCCTAGAAGGGTCCTTAAACTTTAAAAGTGTAATTGCAACTTCCCCATAGAATTGTACGGAGCCCGCGGTCGTGTTAGCACACTGCACCCGCCCTCCGTGGGGTCCCTATCTACTCACCTTGGGCGGTTCCTTGGGGTCCCAACGATTCTACGTGCTCTAGACCTGGTCTCAGTCGTGATTGTTATACCACTATTTTAGTATATGGTTTGGTCTCCCCCTGGAGCCCACTGTGTATTGTGCTACTTACAACTGTTCTATTGATCTCGTATTGTGTGCTTTGTGTTCTATCCTCATGTAGAGGATAGTAGAGAGTGTTATATTAATAAATACATATTTTTATATAACTACTGTGTGGTTCTCCTTTCATTTGGTCAATATAGGAGGTGATGTTCTGGTAAAACAAGCTGCTTTACATTCCTTCAAGATTAAGCCTGAAGGCTGCTCTCCACAGCTACCACTAGGATAGCTTTCTAAAGGTTATCTTTGACCTCATACATCATAAGGGTCGTTTGGACTGGTGCAAGGTGCCCACTTTAATTAGTGGACAGCATATACCAGGCAAACGTCTCACAAAAGACACCCCTACATTCTATATAATTCTACAGTTTGCAATGCTTTGCAATCTTCAGCAAAGTTCTGGAAATAAACATCCACACCTTATAAACATCCTTGATACATATAATTTGTGTACACCAATGTATTACAACTATTTAACCTGGACACATACCCAGATAGCCACTGCTGGATAATATTCTGTCAACAGCAGCTTTGGCCTTTCTCACAGATGTTTTTTTTTTTTAGAGAAGGCTTTGGGTTTAAGCCACAACCTACTTTTAACCACACCTCTGCAACCTACATCGGGGCGTTCAGCCTTTTATCTTGTTTAACATGGAGTACTTCTTCCACCCCAAACTTTATTCATTTTTAAACAGTGCACCATATAACTTTTAAAATGAACAAATACTTTTATCTCCAGGACTTCCATTATTTCCTTGACCCAAACGCACAAGTTACTAACTTGTGTAACGATATATCTGTAAGAGACAGTAGTTAGTGACAGATTCCTTACTTTAGAATATCCCCAGGCGTCAGGCTGGATCCGGAAAGTTTTGCGTAGCAGTACCCCTGCGCGTCGGTAGGCGGCGTCGTGCGGCTCTGCGTCCGTCGTCGTGATCACCGGGATGAAGTCGCAGCCAGTACTTAGACGCCGCCCATGCGCGCTGGCGTCAGTTCTGTACACGACTTTCCGCGCCAGAAACGCAGAGCCATGCAAGAAACTGACACTGGTGTCTGAAAACTAGGGCCCTGAAAGGGATGTCCTTAACCCTAGAAATCAGTTCGCAGAACAGGAGGATGGGTGGGCGGTAGGAATCTGTCACTAACTACTGTCTCTTACAGATATATCGTTACACAAGTTAGTAACTTGTGCATCTGAAAGAGACACGTTAGTGACAGATTCCTTACCTTAGAATAGATACCCCAGCAATACCAACCCCGGTGGTGGGTCTGCGAACAAAGATCAGACGAGGAAGTCTCGGAGGACAGAACGGCCAAAGAAGCCGTCTCTCCGGACTTGGCTGTCAAGGCAGTAATGCTTGGTAAACGTGTGCAGCGAGGCCCACGTAGCTGCCTGACAAATGTCCTGCAATGGGACACCACGTCCCAAAGCTGTGGTGGCGGCTGTCGCCCTGGTGAAATGGGCACGTAGCCCAACAGGGCAGGGGCGTAACACAGGCCCCCGCATCCCCCGCAGTGCGGGGGGGCCGAGCTGCAGGGGGCCCCCCCAGCACTGTACTCACGCCGTAGAGCTCCGGATTAAATCCGGAGCGGGGGCCCCTCTGTGTACCTTGCAGGGGGGCCCCTTCAACTTTCGTTACGCCACTGCAACAGGGGGCTCCTTCTTAGCCAAAGAATAGCAGGCCTTGATACACAAGACGACCCAGCGGGAGATGGTCCGCTTGTGTACCGCCCGACCTTTTTTGGCGCCCACGTAGCCAACAAAGAGCTGGTCGTCCACCCGGAACTGCTGTGTGCGGTTCAGATAAAATGAAATCGCACGCTTTGGGTCCAGACGGTGGAGCCTCTCTTCCTCCCTAGAAGGATGCGGAGGCGGAAAGAAGGTGGGCAAAGTGATGGTCTGCCCAATGTGAAAAGCAGTAACCACCTTTGGCAAGAAGGACGGACGCGTCTAAGAACAACCATGTCTGGATGGACAGACAGAAAGGGGGCTTGCAAGAAAGAGCCTGGAGCTCACTCACCCGCCGAGCGGAGGTGATGGCCACCAGAAAGGCTGTCTTCAGAGTGAGAAGACGAAGAGGACAGTTATGTAGAGGCTCAAAGGGAGCGCACATTAAAAAGGTAAGAACCAAGTTCAAGTCCCACTGAGGCATTACAAACGGAACAGGAGGGAAGAGGTGTGTAATGCCTTTAAGAAACCTGTTAACAACAGGGGACTTGAAAAGGGAGGGCTGATCAGGAAGCCTGAGGAAGGCCGAGATTGCACAAAGATAGCCCTTGATGGTACCCAGGGCAGAACCCTGTTGGGCCAGAGAAAGAAGGAACAGAAGAACCTCAGAAAGAGGGGCAGAAAGGGGATTCACAGCCTTTGCTGTGCACCATGCCACAAACTTGTTCCACCTGCAGGCGTATACCACCTTAGTGGAGGGACGCCTGGCTGCCAGAATCACATCACAAACTTCGGGAGGAAAGTCGAAAGGAATCAACTGCCGCCGCTCAATCTCCACGCAAGGAGGTGGAGACTGGACAGGTTTGGGTGGAGGACCGTCCCCTGCTGCTGCGACAGAAGATCCTCCCGAAGAGGCAGACGGATCGGGGGATCGATGCTCATACTGAGTAGCTCGGGATACCAAACTCTTCGAGCCCAGTCCGGAGCCACAAGGATGACTTGGGCCCGGTCGCGCCGAATCTTCTTCAACACTCTGGGTAGAAGTGGTATAGGCGGAAAGGCGTACAACAGACCGCAACTCCACTCGCGACGAAAAGCGTCGCCGAGCGAGTGCCGCCTTGGAAATTCCAACGCGCAGAACTGATGACATTGCGCGTTCTCTTCGGTGGCGAATAGATCTAACCAAGGCTCTCCCCACTGTAGAAAGAGTCCTTGCGCCACCTCCGAGTGAAGACACCATTCGTGATCCATCATGCACCTGCGGCTGAGTTCGTCCGCCCTGGCGTACAGGGAACCTGCCAGGTGTTGAACCATCAGGCGCATGCCCTGATGTTCCAGCCATGTCCAGAGACGCAGAGCCTCCTGACATAGGGTCCACGACCCCACCCCGCCTTGTTTGTTGCAGTACCACATGGCGGTGGTGTTGTCTGTGAACACCTGCACTACCTGCCCCTTGACAGAGGGAAGGAATGCCTTGAGTGCAAGTCGGATTGCCCGGAGCTCCAGAAGGTTGATATGGAGCCGGGACTCCGCCGGAGACCAGAGGCCTCTGATCTCCGCCACTCCCATGTGACCGCCCCATCCCAGAAGGGACGCGTCCGTCACAACTGTGTGCTCTGGCTGGGGAAGGGAGAGGGATCTGCCCATGACCCATTGCCGGTTCGAGAGCCACCACTGCAACTGCCTTGCAGTTCCCTCCGAGATCTGGACGTAATCGGACAGGTTCCCCTGATGCTGCGCCCACTCGAACTTCAGGTCCCACTGCAGAGCCCACATATGCCATCTTGCATGATCGACCAGCAGGATGCAGGAGGCCATGAGGCCCAGCAGCCTCAGGGTCATCCGTACCGAAACCCAGGATAGAGGCTGAAAGATCGGAATCATAGCCTGAATATCCTGGACTCGCCGTTCGGGAGGATAGGCCTGAAACTGCGTTGTGTCCAGAACTGCTCCGATGAAAAGGAGCTGTGGAGAAGGAATCAGGTGCGACTTCGGCACGTTGATGGAGAACCCCAGCGAGTGCAGGAGTTCGGCAGTAGTCTGGAGGTGGGAGACGACTGCCTGGGACGAGCCCGCCTTCAACAACCAGTCGTCGAGGTAGGGGAAGACTGGAACCCCTGCCCGGCGCAGATGAGCTGCGACCACCGCCATCACTTTTGTGAACACCCGAGGGGCGCTGGTAAGGCCAAAGGGGAGCACGGTGAACTGAAAATGCTCGAGGCCTACCGTGAACCGCAGGCAACGCCGGTGGGCCGGCAGGACGGGGATGTGAAAATATGCGTCCTGCAAGTCCAACGCTACCATCCAGTCTCCAGGATCGAGGGCAGTCAAGACCTGAGCTAGGGTGAGCATCTTGAACTTCTCCTTCCGGAGGAAGCGATTGACGTTCCGGAGGTCCAAGATAGGACGCATGTCCTCCTTGTCCTTTTTGGGCACCAGAAAGTAGTGGGAGTAACAACCACGCCCTACTTCTGGGGTCGAAACGCGCTCAATGGCCCCCCTTGGCCAAGAGGGCCGCAACTTTCTTTTGAAGAAGCACTAAATGATCCCCCGACATGCGGTGGCATTGAGGTGGCATGGCTGGGTAGTCTCGAAGGGGAGGGAGTAGCCCCTTCGGACAATGCCCAAGACCCACTTGTCCGATGGGATGGCACGCCAGTGGTGAAGGTGATGGTGGACCCTGCCCCCCACTGGCGTGCTGTGGACCTGAAAGGATGGACTAGGAGGGCTTGGAGGCCGCGGAGGTGGTGGCCTGACCCGCACGCTGGTTACCCGACCCGCCTCGGCGGGAGCCACGTCCTCGGCCACGCGAAGGCGCTTGTTGCGCGGGCCAGTGGCTGGGCAATGGACGTGACTGGGCGAAAAGCAGACTGCTGCGGAGGGCGCTAGGAGGAGAGGCCCAAGGACTTGGCCGTAGCCCGCGAGTCCTTAAAGCGCTCCAGCGCGCTGTCTGCCTTATTGCCAAAAAGGCGAAGCCATCGAAGGGCATGTCCATAAGGGTGTTTTGGACATCGCCCGAGAAACCAGTGGTCCTCAGCCAGGCGTGACGGCGAAGCGCCACTGTCGTAGCAAGCGATCTGCCCAGCGAGTCAGCGGTGTCTAGGCCACATCGTATTGTGAACTTCGCCGCGTCTCTACCGTCTGCAATAACACGGGTGAGTAGTGTCTGGACCTCCTCAGGACACTTAGGCAGCACTTGCGCCACCGAATCCCACAGAGAGTGGGAATAACGGCCCAAAAGGCAAGCGGTGTTCACGGACCGCAAGCCAGCACTGGAGGAAGAAAAAACCTTCTTCCCAAATTGGTCCAGTTTTTTGGATTCCCTGTCCGGCGGAGCCGTAGGGAAGGCGCTTTGAGAAGTAGAGGCTTGGACAACCAAGCTCTCGGGGGTGGGGTGTTGGGAGAGGAACAAGGGGTTGCCCGGGGCCGGGCGATGGCGTCGAGCCAGGTTCCTGTCCACAGGAGCCCCTGTGGTGGGCCTGGACCAGGTGCCCAAAAGAACGTCAGAAAGTGCGTCGTTGAACGGCAGCAGTGGCTCCGAGGAGGTAGCCGCCGGCTGAAGCACTTCCGTCAGGAGGTTAGTCCTGACAGCCACTGTAGGGAGCTCGAGGGGCAAGGCCGCGGCCGCCCTACGTAACACCGTTGCATAACTTGCTCCCTCCTCCGTAGCCACGGAAGGAGGAGACAGCATTCCAAGGTCTGGAGAGGTGTCCAGGCCACTGGCATCACCCAGTTCCTCTGCCCAGTCCTGATAAGGCTCACATTGGGCTGTGAGAGGGTCTTCCGACCCCTCCCAGTCCTCCCCGTCCTCCAAAACAGATGCAAAGTAAGGAGGGCGGACATGAGGGAAGAAAAGTCCCATCGGCGTCGGAATCGGCCGACGTCGATCCGGCTCCGTGTCCGGGGAGAACCTGGGGACGGCGTCGTCCGGGACCTCGGACGGCGCCGGGAGTGGTACCGGGGAGGTCGGCGCCGGTGGAGGTGTTGTCAGGTCAACCGGCGTCGACCGGGATCCAGGCCTGGATCCGAGGGGGTCCTGCGGCGCCGGAGCCGCCGGTGGTGCCGAAGGAGGACCTCCACTGTGGCCCGCGGGGCCCGAAGGCGCACCGGGGTAACCCTTAGGCCCGAAGATGCGAGTCATGGCCGACAAGAAGTTCTGGATGTCGGCCGGAGTCGACGTCGGACCCGGAACAGGCGGGTAGGCCGACGCCGGCTCAACGGGTACTCCCGGAGCCGCGGGGGCGGTACCAACAGGACCCTCAGCCGAGTCGTGAGACCGGCGAGGGGAGGTCTTAGAGCGACTCTTCTTAGACCACTTGTGCTTCGCCTTACCTGAAGACGAAGACTTCACCCCGATGAGTGACGACGGCTCCGCGACCGGCCCCTCGACCTCTCCCGGGACCGGGATCTCGATCGGCGCGGAGCCGAGTGCCGGGCCTCGAGAAGCTTTCGAGACTGCTCTCGCAAAGCCTTCGGGGCGAGGGAC
The DNA here is from genome assembly GCA_963921515.1 of Calotriton arnoldi. Lineage (NCBI taxonomy): Eukaryota > Metazoa > Chordata > Amphibia > Caudata > Salamandridae > Calotriton > Calotriton arnoldi. The sequence goes on from CAWUFW010013114.1 coordinate 304,753, forward strand.
CGACACTCGGGGCACGACGTGGGGTCGTGGCCGCGCCCCAGGCAGAAGAGACACTCGCGGTGCGGATCCGTAATCGACATCATGCGATTACAGACCTCGCATGGCTTGAAGCCGGGCATCCCTACTGACACCTTGGAGTCGAAACGACTCAAAAACTTGGACAAAAAAAGTCTCAAAAATACTCAGTCAAAAAATGACTGGGGCACTGCTCAATCCGGATCTGCGCTTACTGGCGCGGAAAAAGAAAGAACTGACGCCAGCGCGCATGGGCGGCGTCTAAGTACTGGCCGCGACGTCATCCCGGCAATCACGACGCCGACGACAGACGCGGAGCCGCACTACACCGCCTACCGACGCGAAGGGGTACTGCTACGCAAAACTTTCCGGATCCAGCCTGACACCTGGGGATATTCTAAGGTAAGGAATCTGTCACGAACGTGTCTCTTTCAGATATGTACAATTCAGTAACTCTATGCTGTATATGACTATAGTGTTAGCACTGATGTCATCAGTGATGTCACCAAGGATGCCATTTGAGACGTTAACAATGAGGTAATTTAACATGCCATGAGTGATGTAATGTGTGAGGTCATAAACAGTGCATGGTGGGGTCCAAGTTCTAGTTAGCTCAGTAAACTATAACTGGTGAATGTCAGAGGTGTTTTGTTTTTAAACGTCAGCGGCATCCAGTGCACATTGGATGTTGACGTTAGAGATGATTTTGCCTTCTGACACAATCTTCTCTCCTCTCTTCCTGAATTGTTGCGCGAGGTCTCTAACTTTGACAGGCTCTTTAAAATTTTCAGGGGTATGTTTTAGCATCCCTTTTAACTTAAGGAGGAAGTGGACGGAGCACTCTGACTTGGAGAGCGTCTCCATGAGGAAATATTCTTCCCCTTATAAGTGCATGCCCACTTTGTGGTATGTAGCTGTCCCCTGAATTACTTTGTGGTGTGCTTATTTGTCACTGGGGGAAAGCTGTGATGGGATAATGGTCTAGATCAGGGTCCCCTGGTGGGTCTATAATGGCAGAAGTATGTTAAACATGTGCATCTACGGTCACACATGCTACAAACACACACACACATATATATATATATATACACACACATACATACATACATATACATATATTATGTCAATTCAATTCAAACAAGCTTTATTCGATTTCTTACAAGAAAATCATAAAAGCACGCAATATCATACATCATTTAAATCGACAACCGCAATACACAATGTTAAAATCCTTTTTAAAAAATTCACATTAAAAGTTTTTCTGCATTTAACTACATTTTTTAAAAACACTGATAATGTCCATATAAGATATTAATTCTCGACAAATTGTAAGGCTATAAGTGCAGGGCGGCATTGTCTAAGGCCGAGCAGCTTTAACATTGGTAAAATCCATGTTTTTCTTTGTACAGAATAAAATTTACAAAATTAAACAAAATGCACGGTTGATTGTTGGGAAACATCATCACATGGGTACCTTATGTTTCTGGACCAATCGTTCATTGCAGGAAAACTAACTAGTCTATGAATAGTCCCTAGTCTGAATCTAGTCAGTAAAAATCTATCATATCCACCGTGCATAATTTTAAGATAGGGTTGAATGCTATGGGTAGTTAAAATAATTTGATTAGCCAGTACAGTTGCCTTCACTATTTCTGCTGATGGTCTATTCGAATCCAATAAGGCCAGGCATTCTCCCTTGATGATTTTTCTTGTGACAGTAGTCATAGTACTCGGCTCATTATAATATTCAGGATGACCAAGGTCATTCATAAATTTTTTTAACTTATTTTAACCATGGTATAGTTGATACCTGATCAAGCTTAAGACTATCATTTAATATGTCCTGGTAAAGCGTAGTTTTTGAATTAGTCCAAATCCTGTGCCATAGTAAAACAGGTTCTGTTCTTATAAGATCAGATACACATGGCAATCTCAATTCGGAATGGCACACATAAGAAGATGTGCTGCTTGGCACTACTAATACAAATATTTAAAAAGCGTTCTCAACTAATTGCAATGGCTGTAGATCTACGTATCCCCAGACACCTGAACCGTACATAGCTGTAGGAATACACTTAGCCTGATAGATCTGTAATAACTCTACAGGTGGTCCCCTACCCATCTTCCTGGCAAAGTTAGCAACAGCAGAAGTGGCTTTCATAAACATTAGTTTCCTTGCTTGGACTGCGTGAGACCCTGTCCCCTTTTGATCAAAGAGGATGCCCAGATAGGAAAATCTTTTAGTGAAATCTAAACGATATAGATATCTCTGCATTTTGTACTACCCGCCCCACATGTCATGACAAAGGTTTTAGAAGTATTCACTCTGAGGCCCAGATCAAGCATAAAAGTAGAGAAACTAGTCACTACCCTTTGGAGTCCCACTTACATGCGTGACATCAATACAGCGTCATCCGCATACAGTAGGGCGGGTATGGGCCGTATGCCAATTTGTGGCAGGTCCTGACACTGGTTGACCAGCGCTTGACCTAGTCCATTAATATAAAGTGTGAATAAAAAGGGTGCTAACACGCAACCTTGCCTTACCCCTTTCTGGATTTTGAACAGTGCTGTGCACTCCCCACCAGCCCCATACCGCACCCTAGCCTTTGCATCGCTATATAGTTGCCTTAAAAAATATATTAATGGAGGGTCCACGCCTAAATCCTCCAAGATTCTCCATAATTTATCGTGCATTGCGCAGTCAGAGGCTGCTGTGAGGTCTACAAACGCGAAGTACAGCTTGCCCTGCTTTGCCACAGTGTACTTCCCCACATAAATGTTTAAATTTAAGCTCTGCTCGATTGTACCTAGACCTTCACGGAAGCCAAATTGTAGTGCCGAAATTATTCTGTTGTCTTCGGCCCAGTCCTGTAATCTGTTAAGTATTATTCGCCCTGCTACTTTAACTAGGGAGTCTAACAGTGATATAGGCCGATAACAACCAGGATCTTGGCGGTCACTTCTTAAAAAAATTGGAAACAAAATTGATTCAGACCAGCTCTCTAAAAAATGTGACGAGCAACAAGCTGTTAAAACTTGTGTTAAAAGCGGGCCCCATAGCAGTAGATTAGATTTATAAATATCTAAGGGGACCCAGTCAGGCCCGGGAACTTTTCCACTGTTGCTTGCCATAATAGCACAGTTGACCTCTTCAAGTGTAAACTGGAGATCTATGGGACAGTTGACAGGAAAGTGTGATGTGTCTTGGGGCAACTGACTTCCCATGGTATTCTTGTGCATCGTACAGTAATACATCGTAGAAAAATGTTCCACCCATTGTTCTTCTCCTGTTGCTATCTCAATAGACGGACCGTCCCGAGTGTCCAGAAAAGGGGCATTAACTGCCTTCCAAAAAGCAGTGCTCTCTCTTGTTAAAGAAGCTTCATGCAGCGCTGACCATGCTTCTTCTCTCAGCGTTACTTTGCGCTCTTTTAGTGCGCGTTTATATACCCCCCTCGCTGTTCTGAGATCATGAGTATTCCTAGGTGTTTTATGTAGCTCATATTTCAACCTAGAATATGCCGGAGTGCAATTAGCGTCGAACCAACCTTGGTTTTTTTTTTTGCGCATATTATTTTTCTGCACAACTTAGGCCTCTTTTATAGATGCAGATATCTGTAGGAAGTGATTTAAGACATCGGCGTGGGCGGTTGTCTCGTCAAGACAGGCTATGATGTCAGATTTACATTTAGTTACGACTTTCTAACTATGGCCTAGATGTAGCTCAGGATCCATTAATAGAAACACTGCCTCACTCAAACCCACCAGATTCATAGTAGGAATCACAAAAAAACAAAAGCAAGCCAGATGCTGAAGCAGACAATTTAGCACTGTTACACCGGCTGAGCAGTTTGCCAGGGCCGGTTTCCGTTCCCAGTCCGGCCCTGCATCGTGGGTAAAAAAGCTTGGAGCACTTAGGATTAAAATCACAAAGCCCTGAACTGAAGAGACTGAGTTGGGTTTGCACAACTTCTCCCTGACAGAGAAGAATGACGACGTCAATGAGTACATTCCGATGCAGGAGGGAATCATGGCTTGAGCTGCTGATCTAGGGGGAAACGTGGACAACACTAGTTGTGTTTTCTTGAATGCTCTGGGGCAGTCCTGCACCACTTTAAGGTATGTAGCTGTCCCCTGAATTCCTTTGTGGTGTGCTGATTTGTCATTGGGGGAAAGCTGTGATGGGATAATGGTCTAGATCAGGGTCCCCTGGTGGGTCTATAATGGCAGAAGTATGTTAAACATGTGTATCTACGGTCACACATGCTACAAACACACACACATATATATATATATATACACATACATACATTATGTCAAATAAAATCATAAAAAATTACGTGCCTGCAGTGTATAGTGTCACTATGTAAAGGTGCTAAAAAGGATCCTTGATTTACTTACCTGTGATGTAAAAATTCTGATGTACTTATGTGCTTATCAGAGAGGTACTGACTGCGATGTAATGGTAGTATTCCCCTCCAGCAGTACCTAATCTCATGCTCTAGCTAATGTACCTGCTTTTCTGTGCAGTCCTACTGACTTGGACTGATATGCTGCCATCACTGCTTCAGACCCCTTCCGTTGTGCCTTTATTTCATGTACACCAGTGGTTCTTAACCTGTGGTCCGGGGACCGCTGGGGTCTGCGAAGCTTACTCAGTGGGTCCGCAACTGATTAGAAAATAACATTTTATTAACATATTAATAAACTGTATTAAATTAAGCAAATGTAAAAGTGATCATTTTAAAACGTTCTGTAAATGAGAAGGAATTTGAAGGTAAAAATTAAGTTGGTTTCCTTAGATTGATTTGTGGGACAGTCAAGTGCATCAGACAGTATATAGTACGGCAATGGTTTGCCTTAATTGAGTTTAGAAAAGCTCCAACCATCCCATTACAATTAAAATGGTGATTTTTAAAAAATCTTTGTGAATTAAATAAAATATTTAATCATTTGTGTATTGTTTTGTGGTTCAAATCATTGAAATTGCTTAGGCCGGGCTCGCTGGTTTCCAGTAATGACTCAGTGGGGGTCTCCGGATTTTAATAATTATCCAGCAGGACCCCCGGATTGAAGTAATGATTAAGTGGGGCTCCACAGAAGTCAAAAGGTTAAGAACTGCTGATGGACATAAACTATAGCAATGTGTCGGACCTCATCTACTGTCTCAATAGCACATACATCCAGCTGCTGATCTACGGGGAAACGTGGACAACACTAGTTGTGTTTTCTTGAATGCTCTGGAGCAGTCCTGCATCACTTCAGTAGAGTTGTGAAAATGCAAGGCAGAGAGTTGGAAATCAAGGGGGGTGTGAGGTAAGTACTAGGGCCTGAAATGGAGCCTAGGGAGGAAGAGTTTCTTCACCCCTAACCTCCAGACTCCATTATGTCTGCAGACGCATGGGGCGTAAAGTTAGTGTGAGGGGGGCCTTGGGGGTACCTATGTAGACTTCATTTTATTTCCCTGTGTGCCAGGTTCTTGGAAGACCTGGGGAAACCCTCCCACAGTGCTGAAGTCAGCCATTGGTATTACTGTAGGTAGGGCGGGATGGCCTATGGTGCCAAAGCTCCAGTCCTGTTTTTAGAGTGCCCGGTGAGGGCTGAATCCTCTTGGTCCAAGGAGAAGTTGTGAAGGTATTTGGGAGACGATAGCCAGTGCTCAACTTAATTTCATGGTCACTGAAACACTGGCAGAGAGCAACTGTTCCTGCCTCGTTTACTAGGAGACAAATATATGATACAACCCCCTCCCCTTCTTTCTGAAAGACCCCATTCACCAGAAGCCATGGAACGACCTAATACGAAAGGGGCTCAGCCTTTCCAGGAACTGGAGTTGTGTTTGGGGTAAGAAGCAGTTTTAGGAAACAAGAGGCACACGGGAAATTGACCTGGGCAAAACTGGCAGGATTCAACGCAGAGGCTTTCTCGATTGTCACATGGAGCAGAGGTCTTGCGCAACATAAAGCGGGTGGGCCCTTCACTGCACAACGTGCAAGTGCTGATTACAAATGTCGAGGATGAGGATGCGCAGGGGCTTGTAAGGGGGGGAAGCAGCTACTGTCTGATCCAAGATTAGGGGAGGGTGAAATGTAGCTAAAATCGGATATCAGCTCTCGCACATGGTGTATGGAAGGAAGAGCAGCAGAGAATATTGGGGGGGGGCCTTAAAGACAGAGGCGTAAGTGCAAATGCATTGAAAAATTCTCCAGTGTGGTGCAGGCTATATGCTGGTGAGCAGTGTTGCTGCACTAGTGAAAGTGCTCCGCAAACCTCAGCGTGGATGTGACTGACTGCTTCTATAGGACCAAGAGTCTGGGTGTGCATAGTGTGTTGCAGTAGTGAGCAGAGCAATCACTTGAAAAAGATTAACTGGCGGTCTAGAGTAGTCAACGTCTTTATAGACCTGCATTTACCATTATGGAACCAGATGGTGCTATAAAACACATCTCAGAAAAAAAGCCTGCCAAAATATGGTATGTAGAGATTCATCTTTTGAGGCAAAGACAATATTGTCAAACAGATAAACCACCTGGAACAGAAATCTATTTTCTGTCGGTTAAAGGTTATCAAAGAGAAGCCTCCCTTTTTAAAGAAAACACCAATGTAAGGCTTGGCAACAGTAAATCTTTCTGAGGAGCGACAGCTGGCAATGGGATTCTTGGCCTGGGAACCAGTCTTGGCCAACGCATCGCCCAGCTGCGAGGTGATGCAGCTGAGCAGTCCATAAGCGATGTTTTCAGCGCCTAGAGATCGCTTTGAATCTCAGCGCACTCTGTAGGCATCATCAATGGGGAAGAACAGACTCTTCTACTCTCTTTTCATTGAAGGGGACATTTGTACTCATTTCCTCCTTGGGACGTGGTCTTCAAATTCTACAAGCACTCCTTTTGCTGGGTGATCCTAAGCTTTGTTCAGACCCAATCAGAATCAATTTTCTGCACCTAGTGAACTTAGCATAGGCCGCGTATGGTCTCCTTGTCACAGAGGTCTGTCCCAAAGGGAGGGGTCAGGTCATACATCCCTTAATATCTGAACTTGAGGGCACGTGCTACCAGCACCTCACTCAGAGAAGAAGGTAGGCATCCTCTCATTGCATCTCAAGGCCTTGTAGTCTCCTGCTGCTATCTAATCATGCCAGTTTGTGCCTGTTCACCTTGTGACCGCTTGCTTGCTCCCCTTGCCTGTTCTCTCTGAGGGGGGCAATTTATCTTGCTACAGTACACCATGCGCTCTAGTACTCTTATCTGCAGGGTGTGGATATTTCCATGGATGTCTCCATTTTGCATGGTTCTGGTCTTACAACTTTCCGTTAACCCATGCATGTCCGATCAATAGGTGCTGTGTCCAAGTCCTGGTATGCTTATCCATGCCGTTAAACCTGTCCATGGGGTTTGGTGTACCTGTTCGCATAATCAAGTCTTGTAATGGTCCTGCATAGACTAATCTTGTTGCAGGCCTTCTACAGCTTTGTTCCTTGGGGTGCTGAACCCCATATGTTCTCAATTGTGTTTTCGAAGGGTGGTGAAAGTGGAGTTTGTTGAGACTGGACTTTTAGTCTGTTGAGTGCTGAAAATGGGGCTAGTGGTGTATAATATACAGTCTGCTGCATAAAATTAACACAACCAGCTTCTATATGAGCCTGGTGTCTGGAACAACCTTGCGCCGAGTGTGCACATGTAAAGACTGATGGGGGATTTCAGACAGTTAACTATAGGTGTCGTGTACTTGCGGTTTGTTGCCTAAATCTAAATGGTGTCCACTATGGCTTGCTTTAATAATGTGTAGAGAGGAGAGTTGTGGTGTGACCCTCTATGGGGCCCATTGCTTAGGGTGAGGGTAGCAGATAAAGATTTAGGTTTGTTGGGTGATTAAGTTTTGCGTGATGGTTTGAGCAGGCCGTATGCCCTGGTATCAGGTGTGGCTTTGCATTTACAAAGGCTAGAGGTTTTGGGAGGGATTTTAAGGTGGGGTATCTCAGTGGTGGGGTGTGTCAGCAGATCATAGGATTGGTGGCGACTTCCGTGTGCTGATCCCAGGTGTGAAGGTAGGGTGGAAGTAAAGGTGGGGCTCAGTTTCGGTCTGATTGACTAAATATCTTGTATGGGAGCCTTCCTGGTTAGCTTGAAGATGATGGAGGGTGGTAAGACTGAGGATAGTGGTCAGTTGCGTGTGGTCGGTTGGGCAGAGGGGATATGTTGATGAATTTACTAAGAACTTCTTGTCAGATATGTTTTGTCACCTGCCTGTCTTGTGAGAGTATTATGTGGAACATTACGGGTGGTCGGGAATATGCATTGTGATTCAGAGTCTGTGAGTGCTGTTATAGACCTTGTTGAGAAACATCTTTGGGTAATGATGGGTCCTGCCATTTTGGGCTTGACTGAATAAATCATGGAGGTGGTAGTATGCTTTGTTTAATTGGGTAACGCAGCATAGCATCCGCGTGCAGATGACTGAAGCACTTCTTTTCTACATTTCCCAAGGTTTCTAGCCATACGTCACTTTATGGCTATGTCTATACATTTCACTAAGTTGGCCTGGATGGGACCGGTGCTTATAATAGTTGGCCACTGTAGCAGGTGGGGCTTCCGCTTGGTTTGCAGCTAGAAGGATTTCTGTTTTATCTGGGGGTTCTTTGAGGTGGTTCCTCCCAATCCAGAGGGTGCCTAGTGTAGGCATCCCAGGTTTATTCAGCAGAGGGGTGTTTGTTCTGAAGATGGTTGTTCGTAATTGGCATTGTTGCAGCTTATTTGTTTGGCAGCGGGTTCCCTGGTCTCCTTACAATGGCATCATATTAACAAAGCAGCCTGCATGGTATACAAAGCCATCCATCACAATACACCACACTACCTGGCCAAAAGGCTCAGGGCGGCGCACGACAACTGAAGGTCTCTAGTAGAGCCCGCCGTACCTGGAATGGACTGAAATAAACACTTATAAACAGTAAATGTTCATGTGATGGGTATCTTGACACTAGGAACACCGACTGGTAAGAAAAGGCGGTAACAAAACAAACAGAAAGAAAGAAAAAACAACCACCTAGCATAGAAATACAAAAACTTAAAAAAGAAAGAAAAAATGCTAAAACAATCCTTCTCTGGCTGAGTGACACGAATCCGGAACTCCCTGCCTTGCGATATGCGAATGTCCACAGGACTGCTACATTTTAATAAACAACCCAAAGCATCACTTTCCCAAAAATTCCTCTTAAAAAAAATGACGTGATTCTATACCGGTAGGTTAATAACAGAAATCGTCACCAATCTGTTATCTGATTTGACTAAATGTAAAACTGTCTTAATCAGGTGGCAAGAAAGGTACCAGAGCGATTTATATATTGTTTACATTATTATTGTGACCAACATTGAACTTGATGAATGTTGAACAGTGGTGTCCGACACCTCTGTTCATGTGTGTTAGATCCCATTCAGAAACATACACTATGGTGCGCAATTAGAAGGGACTATTAAAACATACAAAAATGTACATGTTTAGCTGCAGCTGGGCGCGTTACTTCACCTCACAGCACTATATTTAGATCTCCTAGTAAAATTCCAGGAAGAGGTAGCTGATGTATAGGAAGCAAGACCGATAGTCAACTCCCCCATGGAAGAAGGATAGTTCCATTGCACTTACTGCAAACTTGATTTAAGTATTGATTAACCAGTCACTTAATGGAGGCCTTCCTGCCTGCCTAGGTGCAGTCACCTTAGTCCTAGCTTGAAATGTGCATTTTCTCTACAAACTCGAATTACATATACTTTGCTTCTCATAACACACTTCGATTTTGCTTTGGAGTGTCAGGTAATTATAGAGTCCATTTATTTTATTTTTACCACAGTATTTATCTGCTACTCCTCAGTTCTCAGATTTCTGAACTAACGCGCTAGAATGATTCTTGGAGAGCAGATCAACAGTAAGATGCGCTCATTGGCAACATTAGCAGTTGTACATAGAGCTCGGCTCTAGTTCCCGATGACTTTGCAACAGAATTTCAGGCAATTCTAGAGTGGTGCCAAAGGTGAGCCAAGATGGCCGACAGGTGAGGAGCTCCGGCCGGGAGCTCCCGGCTAGAGATTGCCTTTTTCCCCTGATTTCTGCCTCCTACCTGGACCCTCTTTGCTCACCTGTGGTCTTGTGAGTTTGCGGTCCTCGTTGCTCCGGTTGCCCGTTTGTCGGCTTGAGATTTCTGGAGAATTGACGAGATCGATGCTTTCTTCGGCGGAGGCTGAGCGGCCATGGCCGATGCCCGGTGGAGCTGTGGACAGCTATAGGGGAGATTGGCTCCGGTTTTTTCGCCGTGGCCGTCACCTACCCAGCCGGACATCAGGCACAGCTCTCCTCACCTCTCTGCTGTGTCTCCCTCTTCCCCCGCCTTCCTGGCGAGGCACCGATGAGTGTTTCCTTCTTCCTGGATGGTTGTTGGGTAATGGAGGGGGATCACCCTCCAGACCGTTGCCTGCCTGCCGGACCGGAGTCGCGAACGCCTGACTTCCCACTGCGTGGGTTCGAGAAACAACGAGAGCACAACAGGGAGATCTACACGATGCTGCTGCCCTGCACCACTGAACTTCCTTTCCTCTCTTTTCGGAGTTGCTCGCCCTCCTGACTCCCGCAGCTACCGTCCTCTTCCTGGGACTGCTTCCTCGGTGACCGCGCTGACTACCCTGCTCTTCCTGGGACTGCTTCCTTGGTGTCCGTGCTGACTCCCATACTCGCCCTCCTGATCCCCGCTGCTGCCTGCCTTCTCCGGCGCTACTGCCTGTACACCCGATCGAACTTTGTGGCTTACCGAACTACGACTCTTTTGCCCCAGCAGCCCTGAGCGTTTTGCTCGCTTAAACTACCCGAGTATGTTCGGTGATCCCCAAACCCCCTCCCTCCTTGCTCCAGTGATGGCCCCCAACTCAACCCTCCGCCAGCGCCCTGGTTATTTTGTGGATTGGATTTCTTGTGTTGTCCCGCCATTTTGTGACTTTTAAAAAACGGCGCCCGTGACCCGGGTCCTCCATCTTGGATGATTCGTCCGTTTCACATGTTGCTGGTCTACACCCTTTGTCGCCTGACAATGCCTTTTACTCTGACTTTACCCCCCCCCTGGTCTCCCTCTTCCCTCCTTTCTTTTTCAGTCATCGTTGCTTCCGGATGTTATGACTACTGATCCCACATTTGACTTTTCTCATTGTCTTCTGGTTCCCTTGGAGCATTTCCCTCCTTGCCGGTTCTACCTATCCCGAATCTTCTTTTCTCCCCTTTTTCCTTTTCCCCCTCTACCTTCCATACCCCTTTGGACATGTCAATATTTTATGCTATGTTATTGTAACTGATGTTTTTGTGCAACACTTTTTTTTTTCCTATGTAACTGTTTTTTTCCCCCCATGCTCCTGTAACTGAATCAATTTCGTAACTCGCTGATCCGTATGTAAAGCGCTCTGATACCTCCGGGTCTAGCCAGCGCTACATAAAACTCTGCAAATAAAGGTGTGCATTAGGACAACTATGTGAATTCATCAGCACTTGAATTAAATACGCGCAAAACTGCTCTCCCAGCCTCCATCCAAGCTACCAACCTATGAAAGGCTTTCATCTTCCAAGGTGCTTTCCATGGTGTCTGCACATTGTGTTTTCCAATCCACGGGAACAGGCGATTACACTTCGGACAGGACTTAGAAGGGCTTTTTGTCATAGCTGGTCTCCAAAAACGACTTAAGAAATTGGACTCTTGTCAGTTCCCACAACGAAATGGTTACTTACCAGTACGAGCAATTTTGCAGCCTTAAGAGTTTTTTGGATTCACATGCTATGCATCTATTTCGCCATCTAGTGGTTGGGTCCGGAATAGTGTTTTGTCCTCCGGTCTTCTTTTGTTATCGATACAGTTTCCAAACTCACTTAAAGGCACGCCCTTGTTTTCAATTGGCGCGCGTCATCGTTTATGTTAAACGCTGACGCGTGATTGAAAACCGGGCTTTCAGGTTACCGCCTTGTCCACTTTTAGGCCGGCACATGTGGACAAGCCCACGCCATCTTGTTTTTGATTGTGGCAATAGCTTTGTATTGTCATGGCAACCAAGCTGTGCTACTTTTTTTTCCCCTTCACATTTGTTGACACAGGCAGCATTTTTTTTTTTTTACACATTTGTTGACACGGCATGCAGCTTGCCAGAGTTACATTCACGCGGTATGTAGCTTGTGCCCAGAATTGAGTACATTTGTGTTATTTTGCTTGTGTCCAGAATTGCGTACTTTTGTGTTATTTTGCTTTATTGCATGTGTGTGCTTTAAAATAGTTTTGCTTTTAATATGCTTTACAAATGTACGCTTGGTTTAAGCGTTTCACAATATTTGCTTATATTGAGGTAGCTGTGATTTATTTTGGGGGGTTGATTATTGTACATGCGGCATAGAACTTGTGCTTAGAGTTACGTACTTCTGTGCTATTTTGCTTTAATAGTATTACTTGTGTTTATATAGCGTTGGCTTCTATCAGATCGTGTTTTAATATTACAATTTGATAGTTGGATTAGGTTAATATAGTTTAATTTTAAGGGGGGAATTTGTTCTAATGATATTAAGGTGCGCTTGGCGCCACATAAAGGTTTTTTTTTTGGTCGAATGCACAAGTTACTAACTTGTGTAACGATATATCTGTAAGAGACAGTAGTTAGTGACAGATTCCTTACCTTAGAATATCCCCAGGCGTCAGGCTGGATCCGGAAAGTTTTTGCGTAGCAGTACCCTTGCGCGTCGGTAGGCGGCGTCGTGCGGCTCCGCGTCCGTCGTCGGCGTCGTGATCGCCGGGATGACGTCGCGGGCAGTACTTAGGCGCCGCCCCTGCGCGCTGACGTCAGTTCTGTACACGACTTTCCGCGCCAGGAACGCAGAGCCAAGCAAGAAGCTGACATAGGTGTCTGAAAAATACTAGGGCCCTGAAAGGGATGTCCTTAACCCTAGAAATCAGTTCGCAGAACGGGGAGGATGGGTGGGCGGTAGGAATCTGTCACTAACTACTCTCTCTTACAGATATATCGTTACACAAGTTAGTAACTTGTGCATCTGAAAGAGACACGTTAGTGACAGATTCCTTACCTTAGAATAGATACCCCAGCAATACCAACCCCGGTGGTGGGTCTGCGAACAAAGATCAGACAAGGAAGTCCTGGAGGACAGAACGGCCAAAGAAGCCGTCCCTCCGGACCTGACTGTCAAGGCAGTAATGCTTTGTAAACGTGTGCAGCGAGGCCCACGTAGCTGCCTGACAGATAACCGGCAGCGGAACACCGCGGCCCAAGGCCGTGGTAGCAGCGGTTGCCCTGGTGGAATGGGCACGCAGCCCAACAGGAGGCTCCTTTTAGCCAAAGAATAGCAGGTCTTGATGCACAAGGTAACCCAGCGGGAGATGGTTCGTTTGTGCACCGCCCGACCTTTTTGGCGCCCACGTAGCCAACAAAGAGCTGGTCATCCACCCGGAAGTGTTTTGTGCGGTCAATATAGAAGGAGAGCGCACGTTTTGGGTCCAGACGGTGGAGCCTCTCTTCCTCTCTGGAAGGATGCGGAGGCGGAAAGAAGGTGGGCAAAGTGATGGTCTGCCCAATGTGGAAAGCAGTAACCACCTTTGGCAAGAAGGACGGACGCGTCCGAAGAACAACCTTGTCTGGATGAACAGACAGAAAGGGAGGTTTGCAAGATAGAGCCTGGAGCTCACTCACCCGCCGAGCGGAGGTGATGGCCACCAGAAAGGCTGTCTTCAGAGTCAGAAGACGAAGAGGACAGTTATGTAGAGGCTCAAAGGGAGCGCACATTAAAAAGGTAAGAACCAAGTTCAAGTCCCACTGAGGCATCACAAACGGAACAGGAGGGAAGAGGTGAGTAATGCCTTTTAAGAACCTGTTAACAACAGGGGACTTGAAAAGGGAGGGCTGATCAGGGAGCCTGAGGAAGGCCGAGATAGCACAAAGATAACCCTTGATGGTACCCAGGGCAGAACCCTGTTGGGCCAGGGAAAGGAGGAACAGAAGAACCTCAGAAAGAGGGGCAGAGAGGGGATTCACAGCCTTTGCTGTGCACCATGCCACAAATTTGTTCCACCTGCAGGCGTATACCACCTTAGTGGAGGGACGCCTGGCTGCCAGAATCACATCACAAACTTCGGGAGGCAAGTCGAAAGGAATCAACTGCCGCCGCTCAATCTCCACGCAAGCAGGTGTAGACTGGACAGGTTCGGGTGGAGGACCGTCCCCTGCTGCTGCGACAGAAGATCCTCCCGAAGAGGCAGACGGATCGGGGATCTACGCTCATATTGAGTAGCTCGGGATACCAAACTCTTCGAGCCCAGTCCGGAGCCACAAGAATGACTTGGGCCCGGTCGTGCCGAATCTTCTTCAACACTCTGGGTAGAAGTGGTATAGGCGGAAAAGCGTACAACAGACCGCAACTCCACTCGCGACGAAAAGCGTCGCCGAGCGAGTGCCGCCTTGGAAATTCCAACGCGCAGAACTGATGACATTGCGCGTTCTCTTCGGTGGCGAATAGATCTAACCAAGGCTCTCCCCACTGTAGAAAGAGTCCTTGCGCCACTTCCGAGTGAAGACGCCATTCGTGATCCATCATGCACCTGCGGCTGAGTTCGTCCGCCCTGGCGTTCAGGGAACCTGCCAGGTGTTGAACCATCAGGAACATGCCCTGATGTTCCAGCCATGTCCAGAGGCGCAGAGCCTCCTGACAAAGGGTCCACGACCCCACCCCGCCCTGTTTGTTGCAGTACCACATGGCGGTGGTGTTGTCGGTGAACACCTGCACTACCTTCCCTTTGACAGAGGGAAGGAATGCCTTGAGTGCAAGTCGGATCGCCCGGAGCTCCAGAAGGTTGATATGGAGCCGGGACTCCGCCGGAGACCAGAGGCCTCTGATCTCCGCCTCTCCCATGTGACCGCCCCATCCCAGAAGGGACGCGTCCGTCACAACTGTGTGCTCTGGCTGGGGAAGGGAGAGGGATCTGCCCATGACCCATTGCCGGTTCGAGAGCCACCACTGCAACTGTTTTGCAGTCCCCTCCGAGATCTGGACGTGATCGGACAGGTTGCCCTGGTGCTGCGCCCACTGGAACTTCAGGTCCCACTGCAGAGCCCGCATATGCCATCTGGCATGATTGACCAGCAGGATGCAGGAGGCCATGAGGCCCAGCAGCCTCAGGGTCATCCGTACCGAAACCCAGGATAAAGGCTGAAAGATCGGAATCATAGCCTGAATATCCTGGACTCGCCGTTCGGGAGGATAGGCCCGAAACTGCGTCGTGTCCAGAACTGCTCCAATGAAAAGGAGCTGTGGAGAAGGAATCAGATGCGACTTCGGCACATTGATGGAGAACCCCAGCGAGTGCAGGAGTTCGGCCGTAGTCTGGAGGTGGGAGACGACTGCCTGGGACGAGCCCGCCTTCAGCAGCCAGTCGTCGAGGTAGGGGAAGACTGAAACCCCTGCCCGGCGCAGATGAGCTGCGACCACCGCCATCACTTTCGTGAACACCCGAGGGGCACTGGTAAGGCCAAAGGGGAGCACGGTGAACTGAAAATGCTCGGGGCCTACCGTGAACCGGAGGTAACGCCGGTGGGCCGGCAGGACGGGGATGTGGAAATATGCGTCCTGCAAGTCCAACGCTACCAACCAGTCTCCAGGGTCGAGGGCAGTCAAGACCTGAGCTAGGGTGAGCATCTTGAACTTCTCCTTCCGGAGGAAGCGATTGACGTTCCGGAGGTCCAAGATAGGACGCATGTCCTCCTTGTCCTTTTTGGGCACCAGGAAGTAGTGGGAGTAGCAACCACGCCCTACTTCTGGGGTCGGAACATGCTCGATGACCCTCTTGGCCAAGAGGGCCGTGACTTCCTTCTGCAGAAGTACCAAGTGATCCCCTGACATGCGGTGGAATTGAGGTGGCATGGCTGGGGGGGGTGGTCTCGAAGGGGAGGGAGTAGCCCCTTCGGACAATGTCCAAGACCCACCTGTCCGAGGTGATGGTACGCCAGTGGGGAAGGTGATGGCGGACCCTGACCCCTACTGGCGTGCTGTGCACCTGAAAGGAGGGACTAGGAGGGCTTGGAGGCCGCGGACGGGTTGGAGGTGGTGGCCTGACCCGCATGCTGGTTGCCCGATCCGCCACGGCGGAATCCACGTCCTCGGCCACGCGAAGACGCCTGCTGCGCGGGCCGGTGGCTGGGCTGCTGACGTGACGGGGCGCCCCTACCGTGGCCACGATAGGGGCGAAAAGCAGAAGTCAGCGGAGGGCGTGTAGCAGAAAGGCCCAGGGACTTGGCAGTAGCCCGTGAGTCCTTAAAGCGCTCCAACGCATGGTCTGCTTTGGACCCAAAAAGACCGACTCCATCAAAGGGCATGTCCATGAGAGTATTCTGGACATCCCCTGAAAAACCAGTGGTTCTCAGCCAGGCGTGGCGTCGCAGCGCCACCGTCGTTGCAATAGACCTGCCCAGCGAGTCGGCGGTATCAAGGCCACATCGTATGGTGTATTTGGCCGCATCCCTTCCTTCCGCAATGGCGCGGGAAAGCAGTGTCTGGACCTCCTCAGAACACCTGGGCAAAACAGTCGCCACCGAATCCCACAAGGAGTGGGTATATCGGCCCAAAAGACAAGCGGTGTTGATGGACCGCAAGCCAGCACTGGAGGAAGAAAACCCTTCTTCCCAAATTGATCCAGGCGTTTGGATTCCCTATCCGGAGGGGCGGTAGGGAAGGCGGTTTGGGAAGCGGAGGCTTGGACAACCAAGCTCTCAGGAGTGGGGTGGACAGAGAGAAACAGGGGGTCGCCCGGAGCTGGGCGATGGCGTCGGGACACGTTCCTATCCACAGGAGCCCCTGTGTTGGGCTTGGACCAGGCGCCCAAAAGAAGGTCAGTGAGGGCGTCGTTAAACGGCAGCACAGTCTCCGTAGAGGAGGTTGCCGGCTGAAGCACCTCTGTCAAGATATTAGTCTTGACCGCCACAGTAGGGAGTTGGAGACGTAAGGCCCCAGCCGCCCTACGCAACACCGTTGCAAAATTGGCTCCCTCCTCCGTAGCCACGGGAGGAGACAGCATGCCAGTGTCAGGGGAAGTATCTAGACCACTGGCATCCCCTAGACCCTCTGTTCCAGTCCTCATCGTACTGACACTGTTGTGTCAGAGGGTCATCAGACCCCTCCCAGTCCTCCTGGTCCTCCTCTGGTTCAAAATAAGGAGGAGGAGGGACATTTGGGACCCAAGGTCCCATCGGCGCCGGAACCGGCGTCGAGCGATGTCGGTCCGGGTCCATGTCCGGAGCCGGAAGGAACTGGGGACGACGCCGCCCGGAGCCCCAGGCGGCGTCGAGAACGGCACCGGAGACATCGGCGCCGGCGGAGGTGTCGTTAGGTCGACCGGCGTCGATGGGGGTTGTGGAGCCGGGATCGAGGCCGGGGCCGGAGCCGGGATCGAGGCAGGAGGCACGGGCGACGCCGGGGCCGGAGCCGTCGGCGACGCCGGAGCAACCCCATCAGGCCCGCGGGGCCCGAAGGCGCACCGGAGGGACCTTGAGGCCCGAAGAGGCGGGCCATGGCCGACAGGAAGTCCTGTACTTGGGCCGGATCCGCACCCGAACCCGGGAAGGACGGGTATTGCGGGTGCGACTCCTCAGGCATGTCCAGGGCCGCGGGGGCGGGGACGGTGCCGGGAGGGACCTCAGCCGAGTCGCGAGACCGGCGAGGCGAAGTCCTAGAGCGACGATGCTTTTTGGACTTTTTGTGTTTGGACTTACCGGACGAAGAAGACTTCGATGCCGACGACCGGTGTGGACTCTGCGATCGACCCCTGGACCTCTCACGCGACCGGGGCTTGCGCGGAGCCGAATGCCGGGCCTCGAGGAGCTTTCGAGACCGCTCTCGCAAAGCTTTCGGATTGAGGGCCCGGCAGTCGGAACAAGACTCCGTGTCGTGGCCTCGGCCGAGGCAGAAGAGACACTCCCGATGCGGGTCTGAGATGGACATCATCCGAGCACAGTCACCGCAACGTTTAAACCCGGGCATCCCTACGACACCTTGAAGTCGATTGGAAGAAAAACAGTGAAAAATTCACCAAAAAAGTTAGTCAAAAAATGACTAGGGCACTGCTCTTCCCGGATCTGCGCTTGCTGGCGCGGAAAAGAAGAACTGACGTCAGCGCGCAGGGGCGGCGCCTAAGTACTGCCCGCGACGTCATCCCGGCAATCACGACGCCGACGATGGACGCGGAGCCGCACGTCGCCGCCTACCGACGCGCAAGGGTACTGCTACGCAAAAACTTTCCGGATCCAGCCTGACGCCTGGGGATATTCTAAGGTAAGGAATCTGTCACTAACGTGTCTCTTTCAGATATGCGTTTACTAATGTACGCTTTCTTTTATTGTTCCAGAACATTTGCTTAGCTGCGCATGGATAGAAACAAAAGGTAAGCTTTTTTTATTTTTTTATTTGTCTCTGGAGTAACTTCCTATTAGGTAATGTTTATGTCATAATCTTTAGCTTTACATCGCGCTACCTGTTAATTTATTTTGTAAGTACATGTAGAGGTAGGTGTTTTAGATTTATCTACAATTTAGCTTTATTTGTTTACGACGCGTTCAGGGTGTGTTTATTTGTATTTGTTATTGTGCACGTCGTTTCCTTTTTTTATAAGTTTTGGCTGGTCACACATTATTATTGCAATCAAGGGATACGCACAATATTATATACAAATATACTAAATTATATACATATATATCAAACCATTTATATATAAATGCATTATTACAGCCATATATATTGCAAATTTTTGCACATAGCAAAAATACATATACATGCATATTTGCAAAAACAATATTAAAAAAAACCACAAAAAAACCAACACCATTCACAAACCAAATTGCTTTAACTTAAACAAAGGAGAGACCTGTTGCATTTTTAATGCTTGTTTTATTCCCTGTGTGTGGGGGCGTCATCGACCACCATTTGGTGGTAAGTCCATTCCTTGTGTGACATCAGACGGCGACCCGGAAGTTCCTGTGCATCACAGTCATTTTCGGATTCTTTTTTCCTCCCTCTCCTTTCTCACTCTTTTAAAAAAAATCTAACTTCCTTTTGTCTCGAGTCGCTGTTCTCCTCACCGGTTTGCTTTTCCTGCATTCCTGGGACCACTTTGTTCTTGTGGATTTGAAGGTATGGCTCTAGTACTGCCAGTGCTTGCAGCTCACTGACTCTTCAGAATGACGTGGTGGCTGATAGGAACGCTGTCTTTAGGGTTAGTAACTTCAGTATGGTCTTGTGCATTGGTTCAAATGGTTCTGTCATAAGTTGCATGAGCACTGTATTTAGATTTCACATTGGCGCTGACCTTGGTGGCACCACTCTTTTAGCCTTCCAGAAATCTTTTCATTACTGGTAGTGCGAAAAAGCTGTTCCCAGTTGTTCCCCCTGGTGTAAGCGCTATGGCAGTCAGGTGAAACTTTAGTGATGCGTTGAATAGGCCGCAGTCTAGTAGGTGGGTAAAATATGTTTGTATCGTTCCATGTTCTGTCCTTGTCTCTAATCTTTCTTGGTCTCTGCACCAGTGGATCTATCTGGTCCACTTCGCTGCGTAACAGTTTCTGATGCTCGGTTTTCTTGCCTTCCTCAGGATTTTCATTGTCCTGGGGGGCAGTTGAAAGTGCCAAAACTAAGTATTTAGGAGCCACTCCGCTAGGTTGAGTATGGCTGGCTTCTGGTGACACTTTCCCATTCTGCATGTTTAACAGGTCCTGAGTTGCCTTGATTGGTATGATTTGTCCTTTCGACAGCTCCAGTAGATCCAAATACCACGTCTATCTGGCCTATTGAGGTGGGATTAGTATGTGTGACATTCCTGGTTGTCTGGCCTTGTCCAGAACCCTTGGGAATCAGAGAAATCGGTGGAAAAGCACAGGAAAATCTCCTTGACCAGTTTATCAACAGGGCTTATCAACAGGGCAGACCCCTCAAACTGGTGGTGTGGAAACCTGGATGCAAAGTTTGGGCATTTTGCGTTTTCTGGGTTGCAAACAGATTTATGTTTGGCGTTCCCCACTGTTTGAACACACGGTTTAGCTCCCATTTGTGGGTGGTGTTCTCTTGCCTGCTCAGTCTGTCCACTTCTGTATTTTTCTTCCAGGGAAGGTGTATTGTTGCCAGCGTCATGTTCAATTCATTCGCCCACTTCTATATATCCTGTGCTAGTTTTGACAGTGGGAAAGACTTTGTTACCCCCTGCTTGTTGAGGTAGAACATAGTCGTTGTGTTGTCTGTCTGTATAAGCACTGTGTGTCCCTGAAAAGCTTTCAGAGCTAGGAAGACAGTCTTTAGTTCCAGATAGTTTATGCGTTTCATGGCTTCCACAGGGTTCTAGAGACCTCTGATCTTCAGATTCCCCATGTGCGCTCCCCATCTTTTTTGGGATGCATCTGCTGTTATGGTCACTGTGGGAGTTGGTAAGTTGAAAGGGCTCCCTACACTCACATTCGTCGGGTTCCAATTCTATCTCCATCTGAATCCTTCCCCATCTTCCCTCCCACCAGGACCATCCTCTGCTTTCTTTTTCTGGAAGTGGACCGACTAATGTGGGGGTCCCGAGTAGAATGCTTATATTTTTTTTCTCTACTCGAAAGGTAATCGCCCTAGCTGAGGCAGGTTCCCTAAAGGCTTCCTTGCCTTGGTCCATAATGCTGGTGTGCATGGAAAGATATGTTTGCCTTCTGAGATAGCATCAGGGTTTTAAGGAGGAAGCATAAGTCCTCCCTCCTTACCTCCAGCTGGACCCAATATGTGTCTGCCGCCCTCCTGATTAGTCCATTGTACATGGACAGGTTGTCCGGGGCCTTGGGCTTCGAAGGGTAGCTGTTGACTCCTTCCTTGGGGGATTTGGAGTCAAGGTCCTGCCACTCGTCGAACCGGCCCTGCTTCTGTGTCCCGCTGGAATCTTCCTCCTAGTAATCAGAGGTTCTCCTGTCCCACCTCGTGCGGTTCTGGAATCGATGGTGCCTCGATGTCGGGCAATTTTTTTCCCAGAAAAATATGAAAGGTCTTGACAGAGTCATCAAACTCCTTATCCGTTTCGTTGTCCTTCCTGACTTTCTGGAGTGCTTTGTAACTGGTGTCTTCCAACGAATCACAATGCCGAAGGCTGCAAGGCCTGCGCGGAATTCCTGCCAAGGACTGAAGGAGAGCTGCAATTTTAGCCTCGTTTAGGAGTCTTTTCCTTTTATCCTCGAGTGATCATTCGGCATCAGTCGTCGACCAGGGCTTCCTCTTTGAGGCGATCAGCTCCTTGCCCTTTGCCTCCCTGGCCTTTTTCTTTGGAACCTCCTTTGTGCCTGCCGGAGTCGAGGCTTGTTTCGAAGGCTTGCCCCCATCCGCGTCCCTTGGTTGGGACCCGTGCTGCTCTTTGTGTTTGTGTTGACCTTCGGTTGTCAATTGTTTCGACGTCAAAGCCGAGATGGCCTTTGGGTTAGTTCGTTACCTTCCTCTTTTCGATGTCCCTCACAGCTTGTGTTCTTTTAATGTTGACGACGCTCTCTTTGGCGTCTGACTCTCCTCCTTGTGCTGGCTCGGCTTCTTTGACATTTTCTCCGTCGTTGCTGGAGACACTCCGGTCCTTCAGAGATTCTTGGGGTTTCTGAGCACCGGCCATGGAGTGATGTGCGAGTCGCTGCTTCAGTCTTTGGCAGGAATTCGCGCAGGCCTTGCAGCCTTCGGCATTGTGATTCATTGGAAGACACAAGTTACAAACCTCGTGTGGATCCATCTGCACAAACTTCTGATGGCAGTTTAGACAGAATTTAAAGGGGGTGTTCTCCATATCCCTCATCGGTCCCTCTACTGTGCATTCTCTGGCCACGTGTTCTCCAGCAACGGGGTCCCTCCCGAGGGGAGCTCTCTTCTCCTCCCGGACTTCGATGTTCTTTGTGGCTCTCTGCTGATCCTTAAAGATCCTTTGGAGCTCCTCCGGTGTGCTTCCAGACCTAACGGCAGGAAAATTGAATCTGAAGATGGCGGCGACGCACAGGAACTTCCGGGATGCTGTCTGACATCACACAAGGGATGGACTTACCACCAAATGGTGGTCAACAATGCCCACACACACACACACAAAAAAAAAAAGACAGAAGGAGGACAAAACACGATTACGGACCCAACCACTGGATGGCAGAATAGATGGACTGCATGTGAATCCAGAAAAGGATTCATGCTGCACTTTATTGTATGCTCTAGTCCAGAATAGCCACATCCCAAAATGGTTGCCTTAAGAGCTGATACCTCTATGTTTGATTTTTGGTGGGAATCATCCAGCTTTGCTGCTGTACCAACAAACCTAAAGGCAGAAATAATCTGATTATGGTGCCAGTGCATGGGGTACAGTCAAGGGATCATCAAAGTTAAAGGGAAGTCTTTAGAGACAGACAAAGACATACACACACCATCAAAGCCCACTTTTCTAAACTTTTTAAACCAACCACTACAGGGTTGAATTATGCACATCATGTGAATCTATAACAGAATTGCACTGCAAATAAGTGGCATGAGTCATACTGAAAAATCAAATGTGCAACTTTCCATGAAGTGTGTATCCTTAAATTTGGATCAGACAGCAGCAGAAACATCACAAACTGAGCCTTATATCTCTAATGGTTGGCCATTTGCACACATAAAATGAAGAATCAAACAAATGTTATAGAACTCCGTGGCAAACCGGAACTGCGTCTTTTTCTAAGATTCGATTAATAATGGTTTGTTAAACTAAACTAGCCCACCTGCAGCCCCTAAAAACCAAAACACAACAGAATTCTTACAAAGGTTCAGAATTTATTGATATTTAAATATATTAAATATTTCAATGAAATACATTGTGATTTCTTCTTTTTTAGTGGTTATATTACAAAAAAAGTTTAGAATGTTGTAGAAAGTTTCTCTCAAAATACCAGACAAAGGCAAAGAACAAATGTTGCCCCCAAGTAAGGCAGACAGAAAAATGAACATCAGAGAGAGAAGAAAACAGAAATTTTAAACTCAGAAAGAACACAATTTTTTGCTTTTGTTTCATAAAGAATTAGCACAGGAGCTGTCAAAACGCACACACATAGAGCAGCTAAAAGGTCCACGTGAAATAGGGTGTGCAGGGGAGGGTGGTGCCCTCCATCACCTGTCCTACAATGCTGGTAAAACCTGCACAAGTAACACTAGGGAAATAATGTTTAATCATACCGACCAAGTCTGCTGGCTCCCCGAACAGGCCCTGAGCCTACAGTATTGATCCCTATAAGAACGAAAAGCTCCACACCTTCCCTTGTGATGACCTGACGAACTGAAGGAACATCCCTTTTTTTCCGCACAAAACCTGAGGAATAAGTAGGGCATCCACACCCCAGATCTATCCTGTAGCAGTCACTAAGGGGAAGGTTGCTCTTTGTCCATAACAATCTTACAAGTGTTTGTTCTTTTTGAGTGTAAGTTTACATTCAAAGCCCAATGGAAATATACAATCACATTGACAAACTCACTGGGGCCACACTTCGCAGACTCCCTGCTCACTTAGAAACACCAACATGCTCACTGCTCACCACATCCACATCAGCAGGCTCTCTTTTCACAGCAGCCAGACCAGCAATCACTGCTCACTCCTCAGTGAAGCCACACCTGCAGAATCACTGCTCACACAGACACAAAGGAGCTGTCTGGTCACAATGAATACAACAGTGCCTGGGGTTGCATGTCAACATATGTAATACGTTAATCTAATTACATATTGCCCATATTCATATAAACATTCTTTAGCGACTAGACAGTCATTTTATATCCACTGCATGTACGTGGAAAAGGCTGCGCCACTAATAATGATTTTCTCCGTAACTTATGTATTAATTAACTTCCATTAGTAATTCAGCTCATAAATTAGTAACCAATAAGAGAAGACTCAGATTTGTTTCTATGTGGAATGAACAACTGTTGTCAGTAGTGAACAATGACAGCCACAAAGTCACAATGAGATTGAGCGAGCCTGCATGCCTCACCTGTTCATCTGCCTCTCATGAGAAATGGCCCTCCCCTCAATAAACACTGACACTGTCATATTGCACCACTGATTGACACAAACATACTGTGGACAGTGTGCTTTAAAAAAAAAAAAACAACAAGAATTCACTCTCTAGGCTCTGCAATTAGAAGAATATGGCACAAGTATATGGAGCAGAACCCAAAAAGGAAAAGGAAGAGGGAATTACATTTTGCAGTGTGGGCCACACATTAATCTTTCTGATAAAATGTAATTGAATTGTATAGTTCCTCAACTTTGAGGGGGGAAAAAAACAAGCAAAGTGAATGCACAGAATGACTTCACTGGCATCATCAGAGGGGGAAATGTAGAAAAATATTTCAGGGCTCGAGAAAATACAGGGATAAATTTTCAATAACTTGTAGAAAAATATGCATTTCTTTGAGGACATGCATGATTTTATATGCATATAATACAAACACACACACACACACCATTACATCATATTTTATCCTAGTAACTGTACTGCTCAGTGGGGGAAGGGCCATGCTTCTTTATAAGTGGCAGACATTTTACAATTCCACGAAGTCAGATAAAGTGAAACCTGCCCCGGAGCACAAATCAAAAAAGATGCTAAACAACGGGTGACAAAGAATCAACATCTTCAAAATGTTTTGCTGGGATTTGTCAATTCCACTATTGTCAGTTTTATTTGACAAATGTCTTTTTTTTGGCCATCCATTTCCTCAACAACTTGTTGACTAATCCATTTACTACATTTCAGATGCCCATTTCGGTAGAAGTGTGAGCCATGAATGGAGGCAGTAGGTTCAACTCATAATGGGTGTAGGAGCAGTGATGGGATTGTCAGAATCCACCCAATGAGCCAGGGAGCTGGGATCAACTCAGAGTGTATTATGGCATCAATGTTCTTCATGTGATGGAATGCATGTCACCTAACAGTGCTCATTATGCTCTTCTTCACATGGGCAATCCAAACATCCCCGTGCAACCTTGAACCGACACCCCAAACTTGCTGCACTCTAATGGACTGGACTGCCCCAAGACCCATTTTATTCGCCTGGACAATACAACCCCTATTTGCGCGCCTCTTGGACAGCCCAGAACCAAATTACTGCGTGCAATATGGACACTCCAATGTGATCACCGGCGCCATCCATTCATCCACTGCCATCACCCTAGACTGGACAACGCAACCTGTCCTCTCCATTACCTTAAGAGCAGTAACCAAAATGTTGAATCTAATGACATGTTGCATGTAAATGAATTTCTTAAAAAAACAATACTGAAAACTCAGATTTTATCTGTTTACATTCACAAAACAATTTGAACTGTGGGATGAGGGTGGAAAGGATCTTTAGAACCAACATACTGTCTGGTATACACCCACAGATTTAGGTGCAACTTTGCTATATTTCTTCCATGAGGGTAAACCCTAAAAAAGAATTAACCCCAATAACCAGTGGCACGCGCATGACAATCGCCTCCAGTGCCTGCAGTGGGGTGAGGATGCACCTTGCCTCAGACGCATACCAGATCACCTCACGTAGATAGCAACAGAAACACCAACAGTCCTTGGCCAGGGCACCCCAGGTATGCAGGCTGAGGGTTGTACAATTAGATTGACATGCAGGTGTGTTCCTTCATATAATCAGTCACATTTACAGCACATACGCTTCCCTTTTACAAATCCCATATAAACACACACGCAAATATAAACAATTCCCTACCTAAAATGCAAATTATACACTCCCATTTCCCTTTCTACAGAAAACCATCCACTCTTACAGACGGGAACACACACAAACACACCATATTCCCTTTGGCGATGAGATACACAATTTCATCCTTGTGTGGAGCGAATGCAGTTGTGAATGAGCAACAGCAGAAGTCTAGTTTAAAGGTAAGATGAAAGCCAGTTCCCATGCATATGCTGCTTGTATCCTGTAGAGATTTGTGGAAGCAGCCATCTCTGCTCTAAGAGATACCTGAACATGTTATTGGGGTAATGGCCCAGGAAATTAGGGAAAAGATTCTCAACACATGAACCTTGTGTTCTTCACCCACTAGGTTGGGTTCACCAGAAGGACAACTGCCCTAGTTTAGCACTATTAGCACTGGCAAGCCCTGACCACAAGACACGCAGCCTCATAAAGGTCTTTGTGGATTTAAGGCTGGGGCACCTTGCCAAAGTGCACACTACTCATATGCAGGGGAAAGCAACTCTAGACCCTTGACTGGCAGAAGCATTATTTTGTGGACCACAGATATAGAGTATGATTCACATGACATGACTGTGGGGCTTCTCATGTCTTAGTGTGTCATTGGTCTAGTTTATTATTTATAAACTGTAACAATGCAAGTGGAGCAGAGCGTTAAGGTTTGTCGAAACCAGACACCAATGCACAGCCATGGAGAGACAGAGGCAGATTTAAATACAACAGAAGGTAAAAGATATACTAAAGGAAAAAGAAGACATCCATCAGCTTAATGGACAAGCTATCTGGGGCTGTAGAGTTCTCCAGAAACCCAAAGCTTCCTAAATTGTGAATCAGGACATCTTTAGGAGTTTTCTGAGCAAAGTTTCTGTAGTATGAGGGTTGAGACTAACACCCTAGCATCTTTCTCTTTTGTTCAATGACTAATATGGACATGGACCAGCTCATGCGATTACAAGAAGTAGTCTGCTCATTCCCATCACTTCTGTAGTGTCATCTGGCGGGTCTTCTGGCTTCTTCTAGCAAGTACGGTATGCCTTCAGTGACAACTGAAGGACTAGACTGAAGGTGACCTAGTGCAACCACAAGTCCATTCATGGTGGCATTCCTAGTGAGGTTGGGTGGTAGTGAGATAGGCTGTTCAGACCGGATTGTAGCATGCTTCTCTGCTCCCTTGAGCAAGGAGTCCCTGTGGCTAAGCTCAAGGGGCTGCAAGTGAGACGTCCTTATTTGCAGAAGAGCTTAATTCTTTATGGGTCAGACCCAGATGTTATTGAAGCAGTAATCGCTTTCTAAGAGGGTTTCTTCCAAGCACTGTACAAATTACTTGCAGACTGGAGTAAAGAGCAGGGGAGTTTGACTTGCTCACCATAGTAAAGGGGCTCTGGTTGACTCAGTTCGAAAGGTGGGAACCCACTGCAGCTACATCAGTAGAAGAGGAGGATCTTACACCAATTAGCAGTTCAAGTATTGACAATATCAAACAGACACACAAACAAATGTTTTCCCTTTAAAAAGTGAGACCTGCGTACACGATTCCCCTGCAACAGGCACAGTTATGAATGAATGAGACTCTAGATCTCAAGACTGAGGCACAGAAAGATAAAGTGACTTGTGGAGGGTAAAACAACATGTGAGCGAATACCCAGGACATAACCCTAGCATCCTACATTGAGTGATTTAGGCACAAACTCATCTTCCGCATACACAGACTACAAGGCACACACAAACACAAACCATACATAACACACACCCGTTTCAGTTTCTGCAGCTGAACCGTGCATCAAGCTCAGACATAGAACTTCAGCATGAAGCACATGCTGTGTTGATTTGGACCACTTCTTTTATTCTAACTGCTCACCTTTAAAAGCAGCCAAACCGAAGTAGCAGCTACCCCATGCTCACTACTGTAAGGCATTTGAAAGGGTGGTTCAGGGTGTCACTAGTAGTCCTGGTGCATATAATGGGGCCATAGGATGCCCCTTGCAAATCAAATTTAGAAAATCCCATGTTTCGAGTCCAACTAGGTCCAGAGAGAAGGTGGCCATATGTGACTACAATCCTTAGTTGCAAAGCTCTGAGGTTCAGCACGGCACCTCTTCTACCATGGACAAGTCTACACCCTTTACTGACACTAACCTTGTTGCTTCCCCTCAAACTCCCCCCCCCCCCCCCCCCCCCCAAAAAATCATTACACTGCATGACAACTTGAGTGGTTATGACCAGCAGCCTTCTGACAATACACATGCACCTCTGGCTTAGAAACCTCAAGTCTTGATTTAGGCCTCAGTTTCTTTGGCACACACTTTCACAAATGGGGATCCCCAGTGTACTGGCTATGGAGGCAGGCAATCACGGCTGGTCAGAAGCCGCATGTCACACAGAAGACAGTGAGCACACTGGCTGGTTAAGAGCCAAGTGTCATAGGCAAAGAAAGAGGTGCGTCAAGCCGCAGCTGGTCAGGGGTGGCCTGTGGCACGCTCACAGATGGCTGTGTATGACTGCTACTGTTCAGGAGCCGCGTTTGGCAGGCACAGAGAAAGCCATATGTGGCCACTGCAGGTAAGAAGTCACCTGCAACACATACATATTGTCAGGCTGATTAAGCATCGCATGTGATATGCACACACAAGGTCATGCCTAAGAGATAAACTGTACCCGGTTTACAAGTACAAGGAAAGCCTTTCAGGCTCATCTGCCACAGCACCTTGCCCCTTTAAGATTCACCGCTGGGGCAGTGTCATCGCTTGCACTTCCTACAATACTCATAGTGCCACCATATAAAGCACAAGCAACAACAACTACTTAGGTCCCCCACATAAGCTTTGACACACAAGAAATTTTTTTTAATAGAAAAGCTCGCACTCAACTGTTTTTCAAAACTCTGACAGGCATCAGCTTAAGAGTCAGATAGGATTCCGCTTCAGGGGGCAATGCGGTGCCAGAAAAAAATAGGTTCCTTCATAATCAAATGAGCCTGTATAAATGGGATTTTTTGTAATTAAAATATAACAGAACATAGACACAAACCCTAGATGTACAAAATAGGTAGTATTTGTTATTCAGGAAGTGGTCACTTTCTTGCAATGCTGCCTAAGATTGTTTATTATACAGGTGACTGCTGGTCAAATGCTGGCCTACTACCACAGCCAATACTTCACTGTGAAATTGGCATCAAACCCCACACTCCTACACCAAAACAGTCACGATGAGCTACTTCATTGGTACAGTTCACAACTTACCCTCACCTCAATACCAACAAGGCCATTTACTGTGATGCACACCGCGACTCCCTGCAACCGACACTCACTATAACATAACACAGGTGGCCGGTCACTCTGACGATCAGTGATTACATATGGCTTACGCGAGGGCATACCCAATGAGCTCCTTTTGCAGGGGTGCTTGGATGGGCTTGGGTGTATTCCAAACATTGCGTTTATGGCAGAACCGTGAAGCCATTCTCTTCACTGCAACCAAGCTCCAAAGAGGAGGCGGGGTGAGCAGCAAGCTGATCCTTCTTCACAATGCTGGTATCGCCTTTTAAGGTTTTTCTTTAGTTTTAAGGCTGGATTGTAAACCAAACATATGTCCCTCAGAGTGGGTGGGCCTTGAGTGCCCAGCACTCAATTCCACATTTAATGCAGACCTGAAAAAAACAATCACAAGTCTCTGGGTGTGCACTACCAGCTGCCATGACATAACTTCATTTTAGACCACAGTTCACCTGTTTACCTTTATGATGCTGTACAGGTTTTTGAGGATTTGTGATCCACATAGCTTATGGCGATGATATTCAAACTCACTCAACACTCCGCCAGAGTGTGCTAGGAGTTTAACATACACTCACTTGTTGCAGTATCGGCACCACAGTGATCCTGTGATACCAAGCCAACCTCCTCCTAGGTCCTTAAATCTGTTCCAAGTTTAATTCACATTCATACAACGCAGCACGAGAACCCACTGGCCCTATTCCAAGCAGCCTTATGTACAAGCGTACACGTGAAAATCATACCACCCAGAAGAAGATTCGGTCTCAGCTCCCCCCGAAACCTCACTACCACCCACCTGAAACGGGCTTCGGAAAACTGCAAACAGTTCGCAAATACATTAAAAAAACTCTAGTTCAACACTTTAGTGAAGCACACTCTTCCACGGACATCAACAACAGCGTGTGAGCAAGAACTTGGCGCTCTAGTGAATGCTGTGTTCACTGTAAGATTGCTGTCGTGCTTAACACCCACAAACCAGGAGGCACACTTTTGTTTCATACAACAATCTTCCCAATCCCCAAAATTGTTACGCGCAGCACAGTTAGTCATCTTGCAATGTGAACGAGCAGTGGAATACTTGCACAGTGTGCACAAGGAGCTAACATTCAAGGAGCGAACTACCTCCCAGTGTGCACTCTTACACTAAATTCACTGTGGGGACAACTAAAAAACAAAATTCCAAACGGAAGGTTTGCCTCCAGTCTTTTGCTTATCTTACGGAGAGAGCATTTAGTAGGCATCGTGAGCAAGGCGATCTCACAATAAAGTAGCATCGCTGGTGTAGAAAGAACCAAGGCCTCACAGTTGGAGGTCTTAAAAGATGCACAACACAAAGCCTTCAATGGGATACAGAAGTCAGCTGATGGGGTAAAAAGCCCTCACTCTAAGCCCTTCAGCTGTTCGATGGAAAACCTTCAAAGGGGATGGTACTAGAGGAGGTGCCCTGGCGCTTCTAAAGCCCAGAAGATTACGTGGAAGAATCCTGAGAATGGGAAGCGTCTGCCTCTCACACCCCCTCCACATTTCACCCAGCCAGCTTCTGCACTCCAGTCTTCTTTTTTCCACCCTTTGTTAGTATTATTTAGCAACTAAAAATGTTCTGAAAAAAGGGGCTAGTTGAGTAACTGGAGGTATGAGTACAGTGGTTACTACGGTGAGTAACTTTTACTTATGCCTGTATCCCAGTCCCTATTGTTCTGCGAATCATAAAAGTATGAAGGTTGAAGACTTGACATCCAGACGGCCTAACCAAAAATGTTTCTCAGCACAGCTTGTTCAAAATGAGCATCAGTCCTGAAGCTACATCTAGGAAATACTGCTCAAAGAAAGCATGGGGATTAACAAAGTTGTCCAGCAGCAAGTGAATGCTTGCCTACCGGAAGGAGAATGTTCTCTAACACACAGCTTTTAAGTGAACAGGAGGGTCTTTCCAGCATAGTGCATGCATTGATAAAGCCAGTCAGGCACGGCCACTCCAAAGCAAGAAACAGGTTAAGAGCATCATCTAAAATATATTAACCTCTCCAGGAAATAGCACAATCTTCCACAAAAATCCAAGCTAAGCAGGGTTCTATCGGTCTACAAAGCCGGGCTCAGGTATAAAGCTAGGTACACAAACCTCTTGGTCTAAAACTAAGAAATTTTAGGTAAGAAAGTAGAATAAGTTTAAACCCAATTGATCTTTCTTTAAGACTGTAAAGTTTACCCATTGACAAGGCATGCAACACACCAGGGAGGCAGGCAGATGTTAGCAACAGTAACCAAAATAAGGTTTTCTCCAAAGTAAGTGGCCCAATATCCGGTGTAGCGACATAACTCATAGGTTTTATGGAATAAGGTCTTCATTACTGCATTGATATATCACACTGGGTGTCTCATAGGCATCAATAACTTTGAAAAGTCTTCTCAGGGAAGTGAACTGTACTGATGCGCATTTATAAGCTCCAGTGCCGGCCAGGTAATCCTTAGTGAACTCATCTTTTTGCATTACTATGCCAAAGAGGAGACAAATAAAAGAATACTATCAATCACAGAGCTAAATTGTTTGATAACCATTTCCAACACTCATTTATAAGAAATGTAGTCATTTGCTTTACACACTGTTTGCGGCGATAGAAAATTTGCTTGCCACATGAATAACTTCAAGATTTTTGAAAGATTTGTGTCCACAAGTTAAAGGCTCAGATGCAAAGCATTCAACTCAGAGATTGTGCCGGAAGTTTCTTTGAATTTAGCTACCGAAAGTCCTCCATCAGAGAAACAGACCAAAGGGAGTAGAGATGAGAAGACCTGTTTTGGCCAAGAAGAGGCTATTTGAACCATTTTGAATGGACACCTCCTGCATAGTTTGTTACCTTCGAAAACAGCAGATTGCACAGAGATAATAATACACTACTTCTCATCCAGAATGCATAACTGAGAGACACCAATTGTTCTTGTCTTGCAATTTTGTCTATTGGGGTGACCCTACACATTTATAAAGTGTGATCTGAAGCGGCTAAATAAAGGGATCTCTTGTTATGGATTGTGCATAGATACAACCTCTCCGTTTTGCAGTTAGGTACATTTTCTTCTGAACAGTCAAAGACCAGAGATTCGTAAATCAGCTGATAAAGGACCGTCAAACGTCAGAGGCTTCTTGGTTGTTTATGTAAAACATTGGTGTTGAATTGTCTGTGTACAGTACTATAAAGACTCCTTTGAGCTCTAAGGAATTTGTGTCATGTGGGGCTTCTTGTTGAGTCCAGGGGTTGTGCACACTCTGAATCTTGCACAACATCCAAAATCCTAAAAATCTTATGTTAAACAAAACTCCAGACCTAGAATCCAAAACAGGACTTTTGTAAGAAGTCACCTTCAAGTCCACCACCCCAAGAACTACTTGAGTTTTGTTTGGCGTCTGAATTAATGTCCATCACAAACTTGACTCTTGATCCCAGAGCGAAGCCAGATACATTTGCTTGACTTATGTCCACAGTGTCATGAGGCCAGCTCTTTAGGACCACTAAGCTGATGTGACATTTCTGTTCTCAAAGTGCAAAACTTTCTAGCAGATGCCATTAATTTGTTTTCAAGACTGTGGGGTTCTGCCTTGGATTCTACTCAAGAACATGGTCTATGTAAAAAATAATACTGACTTCTTGCCCCTTTAAAGGCAAAACCAGCAGTAAACGGAAATGTCACACAATATTGGATGAGACCTTCATCAGTTAGTTGTCCATGTAAGGATAAAGGTGCAACCGCTGGTATCACAGATGGGCTTTTACTGCTACCATGCCTTTGGTCCATACCTTGGTGGTGAAGTGAGCCCAAAACTGACATTTTGCTCCAATAGGACCCTCCTGTTACAGGAAATAGTAGGACACCCTTTCAGAATATTTCATGATATCCAAGTGTCACCATGCAAGGATTTCAGAATATGAGCTAAAAGCACCCTTTCAAGTTGTCTATGGAAAGCAATTCACTGAAGCTGAAAAATTCCACAACTGTTTTTAGACCTGTTTTTCTATAACGCAAGAAAAAGAAGTAAAGGAGTAAAACCCGCAGTCTTGTGGAGTACAACCTAATACGGACCAAACAAAATGCAGTGTCGGTAAGATCAAAGGGGACTGTAAAGTGCTCTGCACTTCTTAGAAGGCCTCTCTGCACCGGTTGGGTGCAATGGCAGCGAATAATGATGCTGGCGCTCTGAGGGTGTAGGGTGGTTTTAATGTTTAGAGAGGTGGGTTTAGCAACTCCTACTGGGCCGGACTGTGCACCGATTGGGCCAGCATGAGAGATATCAACAGCTTGGGTAAAAGAAACCCACAGAGGAACAGACATTGCATAATGAGTGTCTGCAGTGACAGCTGTCAAAAGTGCACACCAGGCGGACGTGACAGCTGCTTCAGGTCCTCACTAACAGGTGGAGCAGCTAGGCAGAGAAAGCTTAACCAACACTCAGTAGTATCAATGAAGGTGAAACCGAGGGCTTCACATTTGACAATTCTGGTGCAACCAGAGCCCATGGTGGTTCAACTGCAAAGTGGGCAAGGAAGACAAAGTACCTTTAGCTGCACAAATCCCCTCCCAAAAAACATGCTAACCAGAGTTATTAATAGATGCTTTGAGATGCACTCCAATACTGCAGGCGCCAAAGATGCAATCATAAGAGCTTGTCAGGCCTAAAAGCATCACCGAGATAGGTGAGAGAAGACACAGAAGATTTTTCTTTTTTATTCCTCCTTTTAGGAGTGGATTTAACAAAATTGTTCTTTACCATGTGGCCTGGAAAAAGGATCCTGGGTTAGAGGGGTCTCTGACTAGGTGATCCCTTGCCTGCATTTCCTCTTCAGCAGGATGTAAAATTGTTCTGGAGGATGATGACAAAAATATTTTTCAGACATCAAAAGTGCATCAGAAGGCTTTTTGTGCTTAGAGAAACACCAGCAGTAAAGGTGCACATTATGACAAACTGAAACTCAAAAAAACTCTGATGCCTATGTCGATTCTTAAAACCGGTTTGTTAAATGTATAATACAAATAGAATGAAAAAGCCACAAATAAAAAAAGAAAAATCATATTTTTGATAAAAAGACAAATCTGTCTGATCCAGGAGAAAATATGTGAAAACTTGTTTGCATGAGCTAGCTGGGTGACCGGAGGAGTCTGGGAATGCATGCAACAACCTATGTGCGAGATTATGCAGATTGGGTTTCTTAATTCTTAAAGGGCTAGTGCACCTACTCCCTAATATTATCTTACGAAACACTTCCCTTCCAAAGGACTGATGCTGCTGGGATGCAAGAACAAGCTGACATGGCTGCACACAAGGAAATGCACAACGTCTAATGTGAGACAGAAAAGAAAATAGGGGATGAGGAGAGGTTGGTTCTCAAATATTTTACATGATTCTTCTGTGCACCCCCCTAGGCATCGGCCTTTGCCCCAGAGACTGGCCATTGCATTTCGTGATACAGCCCTTACAGGTAGAATTGCAAATTAGCAAGCAAAGGGATGCAATACTTGCAAACAAAATGCTGGTGACACTTTGGGTACTCTGGAGGCACTCAGCATTGGTACAATTTTGCAGAATACTGTTGAGGTTGCCCAGGTGGCCTGCTAGCACCCCCTGGTGCAGGTCTAGCTTGGGCAATTACTGGTTGCATTCCCCTGGTGCAGGCTCCTAAGAGAGAGGTGCCTGGCATCCTTCACACATCCCCAGTGTGTCCCTTTTTACATGCTGCATTGCACCCCCTGGCATCTGGTGCATCTGCGGTTAGGTGAAAGTGCCTGCAAAATAAACAACAAAAAAAAAAAAAAAACAGCAAGTACATCCTTCGCCGCGGTTCATTTTTTGTCCCTTTTTCAAAAAGTTTTTTTCCTCTTTGGCAACACAAACGGGAATCCAATTTCTGAGCAAGAATCCAGGATATACTTTCGGCCTCAGCAGACAGGTGGTACGAACACACTCATAAGCAGTATTTCCAGTGCAAACTGCAGCTCGTCTTAACCTCCCCAACGAAGCACAGCTCAGGCTTGCCTTTCAAGCACCTGCTCCCCAAGCACACAGCTGGTTGCTTAGTCCAAGGCGGCTGTACACGTTGGTCCTTCCATCCTCTCTATCATCAGAACATCCATGCAATTTTGGCACATGAGAAAATGGTTAAAAGCAGCAGGGTCACAGTGATGAGAGACAAGGCGTTTGTGAGGTGGTGCAGCACCGAGAAGCAATACTACAGGGAATAAAATGCAAAAAACACAGCTCTGAACCTGCAAGAACGCTTGGGCTGTCATGGGCCTAAGATCACGCCCTACAAAGCAGACAACACCAAGTCTGTGCCATATTCCCATTTTTCATGTCTTACAACTGAACAAGCATAATCTTGGAGGGTGTGGGGTTCCCAGCTATGGAAATCACAGCATATCTGTCCGACCTTCTCATACCCCGCCACCCATTTACATCTCCAATGCACAGCACGCAATAAACTAAAAGTCTACAGGCCCCAACCTGTTTAAGAGAAGCTGCCAAAAGAACAAGGGGACACCAAGGGGAGGGGAGAGTTTGAACAGGGAACATTCACTGTTTTCCTATACTTCTTGAAAAACACATTCAACACGTCTAGCACAGAACTATGGGGGTTCAGAGGTCTCCTTCACGCATCCCGCAACCCTTCGTCCAACCACTTGGATGTCTCAGATTTGGCTGCCATATGCATGAGCCAACATCCTCTCAGAGTTGCACTAAATGGGACAAATGCTGACTGAGTATCCCTATCATTCCCAGACTGTCCACTTCTAAACAATCGCAGTTTACTAAGAAACTAGCAGTGCAGCTCTTAGAAGAAAACTCCAAATGGATAAAAATGAACTTGGAAAATCAAGATGGGATTTGTGGTATTTCTTTCTGGGATCTTTCAGCGTCTCGCACTCCTTCTCCCTACCCCCATGTAGTGCATACCGTGCAATAAGCTGAACAAGGCAACCCAGCACGCAGCTCGCTGCCCCCAGCACCACAACTAGCGGCACATCCTTGTTCTTTGGTCAAAGTGTTTCTGTTTTGTCATTTCTTTTCATTGTTTTTGTTGCTGCTGATAGTTTTTGTCAGTTTAAAACTTAAAATAATTAAAAAGAAGGAAACTAAAATAAAACAAGTCCCTCCAAAATAAATAATTTGTAAGTACCGTCTGCAAATGCATTCTGGTGAAAAGGGGGTGGTTCTAGTCTCCCTGACGCCCACTTTGGCACAGGTTATTGACGTTCTGAATCTTCCCCAACTGGCTGCAGTAACAGGAGGTCAGTGGGGGATGATTCAAGATGGAGGGAGCTTGTGTGTGATGAACTGGACGCAAAGGGGATACCTTAAAGTTACATCTCTCGCTGGCTCCTGTTAGCGCCACATTAGAAGAGTGGCTTCTCTTGCGCATTGTCCTGGTAAATGCCACAATAGGGAAAGCAACCGCCTTCGGTCCCGGCTAAGTGCTGGAAAGCCAGGCCTCGCCCTGCAGTTGCACTCAATCTGCAGGACCGGCTTCCAAAACCACAAAAGACCCAGCCTGCTGTATGAAGTCTGGCTGGCTGCCAGAGCACCAACTCTCAAGACGTGGGCAAGTACAAGATGAAGTGGTGTGAGGAGGCCGCTCTGCCTCCTTTATCCTGTTGAAGGGCAGCCGTAGTGGGTGACACTGGCCAAGCAGCCGTCACACTTGTCGAAGTTTCTTCCTTGCTACTCTGGGTCGAGGCTCCTGCTAGCTGCTCGTGGGTCCTTCACTCAGAAAGTAGGTGGTCATCTCACCCTTGCCCTTCACCTTTATGACCCCTCGACACTCGAGCTTGTAACCTTTATCTGCCAAGACTTGGTGCAGATCAGTCGTCACCTGAAAAAGTGCAAAACCCAAACAAAAACAATCAGAAAAACATTAACTTCAGTACATGCAGCAAAAATCAGACATGTTGTGTCATACTTCGATCTGCACAGGAGTGTGTATACCATGGCACACCAGCCACAACTCAAAGAATGTTGTGAGGCATCTTTCAGGGGTTATTCTCAACCTATACCCTTCTTTATAGGACTACAATTGTTCTCCTCATTGCCTCTAATTCTTCAAGTCTATAGAAGTGCTCCCTCACCACCGTCGTCCCAGAGCTTGAAAACCTCAGCGCCCATTACAAGCCAGCGTCTTCCTCCTTTTTAAAGGTTTCTCATTATCTTATGCATCCCTGCAAAACTATACACACACTTAAAGTCACCCTCTTCTTCAATGGATGCCCTGCACTACCTTCCCCATGTGGGATGTAACATTCTCTGGTTCAAAAGAAACTTCTTAGATCTCTAAAAGCACTCTCCCACCACCCTTGTTGCTGATCTTGCAAAACCCCAAGAACATTTGCGGGCTCCGGAATGCTCTCTTACAGGATGTACTGTCATGTTCCTCTGCCCTGAGTTCATGGCTAAGTGTATCTAGTATCCTGGCTTTTGAATTTTGGCACTGTTGTCGTCATGCTACTTTAGCGTGTGGTCAGAGACATAGGCCTATGCCTGTCCCTTCATACGAGTAAGGTTCTGGACCTGTTCTGTGAACTGGAGGGGTGCACCAAGCATGGTCTCATTGACAGTGGATTACTGTCTCTGTCATGGTTTTAGCACAGAGTGCTGGTGACAACGTGCCGCTTTTTATAAATCCATAGTTGCGACCAGACATTTTTATCTCTGTCAATAGTATGTAAAGTTCAGCTTCTATGCTGTTACCCAAATCCTAGCTATCTTCCCAAGTGTACGTTAGGCATGTTTTGTGTATATAGCCTGTGTGGTACATGCATGTTGTCTTTGAGAGCAAGAGCAATGGAGATTCTTGGGATCAATTTTGGATACCTCTTGAATGGGAATGATTATTGCTGACAATTCTGTAGCTGAAGAGGCGGCATACACAATGCAGCGAGGGAAGAGAAGACCAGGCTCCTTCAGAAATCCAATTAGGCCTTTTTCTTAGCAAGAGATTGATGTTCAGTCTTCTTGTACTGCCATCAGGTGCATAGTACAGGAGAAGGATTCAAGTTTGATCTGTTGCAAACATGTCCTAATCTGTTTTTCATAAACCTAAATGGATCACGCACTCCTTTGTAATCTTTTCAATTTAATGAAAGGTACTTATGTTCAAGCGTGCAGTAGGGTATCGCTTTCTGATCTATGAAGCGTGTTGTAACATATGGAAATTATAGCTCCCTGGGGAACGTCCCCTTAATGCACTGCCAATATTCCCAAAAAAGGGAGTGTTCACATTAATCACCAGTTCAACACGTTGATCGATTTTCAATGATGTAATTTATTTAAATCATAAATTCTTGCTGGGTTATCTCCATTTATCCCAACTTTTCATCATTTCTCTTTGTTTCACTTTAGCAATTTTTAGTTTGTGATGTGCATGAAAATTCATTCACAAATGTAGATCATTCCAATGCATTTTGGGCTGGCGTTGCCCTTCATCAAGGGATAACGATTCTACAAAGAAATATGAGTGCGGTGAAAAAGCATTCTAACAAACAGGAATTGCATAATTAATATGATACTGATTGAAGACAGATACACTAA
The DNA here is from genome assembly GCA_963921515.1 of Calotriton arnoldi. Taxonomy (NCBI): domain Eukaryota; kingdom Metazoa; phylum Chordata; class Amphibia; order Caudata; family Salamandridae; genus Calotriton; species Calotriton arnoldi. The sequence continues at coordinate 343,381 of CAWUFW010013114.1, forward strand.
CAATTCTCAAAAGAAATAGGAAATCAAGTAAAATTAGAAGGTCGCCCATTGTAATATAAAGATTCACATCATGACATGTTTTAAAAAATAAAAGAAAAAGCTAAAAATTGCTAAAGTGAAACGAAGAGAAATTATGAAAAGTTGAGATGGATGGAGATAACCCAACAAGAATTTATAAGTGCATTAAGGGGACATTCCTCAGGGAGAGGAACGCTATAATTTCTAATCTGGTATTCCCCATCTTTGAAAAATGTATTTCAATTGTCTGTAGTCTATCTCCTACTTGTGAGGATCCTCGTAACACCTGCCTAACTGATCTGCCTCCTCACTATCCAGTCCTGGAATGTGTTCTGCCATCCATGAAACATTGTTGGCCATCACTTCTCTCCAAATCCTCTGCGCTTCCTTTGAAAGTAACATTGACCTTGTTCCTCCTTGTTTCTGAATAGATTACATTGTTGTCGTATTGTCTGTCCTGATCATTACATGGTAGTGAGTCCCTCACTGGAGGCAGAAAAGCTTTCAGCACTAGCTCTCATCTCCAATATGTTTATGTGTAGATGCTGCTCCTCCTTTGTTTACAGATCATGTACATGTATGTTTTGTAGGTGTGCTCTCCATCCTACCATACAAGCATCTGTAGTTAGTTTAACCTGTGTTTTTTCTAGCTACGTCTGACCTTTGAAAACATTCTCGCCAATGAAAAGCCTTCCTCGTAATAGGTGTTACTTGCACTATATCGTCCCATCTGCTGCTTATCTATTGCCATTGCCCACTTAACTCCTAATGAACAAGGCTTATCCGAAATCGACAATGCAAGATCAAAAGAATGCATGAAGACATATTCCTAGAACTGCCTTGAGCATTCTCACTGATATTCCTTTTCCTTTTAAAATAGAGACACTTTTCATTAACATTTGCCTTTTTCTTTCGATGGAAATACCATCCCCTTTAATGTTGTCTACCATAACACAGAGATATTTTCTGTGATTTTTGTGAATGGGTACATTGAAATATGCGTCCTCCAAATCTAATGAACTCAGATCTCTTTCCTAAACAAAAGACTCTCCTGTACTGTGACCATGTGAAAAATCTGTTTCTTTATGAACGTGTTCAACTCTCTTTGATCTAATATTGGACACCACTCTCCAGATTTTTTTCAAAATGAGAAAGTCTCTGTAGAAGCCCTTATATTCCTTTTCAATGGCACCCTCTCAATAGCTTCCATTATTATTAACTTCATTATCTCCTTCTTGTCACAAGATTAACAGGCCTTAAATAAAGATTTTAGTGCCTGCTTCAGCCATAATGAAAATATACTGAAATTCTCTTCTAGAGCTATCAAAATAAGGGTTCCTCACACTGAACATTCAGTTAAGGGAACAGCCGGGTGTGGTGGGTTCTGATCGGCTGCAGTTTGGATTCTATATAATGATGAGGATAGGAAAGAAAAGGTTTAACTGATTTTCAATGTTAAGGAGTGTATATATGTGTACTTCTGTTTGTAAAGTTACCTAGGGTTCCCAGTCTGACGACAGGTAAGAATTCAAGAATGTGAATCTATGAAAGATCTAATGCTGGAGAAACATCTTCTGCGTGAGATCAAAGGAGACATGCAGAAGGAGGACCGTGGAAGATGAGTCTTCTGGTTGGGAGTCATCAGCCATAAGGAGAGTCCAGATTAAGTTGCTAAGGAGCGCGCCTCCTCCCTGGAGAGGGAAAGGAACACCTGCACGTAGACAAAGCTGGGTGGCCACCTAAATGGACTGTTACATCGCAGGTGGTAAGAACTGAGCAAATAAACTGAACTAAAACTTCTGAACTGTAAGATACTGAGAGGAAACTGCCTAGACCACAAAAAAAAAAAGGGGGGGGTTTAATCGGGGAGCAATAGCAGACAGAGGCTCATGCTTGCCCACTATGGCCCAGGACACAAACTGTGCTTTGCCTATGTATATGTGCAGTATTCCATTCTAGTGCACATTAAAGTCATTTTTTTTCTTGATAGATAAGTAGTTGGCCGCTCACCATGTGTTGAATTGAGCACAGAGCACTATTTTCTGGAAACTGCTATATTGTATGGGTTTAATGCACAAGTTACTAACTTGTGTAACGATATATCTGTAAGAGACAGTAGTTAGTGACAGATTCCTTACCTTAGAATATCCCCAGGCGTCAGGCTGGATCCGGAAAGTTTTTGCGTAGCAGTACCCTTGCGCGTCGGTAGGTGGCGTCGTGCGGCTCCGCGTCCATCGTCGGCGTCGTGATCGCCGGGATGACGTCACGGGCAGTACTTAGACGCCGCCCCTGCGCGCTGACGTCAGTTCTGTACACGACTTTCCGCGCCAGGAACGCAGAGCCATGCAAGAAGCTGACATAGGTGTCTGAAAAATACTAGGGCCCTGAAAGGGATGTCCTTAACCCTAGAAATCAGTTTGCAGAACGGGGAGGATGGGTGGGCGGTAAGGAATCTGTCACTAACTACTGTCTCTTACAGATACATCGTTACACAAGTTAGTAACTTGTGCATCTGAAAGAGACACGTTAGTGACAGATTCCTTACCTTAGAATAGATACCCCAGCAATACCAACCCCGGTGGTGGGTCTGCGAACAAAGATCAGACAAGGAAGTCCCGGAGGACAGAACGGCCAAAGAAGCCGTCCCTCCGGACCTGGCTGTCAAGGCAGTAATGCTTGGTAAACGTGTGCAGCGAGGCCCACGTAGCTGCCTGACATATATCCTGCAGCGGAACACCGCGGCCTAAGGCCGTGGTAGCAGCCGTTGCCCTGGTGGAATGGGCACGCAGTCCAACAGGAGGCTCCTTCTTAGCCAAAGAATAGCAGGCTTTGATACACAAGGTTACCCAGCGGGAGATGGTTCTCTTGTGCACCGCCCAACCTTTTTTGGCGCCCACATAGCCAACAAAGAGCTGGTCATCCACCCGGAAGTGTCGTGTGCGGTTGATATAAAAGGAAAGCGCACGTTTTGGGTCCAGACGGTGGAGCCTCTCTTCCTCTCTGGAAGGATGCAGAGGCGGAAAGAAGGTGGGCAAAGTGATGGTCTGCCCAATGTGGAAGGCAGTAACCACCTTTGGCAAGAAGGACGGACGCGTCCTAAGAACAACCTTGCCTGGATGGACAGACAGAAAGGGAGGTTTGCATGATAGAGCCTGGAGCTCACTCACCCGCCGAGCGGAGGTGATGGCCACCAGAAAGGCTGTCTTCAGAGTCAGAAGACGAAGAGGACAGTTATGTAGAGGCTCAAAGGGAGCGCACATAAGAAAGGTAAGAACCAAGTTCAAGTCCCACTGAGGCATCACAAACGGAACAGGAGGGAAGAGGTGTGTAATGCCTTTTAGGAACCCGTTAACAGGGGACTTGAAAAGGGAGGGCTGATCAGGAAGCCTGAGGAAGGCCGAGATGGCACAAAGATAGCCCTTGATGGTACCCAGGGCAGAACCCTGTTGGGCCAGTGAAAGAAGGAACAGAAGAACCTCAGAAAGAGGGGCAGAGAGAGGGTTCACAGCCTTTGCTGTGCACCATGCCACAAACTTGTTCCACCTGCAGGCGTATACCACCTTAGTGGAGGGACGCCTGGCTGCCAGAATCACATCACAAACTTCGGGAGGCAAGTCGAAAGGAATCAACTGCCGCCGCTCAATCTCCACGCAAGCAGGTGGAGGCTGGACAGGTTCGGGTGGAGGACCGTCCCCTGCTGCTGCGACAGAAGATCCTCCCGAAGAGGCAGACGGATCGGGGGATCGACGCTCATACTGAGTAGCTCGGGATACCAAACTCTTCGAGCCCAGTCCGGAGCCACAAGGATGACTTGGGCCCGGTCGCGCCGAATCTTCTTCAACACTCTGGGTAGAAGTGGTATAGGCGGAAAGGCGTACAACAGACCGCAACTCCACTCGCGACGAAAAGCGTCGCCGAGCGAGTGCCGCCTTGGAGATTCCAACGCGCAGAACTGATGACATTGCGCGTTCTCTTCGGTGGCGAATAGATCTAACCAAGGCTCTCCCCACTGCAGAAAGAGTCCATGCGCCACTTCCGAGTGAAGACGCCATTTGTGATCCATCATGCACCTGCGGCTGAGTTCATCCGCCCTGGCGTTCAGGGAACCTGCCAGGTGTTGAACCATCAGGAACATGCCCTGATGTTCCAGCCATGTCCAGAGGCGCAGAGCCTCCTGACAGAGGGTCCACGACCCCACCCCGCCCTGTTTGTTGCAGTACCACATGGCGGTGGTGTTGTCTGTGAACACCTGCACTACCTTCCCTTTGACAGAGGGAAGGAATGCCTTGAGTGCAAGTCGGATCGCCCGGAGCTCCAGAAGGTTGATATGGAGCCGGGACTCCGCCCGGAGACCAGAGGCCCCTGATCTCCGCCTCTCCCATGTGACCGCCCCATCCCAGAAGGGACGCGTCCGTCACAACTGTGTGCTCTGGCTGGGGAAGGGAGAGGGATCTGCCCATGACCCATTGCCGGTTCGAGAGCCACCACTGCAACTGTTTTGCAGTCCCCTCCGAGATCTGGACGTGATCTGACAGGTTGCCCTGGTGCTGCGCCCACTGGAACTTCAGGTCCCACTGCAGAGCCCGCATATGCCATCTGGCATGATCGACCAGCAGGATGCAGGAGGCCATGAGGCCCAGCAGCCTCAGGGTCATCCGTACCGAAACCCAGGATAAAGGCTGAAAGATCGGAATCATAGCCTGAATATCCCGGACTCGCCGTTCGGGAGGATAGGCCCGAAACTGCGTTGTGTCCAGAACTGCTCCGATGAAAAGGAGCTGTGGAGAAGGAATCAGATGCGACTTCGGCACATTGATGGAGAACCCCAGCAAGTGCAGGAGTTCGGCCGTAGTCTGGAGGTGGGAGACGACTGCCTGGGACGAGCCCGCCTTCAGCAGCCAGTCGTCGAGGTAGGGGAAGACTGGAACCCCTGCCCGGCGCAGATGAGCTGCGACCACCGCCATCACTTTCGTGAAAACCCGAGGGGCATTTGTAAGGCCAAAGGGGAGCACGGTGAACTGAAAATGCTCGAGGCCTACCGTGAACCGAAGTTAACGCCGGTGGGCCGGCAGGACGGGGATGTGAAAATAAGCGTCCTGCAAGTCCAACGCTACCAACCAGTCTCCAGGGTCGAGGGCAGTCAAGACCTGAGCTAGGGTGAGCATCTTGAACTTCTCCTTCCGGAGGAAGCGATTGACGTTCCGGAGGTCCAAGATAGGACGCATGTCCTCCTTGTCCTTTTTGGGCACCAGAAAGTAGTGGGAGTAGCAACCACGTCCTACTTCTGGGGTCGGAACATGCTCGATGGCCCTCTTGGCCAAGAGGGCCGTGACTTCCTTCTGCAGAAGCACCAAGTGATCCCCTGACATGCGGTGGAAGTGAGGTGGCATGGCTGGGGGGGTGGTCTCGAAGGGGAGGGAGTAGCCCCTTCGGACAATGTCCAAGACCCACCTGTCTGAGGTGATGGCACGCCAGTGGTGAAGGTGATGGCGGACCCTGCCCCCTACTGGCGTGCTGTGCACCTGAAAGGAGGGACTAGGAGGGCTTGGAGGCCGCGGACGGGGCGGAGTTAGTGGCCTGACCCGCACGCTGGTTGCCCGAACCGCCACGGCGGTAGCCACGTCCTCGGCCACGCGAAGACGCTTGCTGCGCGTGCCGGTGGCTGGGCAGCGGACGTGACTGGGCGCCCCTTCCGTGGCCACGAAAGGGGCGAAAAGCAGAGGTTAGCGGAGGGCGCACAACAGAAAGGCCCAGGGACTTGGCAGTAGCCCGTGAGTCCTTAAAACGCTCCAGCGCATGGTCTGCTTTGGAACCAAAAAGACCGACTCCATCAAAGGGCATGTCCATGAGTGTATTCTGGACATCACCCGAGAAACCAGTTGTTCTCAGCCAGGCGTGGCGACGCAGCACCACCGTCGTTGCAAGCGATTTGCCCAGCGAGTCGGCGGTATCAAGGCCACAACGTATGGTGTACTTTGCCGCATCCCTACCTTCCGCAATGGTGCGGGTAAGCAGTGTCTGGACCTCCTCAGAACACTGGGGCAAAACAGCCGCCACCGAATCCCACAGGGAGTGGGTATATCGGCCCAAAAGGCAAGCGGTGTTGACGGACCGCAAGCCAGCACTGGAGGAAGAAAAGGCCTTCTTCCCAAATTGGTCCAGGCGGTAGGGAAGGCGGTTTGGGAGGCAGAGGCTTGGACAACCAAGCTCTCGGGGGTGGGATGTTGAGAGAGAAACCAGGGGTCGCCCGGAGCAGGGCGATGGCGTCGGGCCACGTTCCTATCCACAGGAGCCCCTGTGGTGGGCTTGGACCAGGTGCCCAAAAGAACGTCAGACAGTGCATCATTAAACGGCAGCAATGGCTCCGAGGAGGACGCTGCCGGCTGAAGCACTTCCGTCAGGAGATTAGTCCTACCAGCCACAGTAGGCAATTGGAGGTGCAAGGCTCCAGCTGCTCTACGCAACACCGTTGCGAAATTTGCTCCCTCCTCCGTAGCCACGGGAGGAGACAGCATGCCAGTGTCAGGGGAAGTGTCTAGACCACTGGCATCCCCAAGTTCCTCTGCCCAGTCCTGATCATACTCACACTGCTGTGTGAGAGGGTCTTCCGACCCCTCCCAGCTCTCCTGGTCCTCCTCTGGCTCAAAATATGGAGGAGGAGGGACATCTGGGACCCAAGGTCTCATCGGCGCCGGGGCCGGCGTCGAGCGACGTCGGTCCGGCTCCATGTCCGGAACCGGAGAGAACCGGGGAACGACGCCACCCGGAGCCCAGGGCGGCGTCTGGAACGGCACCGGGGACATCGGCGCCGGCGTGGTTAGGTCAACCGGCGTCGATCGGGGTTGCGGTACCACCGGAGCCGGGATCGAGGCCGGAGCCGAGGCCGGGATCAAGGCTGGCGGGACAGGCGACACCGGGACCGGAGTCGTCGGCGACGCCGGAGCAACCCCATCAGGGCCCGCGGGGCCCGAAGGCGCACCAGAGGGACCTTGAGGCCCGAAGAGGCGGGCCATGGCCGACAGGAATTCATGTATTTCGGCCGGAGTCGCCCCCGAACCCGGGAAGGACGGGTAATGCGGGGGCGGCGCCACAGGCACATCCGGAGCCGCGGGGACGGTGCCGACAGGGGCCTCAGCCGAGTCGCGAGACCGGCGAGGCGAAGTCTTAGAGCGATGGTGCTTCTTAGACTTCTTGTGCTTCGACTTACCCGAGGAGTGCAAAGACTTGGACTCCGACGACCGGCGGGGGCTCCGCGACCGGCCCCTCGACCTCTCACGGGACCGGGGCTTGGTGCGGCGCGGAGCCGACTGCCGGACCTCGAGGAGCTTTCGAGACCGCTCTCGCAAAGCCTTCGGGTGTAAGGCCCGGCAGTCAGGGCACGACTTCGTGTCGTGGTCTCGGCCGAGACAGTAGAGACACTAAGTGCGGGTCTGTGATTGACATCATTCGACCACAGACGTCGCATGGCTTGAAGCCGGGCATCCCTACCGACACCTAGGAGTCGAGAAGACTCGAAAAGAAACAGTGAAAAAATCACCCAAAATTTAGTCAAAAATTGACTAGGGCACTGCTCTTCCCGGATCTGCGCTTACTGGCGCGGAAAAAGAAGAACTGACGTCAGCGCGCAGGGGCGGCGTCTAAGTACTGCCCGCGACGTCATCCCGGCGATCACGACGCCGACGACGGACGCGGAGCCGCACGACGCCGCCTACCGACGCGCAAGGGTACTGCTACGCAAAAACTTTCCGGATCCAGCCTGACGCCTGGGGATATTCTAAGGTAAGGAATCTGTCACTAACGTGTCTCTTTCAGATACAATTATTTATGCAAGTCGACTGGGTCTTTTTAAAATCATTTTCTCTGTGTAATAACTGTTTTGATACATTTACAATTCTATTTGTTCATTCCCACATTTATGGTCCATATGGAACCATTGTTTGTGCTATTGCACCCTGAGCTTGAGCACCCCCACACTACCTGCCTAAGAAGCCTGCGACTGCTCACCAGTACTACCACCGAGAGTCAAGATCTTAAGAGGTTGTACTTGGCCCAGTTTGCAGAGCTGTAGTAGGAGAGGCACCGGGACATCAGAAGCAAACCTCAACCACCACGGTTAAGGGCCAATAGTCCCTGCATGCCTTGCATCCCTCCCCCCCAAACAAAAAAAATCAGGTGTGACACCATTCAAAGCAAATCTCCCTTCACTCCATTTTAACAGATCCTCATCATCTACCCTGACAATCCATTCACAAACATGAAGCTATCCTGCACTTAAAATGCCCTATCACATCTGGCCCTGCCAGTCCCTTTATATAGCCAAAGCCACCCTCTCACTCTTTTTCTTAGGTCTCGCTTAGCGTTGCAGCGCGAATGCGCTGCCATCGCTTTGCGAGGCATGCAGTATATACTGGAGCGTGGAAGCTTCGTGGAAGCTCCGCCCACTCTCTGCCCATTGGCTTTTGTCTTAAATGCTGCCTTCCGATTGGTTTGAGGCTTGTTAGTCCCTCGTCATTCGTATCCTTCCTCAGCTACCAGCCCCTTTACTTGCAACAGTATTTTTCTTCCCCTGCCTTCCCCCCCTCCCCTCACGCAGTCCGTGACTTCTCAGACCACACCAGCCCCCCCAATCCCGTTCATGCCTTCTTCCCACCTGCACTTCCCCGATTCTAATGCAATAGGACTCGCGTAAATGCGAGTCCTATTGCATTTTCAATGCTTGCTTATAAAGTCCTTTCTGTGACGTACCAGGCGGATTGGATATCCCGGCATGCCTCTGTTTGCACTTGCGTCTCGCTGGTTTATTTGAGTCATTGCGCGCGGCTCTCCCGGCTCCCACGCCTCCTTCCGACGGGTGAAGAAAGACAGTGAAAGATGAGGCCCGAATATAATTGCGGATGGAGAGTCAGGCAGGAAACTCCGGCATTGCAAGAAGGCGCAGGAGGCGGCAGGGATGATTTTTCACTACAATCAACACATTTTCCAACCCCTGCCACAGGATATTGCTGTTTTCGGGGGAATTGAGTCAGCGTGTCATTTGCCGGAGCTGCTCCAGACACTTGGCACATTATGAACAATACTTTGAATGGAGGCGCTTTGTAAAGCGGGGTATTCTCAATAATCCCCGGCGTGGCACGGAGGCTTCTGGGGCGTGGAAAGGTGCATTGATACTGGATGGGAACTTCATCCGCTCATCTCCAGTTTACGACACTCAAACAACCAAAGGTGAAACAACACTCATGCATGTTTAATCGAGTGCTGTGCAGTGCATTAAATGAGATCCTATTGATATAGCTGAGCGCTTGGCGGACAGGTGAGATCCCGCTACTTGTTTTCACTTTTACTCCTTTCGTTATTTTTTCTTTCCTCTCCCCCCCCGCCTCCGTATCACCGATTTTTCTTCCTTGCTTGTCACATGCTGCCCTGTCACCCCTCTCCCTTGCCTCTGCTCCGTGCAGACCTCACTCCTGCGTTCTGTCTCTCACGGCCCGTGATGCGTGCCTGAGTCACTCAGACTTCACAGAGCCTGTTAGGTTTCTTTGATTGGGAAGAGGATTGTTGGGGGCGGGGGTGTTTGTAGATTACAGAGAGGCGCTTACACTGCTGTCTAGTGAAATAGAAGGCTTGCACGCCATTTAAAAACTTCCATTCAGCTCTGAGGTCCCTTTATAATCTTACATTTCCGATATGTGGCAGTCTCATTCTGTGTGCATTGCACACATACTCACTGCACGTTAGGTCTCTTCGAGGGGCGCTACTGTTACAGTAAGAGGCTTGCTTGAGGGGTAGGAAAGTGGCGGGACTGGGTGATTCGGGATTTACTCCTGCCTATCGTGGTTCAACAACAATCTTTACATTTTTGGCAGATCGCCTAATTTGCCTGTGTATGTAAACGTGAACATAACATGTATGTTTGTTAAGTGCACGTTCACCTCTGGGGCTTCTTGGCGCTGAATAACAGAGGTTTGTTGTTACCCACCGTAGTGGTACTCATTTTATGTTTCATGTAAATATGTAATTTGAAAGCACGTGTATTTTTTACTGTCCCAATCACACGTACATCCCTCCGTTTTGTGTAATCTAATTCACAGCGCCAGATATACAAGAAAATGTCTGTAAATCTCTCAGTGGTTTGCTGCAGAGGCAGTCTTCTGAGGATCTGCCTCAATTGTGTGATCCTGGGCAACTCGCACCGTATCACTGTGCTCAAGATCGTAATTCATCAAAGTGAAGAGTTGTTAGAAGCAGACTAAAATCAGTGCCTAACATTGTGTGAAAATGGGACAGCGTGTAATCTTATTTCAAGCATAACTCACACATCTCACAATCCCTAATTTGTCACGAATTCAGTACCTTGCAAGTGGAATGTGTCAATTTGTGAGTATGAATTCGAGATCCTACATGTTTGAGTTAAATAGTGGATAGTATGAGGTTCGAGAACCATGCTCGAGTGACCCCTCTTTGACGCACCCTGAAAACGCCCAGTATTAAATGTGCACAATCAATCAATCAATCACAAAATTTGTAGAGCGCACTACTTACCCGCGAGGGTCTCAAGGCGCTGGGGAGAGGGAAGGGGGGGGGGGTGCTGCTACTGGTCGAACAGCCAGGTCTTGAGTAGCCTCCTGAAGGTCAGCAGGTCTTGGGTCTGCCGTAGGCTTAGTGGAAGGGTGTTCCAGGTCTTGGCGGCGAGGTGTGAGAAGGATCTGCTGCCGGTGGTTGTTCTTCGAATGCGAGGGACGCTGGCGAGGGAGAGGTCGGCGGAGCGGAGCTGGCGGTTGGGGACGTAGAAGAAGAGTCGTCTGTTGAGGTAGGCTGGGCCAGTTTTGTGGAGTGCCTTGTGTGCGTGGATGAGGAGTTTGAAGGTGATCCTCCTGTCGACGGGGAGCCAGTGCAGGTTCCTCAAGTGGGGGGTGATGTGGCTGTGGCGTGGTACGTCTAGGATCAGGCGTGCGGAGGCGTTTTGTATGCGTTGCAGTCGCTTGATGAGCTTGGCCACATATTGGTTCCATGACAGCAGTTATTCCACAGCCTAAAGGCCCCACTCAATGTGACATCACTTTTAGGCACAACATGAACATGACATGAACGTGCTCATTTCCCATGTATTTAACGAGATGCAGTTTGTATTTAGCCACTATGCAGAGAGTTGAGGTGATGGTGAGGAAGATCACATGCCCAGTAGATTGCCTAAGATCATGAAGACAGGTTGTCTTTTATTCTGAACCCCCTCAGATGTATGCATGACCTTAACATATGCATGTTGTTTTACATTTATTTTATTTTATTTTTATAGAGCGCGAACTTGACCCGTTAGGGTATCGGAGCGCTTTACAGAATCCTAGGGTTGTACAAAAGGCATGGAATCACAAGAGCAAACAATCGATTGGGAGGGGGCGGGGTGCTGGATACATAAGGGATAGAAGGATACATAGGTACAGTTTACATTGCAGTTACTCAAGACAAGGCCCCAGGTTTCTTGGAGGGGTGACTAGGTCATCCGAGGGAGGCAATAGCCGGCAGTTGATCAGGGTCTCTGTGGTGATTGAAGGTAAAAGTTTAAACGAGGAATTTACCCATAAGGAAGGTTTTGGCCTCCTTTTTGAAGCGTGCCAGAGAGGGGATTCTTCTTATGACGGGTGGGAGAGAGTTCCATATTCTTGGCGCAGCCCCAGCGAAAGCCCGATTGTACGTTTTTTTTCTCCCCTAAAACGTGCAGGCTGGAGCAAGAGGTCTCTGGCGGACCGGGAGTTTCTGATTCCTCCGGATACCACACGTTTCTGTGCAAGGTATGCAGGGGAGTTTGAGTATAAAGCCTTGTGTGTGATGCAAGCCAGCTTAAGCTGTATCCTGGCCTCGAGAGGAAGCCAGTTCAGCGCTTTCAGGTGTGGAGAAATGTGATAGAATTTCCTTGTGCCGGTAAGTAGTCTGGCGGCCGCGTTGAGGCAGGCTTTTAAAGGTGCCAGGGAGATCTTGGGTAGACCCGAGAGGGTAGAACAGCCATATTCCAGTCTGGAGAGGACTAGTGCTTGGACTGCCATTTTTAGGTCGGGAGCGTAAAGGAAGGGTTTCAGTTTCCAAAGGTAGCTCAGGTGGAATCTGGCTGATGTGGTCCCGCATGTTCAAGTTGCAGTCGAGGGTTATTCCCAGTGATTTGGCCGAGTCCACAATGGTCGGTGGGTAATTTAAGGCTGTGATGGCCTTAATCCATATCTGAATCTCAGGGTTGGTTTTAGGAGGGGAAATTAGGAGAAATTCTGTTTTCTTTGCGTTGAGTTTGAGTTGATTGGAGGCGAGCCATTGGACGGTCAGCTTCAGGGCCTCATTCAGGGAGAGAATCTCCTCGCGGGATGAGATTTTGATGTAGATCTGAGTGTCGTCAGCGTATATATGGTAGGAGATATTTGCAGTGCGTAGGACTTCGGCAAGCGGTTCTAGGTAAAGGTTGAAGAGGGTGGGGGACAGCGTTGATCCTTGAGGGACTCCAATCGTGACCGGAGAGGGAGCAGACAGGTTGCCGTTGATTAGGAATCTCTGTGATCGGTTTTGCCTGATCTTAAGATGTCCTCAGACATGCCTGACCATAACATCCTCAGAAATGTGTGAACAGAATATGTATATCCTTACATATTTTCTCAGAGATCTCAGATGCTCCTGGGTGGTGTGCCTGCATGTACGCAAGTGCGTGTGTTGCTGTGACTAAAAAAAAAGTACTGAGTGAATCCTACATGTGGTAACCTCAGGTCTCTAGGCTTGTCCACCATTTAGGATTTTTAAAAATACAGGTTTTGACTCGTTATGTTGGACTGCTTGCTAAGATGTGCAATCTAAGTATTCAGGCCCTGGAGGCTGCCTTTTCAGAACTGTTGGGCTTTTTGATACCTGTAGGACAGGTAAATGAGGGGGGCGGTAAGGGCAATCCACGTAAAAGACTCAGTTTGCTTATGGATATTAGTGGGGGTGGTGGAGGGGTGCCATGCAATTCTGGCTCCCTGGGTCAGTGAGGTGCAATGGGGAGACTTGCAGTAGTTGCGCCTTTTAAACAGTCAAAATCTGGAAACTTGTTTGATTGGTTTATTTATGCCACGCAAACCCAGAAGCAAAATCCCTTAAGGTGCATGGCACCCTGTAACGTAGAAGAGAGAACAATTTACTTCAACTGGTTTATTTGGAAGTGTCTAGGCCATTGAGCGCCGGGACACCTCTGTTTTTGAGGTAGCTGTTCGCGCTATATAAATTTCAGTATTATTATTATTATTATTATGTGGTTCTTCCCTTTGCAATTAACAGTACTCCATGGTACTCACATATTCAGAGGTGCTGGGATTATGTTATTATGGGGTAACAAATTATGTGGCAGGGTTATCTAAACGGTACATCAAGAAAATGCAAATTATGTGGCAGCAATATTTCACTATTTTATCATTTTAAAGCATATATTCTGTCTGGGAAGAATTTTCACATCATTAGTACCAGTTTAGCACCAGAATAAATCAATTTCCACTTTTGTCAAGTGTTTTCCTCTGCTCACCTCGTATTACACTTGTTCTTAGTAACTTTTGATCCGTTTAAGTTACAATTTTTTTTTTGTTGAGATCTGCAAATTATGCAGGATATGATGGATTAAATGGGAGTGTGGTGAATTTTTAATTATACGGAAAAAAACACAGTTGTGGAATCACATGAAGTGGCCTTCTTAATATCTCAATCCCAGAATGCTTTTGTGAAGTGCTCTCATTCTCTGTTATTCCTATGAGGAGAATTAAAAGTAAAAACGCAAGTAACTGTGTATATTATAAAATGGCCTCGTGTATAAGGGGAGTAGTTTGAGTTGGATCAGACTTTCAATACACTGTTTGCTGGGAGCTGAATGAGCGGTAACGCCAATGGGGCAGTGTGTTGAAGCTCTAGATTTTAAGGTAAATCGGTCGAAACAGTTTTCGGATGAAGCCTTGCAAATCAGACGCTGTTTTTACAGTCCTGGGCTTTCATCTAGCAAACAAGTGCATTGTGGGAGATGTTGCCTTGGGTCACTTAGACTGATCAAGTTGGAATGCAGTAAAACATTCTAATTTCTTGTCAAAGAAGCAGGGGTGATTTAAGAATTCCTGGACGGCTAGCCCGCTTAATATCAGGCATTTAAGTGGAGCATGTGTCCTTTCCTGCCCATCATGACTTCTGTTACTGTGAAGATGCCACGGATTCTGCTACCTAGGTTGAGTTATAAGGCCCTCTTCCTGTTTTGACCCATGTCATTGACCATTCGAATCTCGGCTCCCCAGAGAGGCACCGTGTTGTCTGGGCCTTTGCTGCTCAGTCAAGGTATAAGGTGCCCTTCATCATGTGCTCCGAATGTAAATACAAATGCAAAAAGAACAATTGATGGACAGAATGCAGAACAATGTCATACATTCACCCCAGTACAGAGATCTGGGCCTAAATCCATCGTTTTTTTGCTCACCATGCCATTCCAGTTTGGACCCAGCCATATGCAAATCAGTCTTGACCCTGTGCCCAATGGGAACAGTCCAGCCCGAACTGCCTGGCCAGGTCCTCCCTGGACTGGAAACAAGCATCCTAGGACCGGTTTCGGGCTTTCAGCCCTCATCAGCCAGGATAGCTAGACTCCAGTGGCATGGAGAGCACGGGACCCACGTCTGGGCATACCCGTCCCACTCGGGGTGACAAATGCAAAAAGAACAATTGATGGACAGAATGCAGAACAATGTCATACATTCACCCCAGTACAGAGATCTGGGCCTAAATCCATTGTTTTTTGCTCACCATGCCATTCCAGTTTGGACCCAGCCAAATGCAAATCAGTCTTGACCCTGTGCCCAATGGGAACAGTCCAGCCCGAACTGCCAGGCCAGGTCCTCCCTGGACTGGAAACAAGCATCCTAGGACCGGTTTCGGGCTTTCAGCCCTCATCAGCCAGGATAGCTTGACTCCAGTGGCATGGAGAGCACGGGACCCACGTCTGGGCATACCCGTCCCACTCGGGGTGACAAATGCAAAAACAACAATTGATGGACAGAATGCAGAACAATGTTATACATTCACCCCAGTACAGAGATCTGGGCCGAAATCCATCGAATGTAAATACATGCAGGTATTTCCATCCTCCAATGGGATTTGTTCATGTAGATCTTCTTGATAGAGTTAACCATTACTTCACGGTCCTACTCCGTGACCACTCTGGATAATAAGAGCTTGTTCCTGCACTCGTCGCCACAGAAGGTAAGACATGCCATCTGACCTGCTATACGTTTGCCACAATAGTGGGGCAGCTTGTGGGATGTGTCATGTTGAGAAGGGCTGCAGAAAGTCTTGCCTTAAGTGCTTAATTTGAGCCGGTGGTTTCTGGTGCTGGGCACTAGCACTTAATTGTCAACACCGTGGCTTGTAACAGCCTGCCCCATGGTGGTGCTCTCTGTCTAATTTAAAGATGAGCACAACAACAGTGGTTTATTAATTCAATATACATTAAAAATGACTAACACCTGCCACCCAAACCATTCTTATAGCTTTGGGGGCCTGGAATAGTCTGAATCGTCACTTCTAGAAGTGAAAGCAGGCTTCTCCTGGAAGCTGAGAGGGGTCTGGAGGTGGCTGGTGGTAGGCCCAGTGATTTCCCTTTAATTCATGGGCTGAAGGTCAGGTGACATCTATGTCTAACTCTACCTGGGCTGCAGCCACCTTCTGCCTGTGTCGCTGCACACAGGACTCCTCTTCGTGGACAAGCAGTGTTTTGGGGGTTTTCTTAAGTGTGGCTGTTGGATGGTTGATTTAGTTTGAATCACATTTTGTGTTGGATTTGCAAGTGGGCGTGGCTTATGATTGGCATGGATACAGTTAGACACCTTGGCATCTTGCATCAAATTCCATACAAAATGGCTGACTTTACCCCAGGTGGGCTTTGGAGCGCTGGGAGGACGCTCACACAACTGTTTCTAATCCCTTTTGCTGGGTACCCCCCATCTTCTTACACATGGGAAGATGGGCTTGTACCAGAGGACCAAGTTATAGCCCGGTTGTCCACACACATCTCTCAGAAGGGATCCCGAAAAGGATCGCACAGTCATCATGTCAGCAACCGAGCTGGTCCTTGCTCCTCGGTAGGGGTACTGAGTGTTTTTCTTCCTTCATTTTGGCACGGGCCTGGGTTTAAACGAGATGCTGGACTATGCCTTATGGTGAAGACATGTTTGAGATGCTAGATTTAGACTTCAGAATGTCTCGGAATGGAGGTTCTGTTTTAGTAACTTATTGTGTAGTTGGCACTGTAACAGTATGCATGGACTGTTTTGGTATGAATATTTTTTTTGTTTGTTTCTGTAACCTGAGATGTAATCTCAAACCACAAAAATGACAGTCTTCGGTCTCTTCGTCCTGGGTCCTTGCGCTGAGGACCTCCCCAATTGATGGGTCCACTCCTATGGAAACAACTTTTGCTAAAGTTGATTACTTATATGTTGCTCCAGTACATTGATGTCTAAATAAAATCTGACTTTTAAATAGCTCAATCACTTTCTTCTGCAGCGTTCGAACATTCGTTCATCTTACGGTTATCAGACTTTATCCAACCACCTGCCCGGCTCTGATTTTCAAGGAGCGATTTTTCCAAGATTACATATGGTTTTAGTGGAAAGCTGAGGCATGAATCCAGTACACCTGGTGCTGGAGTCCAGCTCCCTCATCTTTGAGACCCAGGTGAACCTGAAATTTGAACTTTTGTTTTTAAATCCTAAAACTAAGACTCTCTTGGGTGAGTCCATCATGTGCCCTGATGTTCCAAGGATGGTCATTGCTGTTGTATGGATATCTCCAACTAGGTTACATATAATGTGCTTCCTGCTGCCATAATGAATTCAGTGTGTAAGCTGGCAAATTTTAAAAATCATTTTCTGGACATGTGAAATACATTTGTAACCTTTGCCAAAAACGATATTATTCCCTGGGTGTCACTCAAAATATCACGTGAATACCAGACAAGTTTGCTCCCCTTCTCAGCTCGGTAACGGAGTTGAGTTCTGTTCAGTTTTTAGGTCGAGCATTCGAGACCTCTTGTAGATACTTTAGTATATATACTTTAGTATATACTTATATGTGTATGTAGTTTGTGGGCTCTGGAGATCAGCCCTAGGACTTGTCTGATTCCGCTTAGGGACTTTTTTTCTGTTCAACTGCCTTTATTTAACTGTCTTGATAGAAAACGACCAGCAGAGGTCAGTAAAATACCAGAATCACTTTAGCATTCTCTAGATTCCAGTCCATAGAAATTGTCTTCCACGAGCACCCCTAGACAATAAGATTTTTTTCAAATCTTGTATTTTTAGCGATATGACCACCGAAGGCCCTGCTTTTATATTAAAAGAAAAGCTTTGGACAATACCATTTCCCGATGAAAGGCAATATTTCTCTCCATGTGTTCCCATACCTGGCGTGTCACACAGTTTGGTGCTTACTTTTCCTCCAAGCTAAAGAACAGTAGATGTGTCAGCACCCAGGCTAATGTGCTGTGTAGCTAAATACATATAAGGTCCCAAAGGCGAGACCGATTGCATTGCAAATGCTTGTTTTTGATTGCGCTCCCTCACACTTTCACCATGCCCCATGTTACAGGAATCCATTCACAAACCAAACCCGTAATAGAAAAAGCTGTTAAAAGCAATCCCTCACATCTGATTCTTTATGTTCATGCAGATCTCTTCACACTGCTAATGCTATTCTCAAGGCCTTCTTCCTTCCCATCTTTCTCAGGCAAATGTGTCAGTCCCATCACTTAACCCAATGTCAATCTGAGTACATGATGGAGTCAACATGGGTATAATGCACCATATAAATTCTGCATTCAGTACAATAGCATGTGAAACTACAGCTCTACATACCAAGAACAGATGCTTACTGCGTAAGTAGCATAATCCGTTCTAGGCATGTGTGCTGTAGATACACATGCTTTGCATAGACTATATAGCTGTATTCTCCCAAAGAGGTGGCTAACCGGTAGAGGTTACAGCTGTTTGAAAAAGTGTTTTTAGCACTGCTTGCCCTACATTGGCTTGTTGATGTGCTAACAAATCCACACAGTAGTGTTTGGTAAAAGTGTGTGGTGTGGACCATGGTGCGGTCTTACAAATGTCAGTTATAGGGATGTTACCTAAAAAAGCCATAGACGCTCCTATTTTACGAGTGGAATGCGCTCTAGGAGGTATAGTTAAAGTTCGTTTAGCTTTAGTGTAGCAGGTTTGAATGCATTTCACAAGCCATCTTGCAATACCAGATTTAGAAATCAGATTGCCTTTGTGAGGTGTAGCAAATGCAACAACTGTTTTGTTTTGTGAAATTCCTTTGTTCTTTCAATGTAGTACAATAGCGCCCTTCTGACATCAAGAGTATGAAGAGCTCTTTCTGCTACTGAATCAGGTTGAGGAAAGAACACAGGCAACTCAACTGATTGGTTGATATGAAAAGCAGAAACCACTTTGAGAAGGAAGTTTGGGTTGGTGCGAAGAACTACTCTGTCTTTATGAAGTTGAAAGAAGGGTTCTTCTAGGGTTAAAGCCTGTAGCTCACCAACTCTCCTCAATGAAGTGATTGCAATGAGGAAAGCCACTTTCCATGAAAGAAACTGTAGCGGACAGTTGTGTAATGGCTCAAAAGGTGAACCCATGAGCCGTGTAAGCACAATATTAAGATTCCAGACTGGTGCTGGAGGTACTCTGGGTGGTATTATTCTCTTAAGGCCCTCCATAAAGGCTTTGATTACTGGAACCTTGAACAAAGATAAATGTTGTCTGTTCTGCAAATATTTGTCTATTGCTGCAAGATGCAAACGAATGAAAGTGTAGGCTAGATTAGCGCACTGTAAATACAGAAGGTAACAAATGATATTTTGATTAGATGCATCTAATGGATCAATATTGTTATTGGTACAATATATAACAAATATTTGCCATTTTGCTGCATAGCATGCTCTGGTAGTAGGCTTTCTTGCTTCCTTAGGAATGGTCATACATTCTGGTGGCAAGTTGAGATAGCCAAACTATGATTTCAGGAGCCAAATCGCTAGATTGAGCTCCTTGAGATTTGGGTGTCTGACTTCTCCATGGTTCTGCGTGAAGACTGGAATTGAGATGCAGCTTTTAATGTGGAACTACTGACAGTTCAAAAAGTGTTGTGAACCACGGTTGACAAGCCCAAGTGGGAGCTACTAGAATCAGTGTGAGGGATGTTTGCCTGAGCTTCTAAACCAGAAATGGAAGGAGAGGGAGAGGCGGAAAAGCATAGGCAAATATCCGTGACCAATTCATCCATAGGGCATTGCCTTTGGATAGATGGTGTGGGAACCAGGAGGCGAAGTTTGGGCATTTTGAGTTGTCCACTGTGGCGAACAGATCTATTTGTGGGAATCCCCATTGTTGAAAGTATGGAAGGAGAACCTGGGGATGAAGTTCCCACTTGTGTATTTGTTGCCATCTTCTGCTTAGGAGGTCGGCAATCTGATTGTCCACTCCTGGGAGGTCCTCTGACAGAAGATGGACACTGTGATGAATTGCCCAACGCCAAATGGTCACAGAGAGGCGTGACAGTTGCAGAGAATGTCCCCCCCCCTGTTTTTGTACATAGTACATCGCTGTAATATTGTCCGTGCGGACTAGGACAAATTTCCCTATGAGGTGAGACTGAAAGGCTTTCAGTGCTAGATATACAGCTAGAAGCTCTAGATAGTTGATGTGCAGAGCTTTGTACTTGTTGTCCCATAGATCTTGAATTGTAAAGTTGACAAGATGGGCACCCCAACCTGTGAGGGATGCATCTGCGGTTAGCACGATCTGTGGAACAGGGTCGATGAAGGGCTGCCCTTTTTATAAATTTGGTGTGTTCCACCAGTTCAGAGAGCAATGGGTGAAGCTGTCTACCAACCCTAGATCTGATAATTGACCCTGAGACTGATTCCACTGACGTGCTAAGCACTCTTGTAGAGGACGCATGTGCAATTTTGCATGAGGCACTATTGCAATGCATGATGCCATCATCTCTAGCAGTTGCATGAAAGTCCTGACTGCTAAGTAGTGATTGGCCTGAAACTGTATTGCTAGAGATTGAATATTTTGAATTCTGGCTGCATTGGGAGAGGCTGAAGCTGTGCAAGTGTTTAGAGTCGCTCCCAGATAGGACTGCATTTGTGAAGGCTCAAGGTGAGACTTCTGCACATTGACCGTGAAACCCAATTGGTGGATAGGTCTAATGCAGTCTGAGTGTGGTGTAGACACTTTTGGTGTGTGCAGGCTTTGATGAGCCAGTCATCAAGATATAGGAAGACATGAATCTGTTGTCTTCTGAGGTGTGCCGCCACCACTGCTAGACATTTTGTGAACAATCTGGGAGCAGTAGTTACTCCGAATGGGAGTTCCTTCAATTGATAGTGTTTTCCTGCTATCACAAATCTGAGGTATTTGCGATGAGCTGGGTGAATCGGAATATGAAAGTAAGCGTCTTAAGTCCAGTGTGGACATAAAATCGCCTTGCTGTAGCAGTGGAAGGACCTATTGAAGCGTGACCATGTGGAAATGTTCTGAAAGTATGTACAGATTTAACGTCCTTAGATCCAAAATGGGTCTTAAGGAGCCGTCCTTTTTGGGGATTAGAAAGTACAGAGCGTACACTCCTGAACCTTGGTACAGTAATGGAACTGGTTCTATAGCACCTTTTGTTAAAAGAGCTTATACCTCTTGTTTGAGAAGCTACAGGTGCTCTGACGAGAGTTTGTGAGTGCGAGGTGGAATATTGGGAGGATTGCTGGTGAGCTCCAGGCAATAACCATGTCGGATAATGTCTAACACCCATTTGTCTAATGTTATGGATTGCCAAATGGGGAGAAATTGTTGAAGTCTTCCCCCGACAGGTGTTAAATGATCAGGGGGAAGTGTAGGCAAGCCACTGCTTATTGGGGGAAGGGGAGTTACGCGTTGGTGTGCTTTTCCCCCTACCTTTAAAATTGTTTCCTCTGTACTCTCCCCTATAGAAGTCTCTACCGGAAGAGGGTTGCGTGTTGGACTTGTACGAAGAAGTGTTAGGGTCTGAGGATGTACTTTTAGACCCTGCTCTATAGAATGAGCAGTGAAAGGAGCCTCTGCTTGAAGGAGTCTGAAGTGCTCCCATGGATTTCGCCACGTCAGTGTCTTTTTTCATCTTTTCTAAAGCCTCATTAACCTGAGGTCCGAAAAGATGTTGCTTGTCAAAAGGAGTATTTAAATAGACTGCTGGACTTCTAGTTTAAAACCTGAAATTCTAAGCCAGGCATGCGGACGTAAGAGAATGCTGGTATTAACTTCTCTCGCTGCAGTGTCAGCTGCATCAAGGGCACATCTAATAGAAGAGTTAGAAATGAGTTTCACTTCTTGAACCAGCTCTTGCGCTTTTTTCTTGTGCTCTTCTGGGAGGTACTGAAGTAGGCCTTCCATCTCATCCCAGTGTGCCCTGTCGTACCTAGATAGTAGGCCCTGCGTGTTGGCAATGAGCCAGTGATTAGCAGCTTGAGCAGCTACCCTTTTACCAGATGCGTCAATAAGCTTAGATTCTTTATCTGGGGGTGGTGCATCCCCAGAGGTCTGTGAGTTCGCTCTTTTACGAGCGCTGGAAACTACTAGGGAATCTGGGGGGGATCTGTCCTTTAATAAAAACAGGATCAGAGGGTGATGGTTTATATTTTTGATCAACCCCAGGTGTTAAAATACGTGCACGAACAGGGTCCTTAAAAATCTCATCTGCATGTCTCATCATGCCTTTAAACATAAGGAGACTCTGACTAACTCTGTGTGAAGACCCTAGTGTTTCAAATAAAAAATCGTCATCTAAGGCCTCTTTATGGATGTAACCCCATGATATGCTGCTGCTCTGGAAATTAGCTCTACATAGGATACATTATCGTCTGGAGGTGAAGGTTTTGAAGGGTATAGGTCTGGATCATTATCCATGGGTGGATCAATATTATAATCGTCCCATGAATCTGTTGGCAAAAGAATATGGTCATGATCATCATCATCATCATCTGCATCTCCTAAATCAGGCTGTGTAGGAGGAGACCCCTGTGGTGTTATCTGCAATGGATCCGAGCAGTATTGGTAAAGGTGAAGGTGGTGGAGAGGATGGAAAAGTAGGACGGATAGGACTTGCACCAATGTCGTCCTTTTTAAGAGGGATCTTGTATCCTCTGAACTGACTTTCCTCTTGGAAGGAGTTTTGGCTAAAATATGTCCAGTGTCTGGATTGATGTAAAGCTTTTTCTGCTTTGGATCTAGCCTGTCCTTCATAATGTCCAAGATCGGTTCTGGGGAATCTGAAAGATCTTCTTTTGATTTCCGCGCTGAAATTTTCGGTGCCGAACCGGACTTGTCCTTTTTGTCCTTGGAAGCTAAAGGTTTCGGCTCCAACCCGGACTTTTGTTTCGAAGCGGAAGGTTTTGGCTCCGAACCAGACTTTTGTTTCGAAGCGGAGGATTTCAGGTCCGAACCGGACTTTTGTTTCGGAGCTAAATGTTTCAGGTCCGAAGACGATCTGTCTTGGCTTGATCCTGAACCGGAAGGCTTGACCACTTCTTTCGGTGCCGGGCCCGGGGCGTCAGAAACATCGTCTCGGTGCCGACTAAGGCAGAGGTGTTGCCGAAGCCTTATGTTTGGTGGAAGCTAGTTTATGGGATACAGGGGTTTTAGTACTCACGACACCCTGTCCTGCTGGAATGTCTTCGGACTCCAACTCAATCTCGAGGTCGGAATCCGATTCTGGGACCGAGAAGACCTCTTCTTCCGCAGCTGCCGCTTCTTCCTGTTCAGATTCTTCTCTGAAGATAACCGGAGTGTGTTGAGGGCCTTGGCGCTGCATTTCTCGTCATCGAGCCCGACTATCTCGAAGAGTCTTTTTGGACCTGAACGACCAACAGGCCTCGCAGACTTCTTCCTTGTACTCCGGTGATAAGCACAAGTTGCAGACCTGGTGTAGATCGGTGCGAGGTTACTTGGAGTGTCACCGAGGTCAGAATTGAAACGGAGTCCGTTCCATCGGCAGAGGGGTGGATCGACGCGGCTAGGCCCGAAGGCCGTCCATGATGTTTTCGACCGAAGATGAGAGATTTTCCGATTGAATGGATACGCGGAGAAAGGGAAATCCGTACACTAACAATACTGTCGAGGGTACAGTGGATTGCGCACCGAGGGGAACCAGAAGGATGGTCACGAACCAGAGCGCAGCAGTACACGTCCGAACCCGATGGTGGAAAGAAAACAATCTAACAATGCAGTCGATGCCCATGCGCACTATCAACTAAAGGAGGAGTCACTTTACCTCGTGACTAGGAAAGACGTTTAGAAGAAAAACAACTTGCAAACATCCGGGCCCAACACTAGATAGCAGCAGTATGCAAAGCATGTGTATCTATAACACACATGCCTCGAACAGTAATTTACTTGTAATCCTGGTTCTCCTTCATGGTGTTCTCAAAGACTTCAATAGGAATTAACATCTCTGCACAAGTGCTCTGTACCGGAGTACATTCTAAACATATCTTCAAATACGAAAATATTTGAAAAAGAAAACAGCTATTGAAGGCAAAGTTTTCTGTATTTTCTGATGCAGCTAACTGAACCAAACCAGTTCTAATAAAGTACTTTGAGTGAAAATTCCACTATAGAAATGGGCTTGAAACTATAAATTAAGGATGAAATGGGGTACCTATACTTTGAGTGTAACCTGTTCACTCCTGTTACCGACTGAGAAAATCTTAACTACGGAAACAGATTATCCAGACAAGCCTGACCCACAAAGGCAGCTAACTTCATCTTCAGGCTCCCATCAGGTAGGTCTGGGATTGGTACATAACTCAATTAGAGCAGCTCTGGCTAATATTCTCTTAGTAGAGAGAGCTTTCAGACTGCAAAGTAAAGGTCTGTTTGCTCTTTAGTAACAGGCAATGACTATTCACCTTGCTATGGACCAAGAAGCTGGACCAGTGCAAAAAGTATGCATAGGTTGTAGAGCTGCTCAGACATGCGCACCTCTTTAGAATAATGCCCAGCCTTAAACAGAGGGAGTGCAATGGGTCGTGGACAATGAGGGGTATGGGGGGGGGGTGTTTGGGTGGAATAAAAAATATTGGAAATTGGTTTATCGACTGAAATATTTATGCACTGTATACGTTAACTTTTCTGAGGACATCAACCTTCACAGCAACAATTTGTAGCCAGCCCGCTCCACAAAGAGGGAGTTGTTTGACATAGAAGTGGGGCAGAAGGGGCAGCCACCACCCAAGAACAGATCCTGAATAGTGGCCTACTCTGTTGAAACCCACGCGGAGAACTAGGATACTGATGTGCAATTAAACTTCTCTTTAACTTCTCTGAGGAAGTTGGTCTCTGCAGCAATGCCTGTACCCTGCCCACTCCACACAGAGGGACTTGTCTGACATAGACGTAGGGCAGAAGAAGGGGCAGCAACAACCCAAGAACAGTTCCTGAATAATGGCCTACTCCGTTAGAACCCGCGTGGAAAACTATATGATATTAGTGTGCACTGTGCACTTAAACTTCTCTTTAACTTCTCTGAGGAAGTCTGCCTCTGCAGCAATGCCTGAACACAGCCCACTCAGCACAGAGGGCATTCTAAAACGTTGAAATGGTCAGAGAAATTGAAATCCGCATTCAAGGGTGGATTTTCATTAGTGGTTTAAATCCCTCAAAAGTGGCACTTTAAGCGAACAGTGACGCACTGGTGTGCTTGCAGGCCAGGAGGCAGGAATTTCTGCCCAAAACAACTCAGGTGTTACTTTCCAATTGTTGCCAACCGGAAAATGTAAAAATGCAGCTAAAGCAGGATGCTACTGCAGCATGTAACAGAAGGCACAAAGCAAATACAAATAGCACAAAAACACCATAAAAGATACTTGAAACAAGTAATAAAAGCAGGGGTGGAAGTACAATAAGTACACCAGTTGACTGTAGTCAAGGCAACAAGCAGTTGATGTCTCCCCAAATACAGATATCCACAGAGATGGAGGTTACAAACTACAGCTTTGGTGTCAACCCTGTTGATGAACATAGTCTAAAGTTCAAGGCTGACAGCTTAGAATAAAAATGCATTGTGATGGGCTAGAAAATAAGAGATCTGACCATATAAAACCTCTCTATGTCTGGTTAGTTGCAAAGGAAGCTCCTTTGCCCTGAAAACAGAGTTATACATAGAACATGAAACTGGTAAGGCTGCTTGTGAAAACAAGAACACTGATAGATTCCAAAAATGTAGGCTAGTGATGGTAAAATAAGAGTGTGTATGGGTCTCAAAACTTTACATTTAGGTTGTGAGAGTAGGATCGGATGCACCATCATTATCCTTTTGGAGGCACACTCAGCACAGGGTCTGGGCATGAAACTGGAAGCAGAAATTGCCCCAAAAAGGAATAGAGTTCTGTCTGATTCTGAATTGGTCAGTGTCCCTGCACCCAGTTTCCATGGGTATTGGACTACCGGGCCTCGTTTTTTCAGATGGTAATACTGCCTGGGTGGGGGGGCCAGGAATTTGCTAGAGAGTTTGATTGCAGCAGCTGCCAAGCCTCTTTTCCGGTTATTACAATGTTCCCCCTCCCGCCAGAATTGACCTTTCCCTTCCCTTCCCTACTCCCCACATCAGTCTCCTTCCACCCCCCACCACTCCTCACCTCACCCAGACTGAGCAGGTGGTAAATGTATGTTTTAAACATCGCGGAATTGCTTTTGCGATGGGTAAAACTGGTTTCACACAGTAATTCCCCATTCCATGTGGTTTAACTCTTATTTACACTGCACTGGTGCAGTGTTACCTACAGTAACATTACATTTGCATGCAGATTTAACACCCGGCCCAACGCGTGGGACTCTTGGCCAGGGCCTGAGGGCCTTATTTAAGGTTTGGTACCCAGTCCTGCCTGGATGGCAGCTGTATTGACCCCTGTCAGCCTATTGGATGACCGCTTGCCATAGTTGGAGATCTCCACCTGCCCAGTAGATTTCTGTGCCTGTAGACAAGCTGCCTCCACTGCAGTTCGTGAGGAGGCTCTGTAGCTTTCCTGAGAAGCAACCATGTTTTGCGTGGCTGTTGGAGCTACGTTTTTTTTTTTTTTAATATAAAAAAACTCCCAAAGTGGAAAAATGCATCAGCACATCCACCCTGAGTAGGGTGGAAGGTCTGAGGTACTTAGACTAATAGCCCGATAACTGTGAAGCTGCCAGTCTAAGGTTTCCGCTGAGGAAACAAGATGGTTCGTTAGACTCTATGTAGAGTGGGTCGACCAAGAGTTATGCGGACAGTGTACCTCACCACATTTGCTGCAAGGTACCCTATCAATCTCCAAATAAGGCCTTAATTAGTCAGAGGACTTAATATGGCTGCATACCCCAACAAAGAAACTAAAGATTATGTGTGAAGGAGGAAGGAAGGAGAGTGGCTCAAAGGTTCCCAAAACACCACTAAATGGCTGATAAAGACCATGATGGGAGTGATGTGAGGGACAATGGATGCCACAGCTAGCGCTCTAATTCCAATCAGAAAAGCGGGTCAAAATAGTTCAAGGAGCGGCCAGGCTGCTATCATTAAACGAGAATACTATTGCTCAGTTAACTATGTGGCAAATAGAAGGCTACACCCCAAGGAGTTGTACACAGTCGCCCATAATAAATAAAATGGCATTGATACAAAACGTTTTGAAAATCAAGTTAGCGGATTGGAAAAAGGGTATGCAAAAAAGTGGGGCTGTGTGCCAAGCACAAACTGAAGCGGTAGCTAGCAATTAGAAAGCAATTATACAAAAAGACGCAGAAAATGAAGGGGGCGGGTGATAATCAACAGCCAACTACTGAGGACACCAACAAAGGATTAAATGAGGAACGTGAAAACTGAGACATCAAAAAAAGACGAATATTAGCCAACTATGTAAAAAAAAAAAAAAAAAACAGATAAGGAAACAAGGCAAGTTCAGAGGCTACAGTTGTCAAAGAAATTTCCAGGGTCAGAAAACTGTAAAAACAAGGAATTGGTTAACGAGTTCTTCTCCCTGTTTGAATAGCAAACACAGCCCAAAATTATTGCTAGTGACACTGATAACACATACATAGAAGGAAATTTAAACCTCAAAGAAACAGGGATACATATTAGAAGCTAAAGGTGTAGAGGAAAAGCAAAAGAGGAGGCAAAATGGTCCTCTACATACATTACATAGAGAAGTGAGTGTTCTACCTGAAAGAGGAAGCCATTATGAGCCCCCACAACATAACATTACCAATTTAACCCCTCGCTCAGGTTTTTTCTTATCGTCCTCCATATGGTTTATCGTTGCCAGGGCAGAAGACCAAATGATAAACATGGTAGAGGAAAAACCCGATCTAAGAAAGCGCAACTGGCTGGCTACCTCCCCCACCTGCCAGATACACCAGTTGTGGGGAGGAAGAAGACAAGTATGTGTTTACATAAAGGCTGGGACCAAGGAGACCACCATCCAAACAGCTGTTTGTCCAAAGCCATGCAGAGGGCATTCGTCACAACACTGAACAATTCAGTTACTGCTGAAAGCATAAGAACAAACTTACTCAAACACAACTAGAACAAGACTAAGAACTTGGTAGGTTAACCCGCCATCTGGAGTTTGGGCTTTTCCTGTTCTCTGTGGTGCCTCCTCCATTTCTAGTTTTTTTTCAGGCATCTCAGCTGCAAAGTTAATAACACTCTCTTTGGCCCCTCATACTTGTCCAGTGGCTTCCTTTAGGTTTTTAGAGTTGACAATTTAAGGATTAAATCTGTTTTATTGATTTTCAAAAAAAAAAAAAATAAAAAAAAAAAAAGACCAACCATACTATTCGGCTTTCATCTACATCCAGAGGCCGGTGACACATAAGAGAAGCAGAAGAAAAACAGGAGGAGAATACAAATGGAGTAGTTTAGCCTGAGTGTAGAGGTACAGAGAAAGTAAAACATTAGCAAACAGTAATAGGGATATAATTGGCAACTCATAGCATGGAGAAGGGCAACGTGCCCAGATCAACAGGTCTAGTGTCCGGACAAGGATGACGCTGTTGCTCCACCATCAATGACATGTACCGACTTTGCAAGGCGGAGTACCTGTAAGTAGGCAGGGCAGGTAAGAGACAGAAAGCTTATACGTCAATCGTCGAATTGTGGCAGTTTGCGTTCCACCACTACTGTTAATCTATCCATGCCCAGGAGACACCAGAGTTTCTTCTGCCAGTCTAGTCGTGTCGGAATGGTGTCGGTCCCCCACTTAGCCAATATAACCTGTTTCGCTGCACAAAAGGCCAGGATAATAGCTCAACCCCATGCAGATCGCAAAGGGTATGTGAGGGCGCTGGGGAGGCCTAGCAATATGTAGCTAGGAAATTGAGGTATGTCTGTCCGCCAGTATATCCGACCAATATTGTTGCAATTTGGGGCAGTGTCAAAGAATATGGGTTAGTATACCAAGGTGGCCGCACTGCCTCCAACAGCTATCCTTTCCACCTGGTTACCATTTAGCCAGTCTTGCAGGCTTGTAGTACCAGTAATTTTCAATAATGTTTCCTTACCGGAGGCGCTACCAGCAGATGTTCGAGCACGATGTAGAATGTCTGTCCATTCCTTCGATGTGAAGGAGTGCTCGCATTCTAACTCCCATCTCCACTGAGCAGGGGATTTAATATTAGCTGATGTGGTGTTTAGGAAGGCGTATATGTAGGAGAGGTGACCCTTATTTGTATTACGGGTGAGGAGTAATTTCTCAAAGGACGTGAGAGGTCAGCTAGCGTGCAGTTTTATGTGTGGTCGTGTAACCCAGTGCTAATGGCGATATATTGCCAGTGTGCACTAGAGGGGATGCCATAATTCAGCTGGACTTCTGCAAAATTTAACAGGCCATCCTGGTCAAATAGGTCCCCCACCCTTTCACGGTTGGTGGTCTGCAACTGTGAAAACGCCATTCTCTGAAGGGCTGGCGGGAAGTCGAGATTCCCCAGAATCGGTGTCTGCGGCGATATGCGCGAGGACAGTCTTTGTAAGCTGTACCTTGTCCCAGATGCCCACTGTTGCCCTGAGCACAGGGGAGATCTAGATCCCTGCTAGACGGTGAGGTTTGGGGAGCTAGGGTATCTTCCAGATATGAATCCCAGCTGTCGCTGGATCAATGAAGCACCAGTGCTTGTCAGTGGGGGCCTAGACCACTCTACCAAGTATCTGAGTTGTGCCGCTTGGTAATATTGCATCAAATGAGGGACTCCGAGCCCGCGCTCAGCCATAGACCAGTATGCATGCTTCTTCGCCATACGTGCCCTTTTACCGTCCCATACGTAATCTTCAATTAAATGTTGTAGCTTCTCAAGGACGTGGGGAGGCTGGAGCGGCAGTGTCTGCATCAAATACAATATTTTAGGTAGTAGGGCCATTTTCACCGCAGCCAGTCTTCCCAACCAGGAGAAGGAACACCCCTTCCATGAGTGTAAATCTGACCTGGCCGTGGAGAGAAGTGCAGCATAATTGCGTTCTGCTGTGCGTACCAGCATAGGGTGTATTTGTAAACCTATACACGGGACTCCCTGAGTGGCCCATGCAAAGAGGAAAAGGCGTTCCAGTTGTTGTCGGTCCACCTGAGGGACAGTGAGTCCAAGAACCTACGATTTTTGATGCTGTTGACAGTTTTAAAGAAGGTTCCACCATTTTTGCCCTGTGATACACGAAAATCTGTTGTCAATGCAATTATTAACTCGCTGTATATAGGAAGGGCAAATGGAATCATGTGGCAGGGAAAGACCAAATTATATACTGTCGTTGACTAAATTATGCAGCGGCATTGACTAAATTATGCAGCAAGAAAAGGCAAATTATGCTGCATGACGTGGCAAATTTGAAAAAGGTATTACAGCACTGTTTTTACATTTTTAAGGCTGGCGTTAGCCAAGTTCCTTTTATTTTACTAAAATTATATATATAATAAACTTACAAGAGGGGCTGCCAGCCCTCTTCATCATTTGGTGGGTTGCTGTGTCACTCACATTTTTTCTTCCGCCCACTACATCATAAACCAAGGGACACGTGGCACAGCCCACTTCAGCCATTTGGTAACGTCACTGTGAGTGATGGCATTCTTCCCTTTCACAAGGAGCACAGCCACACACAAAGTAGCTCCCTTCAGTGCAAAGCAGCACTATGGCAATATGTGACTTCCAAAAACAAAAACTAAATTTTTTCTTTTAGCAAATGCTTTCTTTTTTTATGCCTGCAAGATCCCATTATCTCCTCAAACACTGCCATCACACTCTCGCTCACATAAGTGGCCATTTAAGTTGAAAAAGATTAACATTCGGGCCTGATTTAGAGTTTGGTGGATGGGTTACTCCGTCATAAACGTGACGGATATCCTTTCCACCTTATTACAAGTGCATTATATCCTGTGGTATTTGTAATAAAATAGATGGGATATCCATCACATTTGAGGCGGTTTCTCTTCCGCAAAACAGGTCCTCTGTCACAATGGGGCTTTATCCGATTTGCATACATTGAACTCCAATATTCGCTTCCCAAACGCGGTTTCTCCTGCTGGGTAATGTGACACGAAAAGTCCTTCTGTTTTAACATTTTACTTTAACCTCTGCGTTTGACTACGTTCACCGACAGGTGTGTCTGATCTCAAGGACTTCAGAGATGCATTCCTTTGTCTGCTGTTATTTCAGCAGTCTTGGCACTTTGTTTATTATTTTGTGGTTACCAGCTGCACACAACCACGCTACTGCTCATATGTTTATCTCCGATACTGTTAAGGCCATGCGGACCCAATGCATGACTTCCACTGGTCCGGCTAGCTTTAAAACATGCTTTCATTCATTAACATGTGATTTAACTCTCGAAAAAACGAACTAAATAAAAACAAGCATTTACAATGAATAGATCTCGCAATTGCGAGATTTTGAGGTTTTGGCATTGTTAATGGCAATGCCTTTTATAATATTAAAAGGCATCGTCATTTACAATACCAATAGGTAAAACTTTGCCAAAAGCGAGACCTATTGTATTGCAGAGCACGGTGGCCGTTAAGCGGGCGCCGCGCTCGCCAAAGTAAAAAAAACAAAACAAAAAAAAAAACAACAGAGCACGAGGTCCCTGAAGCGGGCGCCACACGCACCAGTAAAGTTAAAAAAAAGAAAAGAAAAGAAACAGTGCGGTGTCCCTGAAGCGGGCGCCACACTCAACAGTAAAGTTTAAAGAAAAAAAAAAGAAATAGCGCGGTGGCCCTGAAGCGGGCGCCGCGCTCACTAGTAAAGTTTAAAAAAAAAAATGAAAATGAGCGCACTGTCCCTAAAGCAGGCGCCGCGCTCAGCATGCAAGTTTATTCAAAAAATAAAAATAAAGGTAAAAGAAAGCACAGTATCCCTGAAGCGGACGCCGCGTTCTTCTTAAAAGTAATAAAAAATAAAAAAGTGTCACCATTGTTCTGTGGAGGTAGGGGGCAGGCACTATTAAAGTTAGAGCGGCATAGCGCTCAATACGAAAGAGGCCGCCATTGTCCTGTGTGGGTGCGCTGCAAATACAACAAAAAGCAGCCGCCATTATCCCCATTAGTCAGCAATAACTAAATAGTGCTCACCTACTTAAAACGCACACCGTGTAACAAGCCAAGTAAAAGGTCCAGTCGCCATGGGAGGTTACAAATGAAGACAAGGCGGTACTAAGGAGGGACTAACAAGCCTATTTACGAATCAGAAGCCAGCATTTCCGAAGGGCAATGACACAAGCCAATGAAAAATATGGGCGGAGAGTGAGCGGGGCTTCAAATGCATACTCGAATACAGCATGCCTCGCAGAGCAGTGCATGGGCGCTGACTCTAGGCTTGAACTAATTAGTGATCAGCGCCTGCCGAGACAATAGATTTTGAGGTCAGGGTTCGAGTCTCACTTAAAAGTAAAATATTTCTTTTTTTCTTCCAGGAATTATTTTTCCTCACTGGATAATTTCAAACCATACGACCTTGTATTCCAACAAGGTTCTTACTTTTACACACTGTCATTCACTGGTGTTTCAGATAGGAAAGGCCTGCGGAAACACGTTCACGGAAGGGTGGGGGGATGGGGGGTAGGTGTGAAGGAGGAAGATTAGTGGAAAGGAGGACAAAAGGGAGGGGCATGACGCTGGGGAGACAGTTGTAGGGAGTTATCCACAAAGACTGCATGTGGGTGTGTGAGAAAAAGATAAGTGCCACAGCTGAGGGCAGTGGGGATGTAGGGGCCAAAAACTGCCAAATGAGGCCGGGATATTAACAAACATGTTTAATCCCAGTCTCCTGCAGACTTTTGTTTTGCTCCTTGTTACAGTGGTGGCTGCTACTAAACGGGGTGGTGGTGTGCGGGTTGGGGGGGAATGGAAAAAAAGGAAAATGCTACTTACCAGTATGCATCTGTTCTTGGCATGTAGAGCTGCAGATCCTCACACTGTGCATTAGATCGCCATCTGGTGTTGGGCTCGGATGCTTGCACTTTGTTGTTGTCTTCGAAGAAGTCTTTGTAGTCATGTGATAGGTGACTCCTCCTTTGGACATTAGTGCGCATGGGCATCGACTCCATCCTCAGATTGTTTTTCGCCATATTGGTTAGTGATGGAGTTAGTAGAAAAGGAAAGAGATGTCCATGTGTGTGTATCTAATTAAGATAGGACTGGAACACATACAGGTCCCGGGGAGGTGGGTGGGCGTGTGAGGATCTGCAGCTCTACATGCCAAGAACAGATGCATACTGGTAAGTAGCATTTTCCGTTCGAGGCATGTGAGCTGCAGAGCTCACACTGTGCATAGACTGTACAGCAGTATCTCCCCTAGCGGTGGTCACCTGTATGCGTTGCAGTAGTTTGAAAAAGGGTTTTAAGGACAGCTTGGCCCACTAAAGCTTGTTGCTTGGCTTGCACATCAACACAATAGTGTTTAGTGAAGGTGTGTGTTGTAGACCATGTGGCTGCCTTACATATGTCTTCTAGGGGAATGTTCCCCAAGAATGCCATGGAGGCCCCTAGTTTGCGTGTTGAGTGCGCTCTAGGGGGAACTGTTAATGTGCGTTTGGCTTTTTGGTAGCAGATTTGGATACATTTAACAATCCACCTTGCAACCCCGGCTTTTGAGATGGGATTACCCTTGTGTGGTGGAGAGAAAGCTACAAACAATTGTTTGGTTTTGCGAAATGACTTGGTTCTGTCAATGTAATACATTAGAGCTCTTTTGACATCTAGGGTGTGGAGAGCTCTTTCTGCCACGGAATCTGGGTTTTGGAAGAACGCTGGTAGTTCTACTGATTGGTTAAGGTGGAAAGGCGAAATGACTTTGGGAAGGAATTTTGGGTTTGTTCTGAGAACTATTTTATTATGATGTATTTGTAAGAAGGGCTCTTGTATAGTTAAAGCCTGTATCTCACTGACTCTCCTAAGAGAAGTGATTGCAATTAGGAACGCAACTTTCCATGTAAGGAATTGAAGTTCACATTTATGTAGGGGTTCAAAAGGTGGTCCCATGAGCCTGGTAAGTACTATATTAAGATTCCACACTGGGGAAGGTGGTAATCTGGGAGGTATGATCCGCTTAAGGCCTTCCATAAAGGCTTTAATGGCGGGGACTCTAAAGAGTGATAAGTGTTGCCTGTTTTGTAAGTAAGCAGCAAGGGCTGCGAGGTGCAGACGTATGGATGAGTATGCAAGATTACATCTTTGCAAATGTAGCAAGTAGCAAATGATGTTTTGCGTAGAGGCCTGTAATGGTTGGATGTTATTATTAGTGCAGTAAATAGCGAATCTTTTCCATTTGGCTGCATAGCAGGCTCTGGTAGTTGGGCGTCTAGCCTCTTTAATAACGTCCATGCAGTCTGGTGGTAGGTTAAGGTAACCGAATTCTAGGACTTCAGGAGCCAAATCGCAAGGTTCAGTTGAGATGGATCTGGGTGCCTTATCTCTCCATGGCTCTGCGTTAGCATTGATGGGGAGAGGTGTAGTCTTTGGTATGGGACTACTGATAGCTCTAGTAGTGTGGTGAACCACGGTTGGCGTGCCCACGTGGGGGCTACTAGTATCATTTTTAGAGACTGCTGTCGGAGCTTGCGTACTACAAGTGGGATCAGTGGTAGCGGTGGAAAAGCGTACACAAATCTGCCGGACCAGTTCATCCATATCGCATTGCCCTTGGACTGCGGGTGTGGAAACCTGGCGGCGAAGGTTGGGCATTTTGCGTTTTGGTGTGCGGCGAACAGATCTAAGTCTGGCTGGCCCCACATCTGGAAAAAGGGTAGAAGAACTTGTGGATGTAGTTCCCACTCGTGAATCAGTTGTGTCTGTCGACTTAACAGATCGGCAATCTGATTGTGAACCCCTGGTAGGTGTTCTGCTAGAAGGTATATTTTTTGTGGAATGGCCCACCTCCAAATGTCCTGTGCCAGTTGGGACAGTTGTGGAGAGTGTGTCCCCCCCTGTTTTTAGGTCGAGCCTCGAGTAGCGCCCAAGCGCTGCTCTGGCGAGACTTTAAGTAAGGGGTTTGAAAAGCTGACCAGACGCTCGTGCGTCGTGGCCTTTTTCGGGCGGTTACGTGCGACGCAGACATGTGTTTCCCATTATCGTGCCCAGACGCGGGCGCGATAATTGGAAACACATGCCGGCAAAAGGCCATGACGCACGAGCGTCTGGTCAGCTGAGCAGGCTGCCGCGCTCGCTCGCCCCCGCTCCTCCATTGTTGTCCTTGTACTTTTAGGTGGTCTTGAATCGGCCCCATTAAAACGTTTAGGCTTTTCACGTAAGCATAGACAGTCGCCATGTTTTGAGTGGATTCATTTGCCAGCAGTTGTCTATCAAGTACGTTATGTCTTTGCTAATGTTAAGGACGCTGCGCAGTACAAAGTTTTTTTTTTTTTTTTTTACATTATAATCTGCAATTGAAACATTTATAGAAAGGATGCCTACCCGATTAAAGTCTGTTTCAGTTGTGTAGCTATTGCAGAGATCAAAGCGAAGTACACTCAAAAACGGTCGCCTTAAAAACAGTCGTTGGACGGGACCTCGATTGTGTTCTGTAGTTGCTCTGATAAGACCGTTTTCTTTACGGCTTCTATTTTCCCACGTCTTTACCTTCGTTGAGTCGTTTTAGGCTTGTGTTGTTTCCTTTACGGGATGTCTACGTAAACACATCGCCCTCAAGCCAAATTGCACTTTCAACACGTGTCTCCCCTTTTGCTGGCGCGCGCCCTCCAAGTTCAACCTGTCAAGCGGCCTCACGTCATAGACACCTAATGCCATGCCTGACATTTTAGCCTCCGGCACTTTGCATGCTGGGATATTTGAGTCCAGGCTTGCAAATGTAAAAGCGAAACTGCAAGCCCCAAAATGCAGTTTGCAATTGTCTTGAAATCCGGACGGGCTGACGGTAGGGCAGATAAAACCGGGCCACTAGATAGATGGGCATGCTGAATCTAGTGTGCTCGCCTCCCATGGAGGCTGCCAGTATGCCTTTCTCTGATGCTCTCGACTCCGTCTGCTCCGTCCTGCCCCTTCCTCTGGGCCCTGGCACTCTACGCACCCCCCAGTCTCCGCCTTTTACTCTTTCAGGCAGTTGCAGCCGTTGCTCCATAACCGCCCCAGAGCACTCCTGTTTTGAGTGGTCGGTAACGTGATGCCCAGTTGTATAGAAGGGATGTGTTAGTAGGCACTGACTCATTTCCTGGAGTTTCATTAACAGAAGCCGAGAGGAGCTCCGCCCTGCTGTCGCCTCCCAGCTCCTTCTTCCTCTCTCCTCCAAAGGGGGTTATTAGAGCCAGTCTCGCGCTTTCCTGCCTCACTGTGAGTTGGCCTGGCAACAGGGCAGGGTGGAATGCTAGGGCTTTTGTCGGAGTTGACACTTTGGCAGGCTGCAGCAGGGTAACCGTTTCATTACTTACACCTTATTCTTACTCCTTCATGAACAGGGTGGAATTTCGGGCAAAATATGGAGCAGAATCGGTTTACCTAGGCTGTGGAAGATGGGGGTGAATTATTTGCCAAGGCAGCCCCGCGGTTTTAAATGAGGAAGCAAATCTTTATCAATAATACACCTCTTTCTTTCTGCACAAGCAAGTTATCTGTCGCCACGCCAAGCTGTTCCTTTTTTAAAAAAAATCCAAAATGCATTATTTCCAGTGTGTAGCTTCTCAGAACGTGTTAAGTAAGGTGCGTATACTTTTCAGGGTCTCCGATTTAAAGCTATGGATTTTTATATTGGAATACTCGGGTGCGAGTTTACTTTTTCCCTTCAATATTAGAAAGTCTGCACTCTGATGGAGCGCCTTGATGTGAGAGTCTGGACAGGGGCGTCATGCCCTGCTGCCACTTACATTGTCTACACCGCTGAATGTGGTTCTGGATTAGTTTGGGAGTATACGGTTTGCTTGGGGTGCAAGGCTTCGCAGGAGCTGTTTCGGTTAGTGTCACAGTACAAGCAGGTCGAGTTGGACTCGGATGTGAATCTTACAGCTCCCAACATGCAGTAGAAGTTGGTGAACGGTTATGGAGACCAGGTGCAGTCTGAATGAGTTCCGTGGCTTTTCTACATCCTTTGTGTCTATATCTACAGGGCACTGGAGAACCCCAGCGTTACTCACAATATTCAAGCTGCGGCATTGATGTGCACTGTACCTGCTCTCACTTGCTGGTTGTCAAGTATTTACTCCATGTTATGTGTTTTCGTGTAGTTCTAATGTGCTTTCGTCCTTTGGAGTGGCTGATAGCTGGCATACAGCTACTCTGTAAAAGCCAACCAAATGTGCATTCCAGTTTTTGCCGGCACACGTTCACCCTTTGAAGGCCAAAACAGTTATTGCCTATGAATTTTATTGGAGTGCTGCTCTTATACACATTTTTAGAACTCCTACTGTAGAACACATAGGAGCGGATTCCATATTTGTGAGAGTCCCTATACAGTTAGAACCAACGTTTCCAGAAGACACAGATTCCATTGGTGTAATTTACATTCATTTTGGGACGACCTTTGCAAAATGTCCCTTTCTTTTTTGCACTTATGAAGCCTTGCAAATATCGGCACTAAATTCAAAAGTGCAGTTGTGGTTGTAACCTGCCTTATTGTTGGTAAACAGCTACTTTGATTGCCAGTTATGCCTCCCTTCTTTTTTCTCTGTTCTGTTAAACGCAACAGAGCCATTTCTTGGTGTGGTCTTGAGTGAATGATGTTTATATAGTGTACCCAAAAAGTAAAAATACTCCTTGTTGAAAAAGTCGCCCTCATCTTCAATTCAAATATTGCTGTATTGTGTCATGTCATGCCTATATATCCAAAGCATCTCTTACTCCCGGGCTTGGCCGATCGCCTTTCATTTGTCACCGGTGGCTCTCTCTCTCATCCTCACCCTTAACCCTCATTTCTTTCTGCCCCTCTGTAGTACTTTGACACAACTTTAGGGCGTTTAAGCGCTGCACAATTACTCACCTGTACATAATAGCATGTACACACCTCCCATATGCGGTACACTCGCTCTATGTCTAGTGCCTGCTGCCCTCTCATGTCCTTCTCTGCCTTATGTCTTCTTTTCCCACTCAGCGCTTTAAAGCAGAGTTGAGAAGGGGTAAAGCACTATAGAAACAAGCATTGGCATAGCCAATAGGTCTCGCCTTTGGGACCTTATAAGTGTTTAGTTATCCAGCACAATATCCTTGGTGCAACAACATCAACTGTTGCATGGCTAAACACTTAGAAGGTCCCAAAGGCGAGACCTATTGGCTATGCCAATGCTTGTTGTATATAGTACATGGCTGTGATGTTGTCTGTTCGGATCAGGACAGTCTTGTTTTGTACGTGGAGTTGGAAAGATTTGAGAGCTAGGAATATAGCTAGTAACTCCAGGTGGTTGATGTGGAACAGCTTTTGTTGAGTGGTCCACTTGCCTTGTGTTGTATGATCTAACAGGTGTGCTCCCCATCCTGTGAGGGATGCGTCCGTGGTTAGTACTATTTGTGGAACCAGCTCTAGGAACGGCCGCCCTTTGGACAAATTGTTGGTGTTCCACCACTGCAGAGAGCGATGTGTGCGGCTGTCCACCAACACCAGATCTGTAAGATGTCCGTGAGCCTGGTTCCATTGGCGCGCTAGGCACTCCTGTAGAGGACGCATTTGAAGTTTTGCATGAGGGACGATAAAGATGCAAGATGCCATCATGCCGATTAGCTGCATAAACACTCTGGCTGGGAGAGAGTGTTGCATTTGAAACCTGGGGACAAGGGTTTGTATACTGGCTATCCTGGCTGGGCTGGGGTAAGCTAGAGCAGTGGAAGTGTTTATTGTGGCTCCCAGATATGGAAGGATATGGGAGGGCTGAAGGTGCGACTTGGTATAGTTTATTGTGAACCCCAAGTTGTGTAATGTTTGTATTGTTTGGTGAGTGTGTTGGACACACTGGTTGAATGATTTGGCTTTGATGAGCCAGTCGT
This sequence comes from Calotriton arnoldi, assembly GCA_963921515.1. NCBI lineage: Eukaryota > Metazoa > Chordata > Amphibia > Caudata > Salamandridae > Calotriton > Calotriton arnoldi. Next base: position 381,893 of record CAWUFW010013114.1, read on the forward strand.
CCAGGTATGGAAAGACATGTATTTGTTGTCTTCGTAGGTGCGCCGCTACTACTGCAAGGCATTTGGTAAACACTCTTGGAGCAGTGGTGACTCCGAATGGGAGTACTTTGAACTGGTAGTGCTGTCCATTGAGTACGAACCTTAGATACTTCCTGTGAGCAGGATGTATGGGAATGTGGAAGTAGGCGTCCTTGAGATCTAGTGTGGCAAGGAAGTCTTCCTGTTGCAGTAGGGGAAGCACTTGTTGGAGAGTGATCATGTGAAAATGATCCGAATGTATATACTGATTGAGGGGTCTGAGGTCTAGAATTGGCCTTAGGGTCCCGTCCTTTTTGGGGATTAGGAAATACAGGGAGTAAACTCCTGTGCCCTGCTGTAGTAGAGGAACTGGCTCTATGGCGTGCTTTTGAAGCAGGGAAAGTACCTCTTGCTGTAAAAGGGTAAGATGGTGTGCGGACATAGGCCGCTGCTTGGGTGGTATGTTGGGGGGTAGCTGTTAGTTCCAGGCAGTAGCCATGTTGGATAATTTGTCTTACCCACCTGTCTGTTGTAATGGAGTTCCAGACAGGTAGGAACTGTGAGAGCCGTCCCCCGACAGGGGTGGTGTGGTCGGGGGAAGCGGAGGGAAGTCACGGTTTAGGAGTGGTGGAGGTACGGGTGTTGTTATTACCTCGACCTCTGCCCTTAGTGGTGTTGCCTCTGTACCCACCTCTAAAGTATCCCCTATTAGGAGAGGTTTGGGTGGTGCTTCTATATGAAGAGGAACTGTCTGCGGTGGTGTTCCTAGAGCCCCCTCTGTAAAAGGAGCGGCGAAAGGAGCCACGTTGTTGTGGGGACTGCAATGCTCCCATTGACTTAGCAGTGTCAGTGTCCTTTTTCATTTTCTCTAGTGCTGTGTCAACAGCAGGACCAAAGAGTTGGTTTTGGTTAAATGGCTGATTTAAGATGGTAGTTTGGACTTCTGGCTTAAAGCCTGAAATGCGGAGCCAGGCGTGCCGTCTGATGAGTACGCTAGTGTTGACAGACCTAGCGGCAGTGTCGGCTGCTTCGAGGGCGCACTTAATGGAGGCATTTGAAATAAGTTTGCCCTCTTGAATGAGGTCAGTGGCCTGTGTTTTGTACTGATCAGGGAGATGTTGCAAGAGGGTCTCTAGCTGATCGTAGTGGGCCCTATCGTACCTAGCTAGTAGTGCCTGGGTGTTAGCTATGCGCCAGATGTTGGTGGCTTGCGCAGCTACCCGTTTGCCAGAGGAATCTAATAATTTTGACTCCTTATCAGGGGCGGAGCATCCCCTGAAGTTTGGGAATTAGCTCGTTTACGAGCATTAGAGACGACCAGTGAGTCAAGAGGGAGCTGACCTTTGATGTAGGTGGGGTCATCAGGGGCAGGTCTATACTTTCTATCTATCCTAGGGTTAAGGATCCTGGCCCTTACAGGGTCATTGAATATGTCAGGTGCATGTTTAATGACACCTTTGATCATGGGTAAAGTTTGAACAGTTTTTTGAGATTGTTCAAAGGTGTCTAGAAGGAAATCCTCCTCTGGTTGGTTGGTGTGTACATGCACGCCGTGAAAGACAGCAGCCCTGTGGATGAGTTGCCCAAAACCAATGTGATCATCTGGTGGAGATGGTTTTGTGGGATAAGGTGGAGGGCTGGGGAGGTCTGTAGGATCTATGGGGTGGTTGTAGCCCCAGTCGTCCTGTGGTGGGGTATCTGGGTCCAGAAGTGGATCATCAGGGTCATCACCATACCCCATGTCGTCCTGATATTCATGTGGGGGAGAAGTTACAGGCTGAGGCGGTGTAACAGGGATGTGGAGAGGAGGGGTGTTAGAGAGAGGTATAGGAGAAGAAGGAGGCATAGGGGAAGTAGAAGAGTCCTTCTTGTTTGAAGGGACAGGCTTGTGGCGTGGCACAGAGGAAATGTGTCCAGTTTTAGGATTGATATGCAGTTTCTGTTGATTAGGATCGATGGGATCCGGTGGAAACAGTTCCTCCTGTGGAATAGTTGGCTTCGGCGCCGACTTTTTCGGCTCCGAGCGTGGTGGCTTGTTTAAATGTTCCTTTGCCTTAGAAGGCGTAGAGGAGACCTTCGGCTTCAGTATGGGCTCGACCAGCTTTGGTTTAGGGGCTGTGTCTTGGAGCCTGGGTTTCGGCGCCGAGTGATCCGCGGGTTTGGAGGCGGATTTTGGAACCGAACTGGATTTCGGCGCCGGGTGTTCTTTGGGCTGCCGAGGAGCTGGAAGGCTTTATTTTCTTCTTCGGCGCCGAGCCGGAAGGCGGGGCGTCCGAAGCACGTTTACGGTCGCGACTGGGGCCCGTAGGCGAAGTGTTGACCGGTGCCTTCGGTTTTGTAGGTGGGGTTGGGGCAGGGGCAGTAGTACTCACACGTTGCCCTGGAGTGATGGAACCGTCTGAGTCCTCTGCCTCCGAGACGATAGTGAGGTCTTCGGAGTCTTCCTCTGGAACGTCGGGACCCTCATCGAAGATATCGACGGGTACCGGAGCGGACCGTTGCGCCATGATGTGCCTTCGGGCTCGACGATCGCGGATGGTCTTTTTGGAGCGGAAGGAAGCGCAGGCTGGACAGGTGGCCTCGTTATGGTCTGGTGAGAGGCACAGGTTACAGACCTTGTGGTGGTCACTGTGGGGGAACTTTGCTCCACACTGGGGGCATTTTCGGAAGGGCGTCCTTTCCATGGGCAGTAGGCCTTACGGCGTCGATGGGCCCAACGGCCCGCGTCGACGGCTGGAAAGGAGATCGAGGAAGGGACGTCGAGATGTCGGTATGAAGTCTTGAGGCGTGAAAACGTTGAAAAAACAAGTTTCGAACCGGAGTGTCGAAGTTGCATCCGAACCCGATGGCGGAAAAAAACAATCTGAGGATGGAGTCGATGCCCATGCGCACTAATGTCCAAAGGAGGAGTCACCTATCACATGACTACAAAGACTTCTTCGAAGACAACAACAAAGTGCAAGCATCCGAGCCCAACACCAGATGGCGATCTAATGCACAGTGTGAGCTCTGCAGCTCACATGCCTCGAACATAGCACTTACCTGGGTATTGTCGCCACCCCTCCTCCGTCTTCTTCTCTTCTGACTCCCGGCAGCACAGGATTCCCTAGCCAATCACAACGCTGTTGTCACCAGCATGACAGCAGTGTTGTGATGTGTCTGAGCGCCCTGGTTCGGCGCTCAGACAGGGACTGAGAGCCTGTGCATGTTCTCAGCTGGCTGTGCAATACAGCTGGGTGGAGAACATACTAACTGCGCATGACTGTTTGAACGGCCCAAGACGGCCGGCCAAACCGGCATGCGCACTTAGAGAGTGCTCACTCACCACTCCTCTCCCTGCTCTGGCCAGCTCCGCCCAACCTGTACCTAAACCAGTAAGGAAAAATAAAATGATAACATTGCGTTATTATAATTTTCTTTTTCCTTTTTGAACTACTCAGAGAGCAGTGGGGCGGCGAGGAGCCGCCGCTGCCTGGTTATAGAGGCAGGCGCTGCATATTCAATACACCATGCAGCGGGGAGAGACTAGGAAACACCTCTCTCCTTCTAAGCCTCCTTTTATTAGCCCAGCTCAGCAGCGCAGGGTCAATAAAAGGAGGGTTAAATAAAGGGAGTGTTAAGATTTTACCCGATTTGACAATTTGTTTTGCAAATCACAAAATCCTGAAGGGTCTGTTATATCCAATGGCACCTGTAATAAGGTGAACGGATATTTGTCACGCTTGTGACAGAGTAACCCGTTCGCCAAACGCTAAATTAGACCCTTAGTATTATACCTGATCACTTGCGATTCAGCAAAAAAAACGAAGACTTCTTGTTTTTATGTGATTACTATTACTCAGAAGCAACTAAGATGAATTATATATTTATCTTTCAGTACCTAATTGTATGCATTTTTACTGCTGTGATTTTTTTTAATTGAAATTGTGGCAAACCCTTGGTATTAACTACTGGTTTACTATGACGCTCTTTTTTAATTTGATATCAAAGATTGATAAGGTTTTTAAATAATCAGCAAATAAAATGGACTTTTATGATTAATTTTCCTTTTGTCGCTCTTTTATAATTTTATTTAAGCTGGCCGTGTCTATGGCATCAGAACTCATTTGTAGGCAACAAGTGTGCTTATTTAAAACTTTAAAGTCTAAAAACAAAAAAATAAAATATATGTGAAATGCTCAATTCAGGCTCTGCTTACCTGGATACAGTCAGGGACCCCAGTGCTGTCCATGCGACTGGCCACATTCACAGTGTTGCCCCAGATGTCGTACTGTGGTTTTCGGGCACCGATGACACCAGCGACTACTGGGCCGATATTCAAACCTACATGGGAGAGAGAACTCCTGAACATGGATGCTGGGAGGTTGCAGAACTATGCATGGACAGACAGCCCTGTGCCAAGCAGGAGAGCAATACAGTTATAAATGAACTCTGCTGGTACATGAATGCGCAGGGGAGTTCTGCGCAACTGAGACTACTGTAGAAATTAGATATGTCAGCGAGCGGTTATATGGGGAATGCTACAGGCATCAGTTCGCAGAGAACAGCTATGTCCAGGTGAGGAGCACAGTGTAATACTTTCTGTGGGTGCAGAACTGAATGAGCGTCACAGTGAAAGAGGGGAGAGCAGTGACGTTATAGCAGGACTTGCTGCCAGGAGAAGGTGGGTGCAGGGGCAGCCGCGTGCCAGAAAATAAAACTCTCAGAGAGTTGCTGCAGGTACACCCTGTGTGGTGTAGTCCCAAGTTAGGGTGAACAGTGACGTGATAGAACAGCTGCTCAAATTATTTGACTGTTTGTGGGTGTGTGTATGGGGGGAAGTGGGCGGGGACAATTGTGTGCCAGGGAGAATAGTGCAGTGACAACCCCATCGCTAAATGTGGACAACTGTGCGGAGTAGGGTTGCCAACTGGCCAGTATTTTACCCGAATGACCGGTATTTTTATGACAAGACCAGAAAAATCACAGGGAATATAAGCAAAAGTCAGTTTATTTTCTCTTTGAGAACAGTAACTTAAAACTCCAAATACTTTAGTAAATCACAATAGTGTACCGCTATCTAATCTACCCCTAAATGTTTAATACGACAAATAAAACAGTTTACATGACAAAAAAAGAATACCAGAGATTGTGCTGAAAATCATATTCTGGTACTAGATAGTACCATGTGTGGTTGGGTTGGTTTTCTGTCCTCTTACAGATTCATTAATTTATTTATCTGTTTATTTATCAAGCACAACTAACCATTCTAATGGTGGCGCGTGGTAGTAGAGGCGGAGCAAAATGAGTAGCGGGAAAGTCACGAGCAAGCGCAAGAGCTGGTAATGGGAATCAATCAGTGCTTCCGCTGCAATGGACAACACTAAGCAGAAGCTCCACCAATACGCTGAAAGATGTCAAAGCCTTGGGCATGCGATGAGCCAGTCTTAGGCGTCTGAGTGGCAGGACTGGAATAAAGCTGTGGTAGGATGTCCCTAGGACAGTTGTGATTATCCAAATGCCATGCTGAAAAGGTCATTTTTGAAGGATTTAAAAAAATTGGACCTAGTCCTTTTGATCTCGCGGCACAAATGTACAAATGGACCACCACAGTCAGTGGGGGTTGAGGGACTGAGAGAAGAGAATGGGCTATGTTTGCATTCTCCCAATAAGTATCACTATCACAGGAGGCAAACGTATCACAAGTGAGGCTAGGTAGAAAGCCTGTGTGCCCTCGGTGTGGGTAAATATCCTACTGCTAAGGACCCAACTGTGTGCCTAATGTCAAAACTCAGGACCCTGAGATCTTTACGAAAATGTACAGGATGACCTGTGGGCCAATCCACAGAATGGGGAGGGCAGTGAGGATATAGTATCCAGCAGAAAAATCTTTCTTCTGATGGATACTTCTAACCGCAGGTTCTTCACCTCTAGGAGAGATACCATAGCAATACCCCCCAAGGTGGCGGGTCTCTGAGGTAGACTCGGACCAATAAGAACCAAGGGTCACAAAGTGCCCATCTCTACAGACCAGACTGTTGAGGCAGTAGTGCTTCATAAATGCATGTGCCACGTTCCAGTCTGGCAGATGTTTAAAACAGGCACTCCTAATGTCAATGCTGTTGTTGCAGCCTTGGCACTGGGGAAACATGTCCGCAGGAGTTCAGGGTGTTATTTTTTGGGCAGTGCATATGAGACTTTTATAGTGAACTATCCACCTTGACAGTATCATCTTTGGCACATTCTCCCTTTTTTTGCCCCTGAGAATCCCACAAAGAGTTGATCATCCACACAATGGTCTTTTGTGCGGTTGATGTAAAAGCTCAAAGCCCTCTTAAGGTCAAGTCAATGTAGTCTCTCTTCCTCTTTTAAAGGTGAGGGTAGCAAAAAAAGCTGGCATAGTAATCGATTGGCCACCATAGAAAGGAGTCACAACCTTCAGTAGGAAGGCCAAATTAGATCTCAGTACCAATTTATCCAGAAATGTGGTGACGCGGGCAGGTGCACCAAAAGAGTCAGTAGTTAACTCACATAATGTGCTGATGTAATTGTACTGAGTAAAAGTGTCAAGTGTTTTTAGTTTCAAGAGTCATAAAGAACAGCTGTGAAATGTCTTGAAGGGCGTGCACAACAGGATAATTAAGACCAAATTGAGGTCCCATTGTGGCATAACAAACAGCTGGGGTGGAAACATGTGAATCAATTCTTTATAGCAACTGGAGACTTAAAAAATTCGGTTGATAGGCAAATACAGGAAGGAAGAAAGGGTGGAAAAATAATCTTTCATTGTGCCTACCGCAAGTTGACCTATTGAATGGCTGAAAGTCTTGACTAAGTTGGTCATTGTTTTCGGCCAGGCACAAGGCAACAAAAATGCCCCAGAGTACAGCGCATTTAAGTCTCTGCTGCAAGGATTGCATCAACCACCTCAGTCGGCAAGTCAAAAGCATTCAATTGCCATCACTAAATCTCTATGCATGGAAGTGTAGGGTGTGGAGACTCAGATGCAGGACACAGTCCTGTTGCTGATAGGAGGTCCTCCTGAAGTGGTAGCCCGAATGGAAGACAAATGCTCAGGTGCTCTGGGTATCATACTGTCCTGGCCCACTCCAGGGCAATTAAGATGACTTGCGTCTCATCTTTCCCGGTCCTTCTCGGCAGGGGAAATGCACAAAAGAGACCCTCATTCCAGTCTAGCCAGAAAGCATCTCCAAGCGAAGACACATTGCTTCACCTCAGGTTATAAACGCTACTCACTGTCCACCAGACAAAATATGGTCAGTTTGTTTGCTGTGACATTTTTACTACCAGGAAGATGTCCTGCTGGCTCACCCACCTCCAGAGGCATAAAGCCTTGTGGCAAAAGATCCAGGACTTTACTCCACCCTGCTTGTTGCAGTACTACATGGCGGACATGTTTTCCTTGAGAACATGAACTAGCCTATGTTTGATGGATGGCAGAAAGGCTTCCAGGGCCAGACTGATCGCACAAAGCTCCAGAAGATTGATAAATAGCTGGAACTTTACTGGAAACCAAAGGCCTCAGCAGGGAGGCATCTGTCACAACCATGCGGTCTGGGTGGGAAAGGAGGAGTTGTATGCTGTAGGTCAGGCTGCCTTTTGTCTGCTACCGTAGAAGATCCTGAGCTGTCTCCTGGGAGAGACAGCCCTGATGCTGGATACACTGAAACAGGAGGTTGAACTGCAGGTCCTGCATATTTTATCTAGCATTCGAGGAGGATGTACAAGGCTAGGAGTACAAGAAACAGTCATCCTAAGCTATACCTAGGATACAACCTGAAACACTGGAATCAGATCCTTAATCTCCTAGACTTGCTGCAGCAGAGAAACTGCCTTAAATATCACCATTTCTAGGACAGCCCCAATGAAGGGAATCCTCTGCATGGAACACAGGTGGGACTTCAACTCGTTGATTGAAAACCACAAGGATGTCAGGAATTCATCCATCATCTAAAGATGGTCTACGACTGACTGCAGCGAGCCTGCCTCTAGAAGCCAGTCATCGAGGTACAGAAACACATGTATTCATGAATTCCGAAGATGGGAAGCGATCATCGCCATCACTTTTGTGAACACCAAAGGGGCTGAGGTAAGGCCAAAAGGTAGCACGCTATACTGGAACTGTTCCAGGCCCACCTTGAACTGCAGAGAACGCAGGGGGACTGCAGGATGGATATATTGAAATAGAAGTGTTGCAAGTCCGGAAATATAATCCAATCTCCTGGGTCCAGAGATGAATTAAACTGAGGCAGGGTGAGCATTTTGAAATTGTCCTTCCTCAAAAAGGCATTCAGTTGTCAGAGATCCACCACAGGTCTATGGCATCAGTCCAACTTTGGAACAAAGAAATAGTGTAATAAGTGCCCTTCCCTCTCTCTAAGTCTGGCACCAGCTAAATGGTACCTTTGAACAATAGAAAAATTACTTCCTGCAACAGGATTGTGGAGTGCTCCTTCGAAAGTCACTCTGGCCTAATAAAAAGATGGGATGGAGAAGCAATGAAAGGCAGGTAGTACCCCCTTTAAACAATTTGTAAGACCCACCTGGCTGACGGGATGATCTCCAGCCAGGGGAGAAATGGCATTTCTGCCTCTTACCAGCCAGGCATGGGCCTTTGGGGCTAAATGAAGGCTTACGAGCCGCTGCAGCAGAGAAGTAAGAAATGTAGGACTTCTGCCCCTGCTGGTTTGAACTGTTTTGGCTATTGCCACACCCAAAACTACTTGACTGTTGATAACAGCTCGAAGGACCCAGCTGCGGCACGACAGTCTTTAAATCATTTTAGCATTGATAGCCAATGTTTTTACCAAATAGCCTGGAGCCATCAAAGGGCATGCTTATTAAGAATGCTTGCTAATCTCCTGAAACCCCAGCAGGCCTCATACAGGTGTGCCACAAGCCACTTATGCCAATATTTCTGCATAAGACATCAGTAGTGTCCAGGCCAGCTCAGTGCACATACTTTTCAGTATTCTGATCGTAATGTATTGTTTGGGCCAAAAAGGACCCGAGATCCTTGGGGACAACTGGCAAGATCTCACTGGCCATAGCATACACTCTACGGGTGCACTAAAAGAGCTGAGGACTAAACTAGCCAAATCGAAAATCCCTTTTCTGAAGGCATCAATTATTTTTTATTCTCTTTCAGGAGGACTGGCTGGAAAGGAATTCCGACAGACCTTGCTTATCAATGCCTGAATTGCCAGGCTTTACAGTGTAGAATGTTTGATTTGGAGATTCGGGTCACCGGGAGCCTGTCTGTATTGCCGAGCCACAGGTCAACTGACCAGAAGACATGTCATTGACCAAGTCCCTTTAAGGACATCAATTAGGGCTTCGTTGGAAGACATTAATAGCTCAGATGAAGCAGGCCCTGACTGAAGAATCGCAATCAACACATGATCTTGTCTCAATAGTGAGCAACTGCGAGTCTAGACCTGGTAGGAAACAACAGTTTTGAACAACTTCGAAACAAATGGGAGGCCAGAGATTGGTCTTTAGTTGACTAGGATATTAGGATCCACTGTAGGTTTCTTGAGGATGGGTGTGATGACTGCATGTTTAAAAAACTGGGGGACAGGCCCCCTGGTTAAATAACAGTTGATGAGATTGATGATGGTAGGTAAGAGTACTTAAAGACAAAGATTAATGACTGGCACTGGTAATATGCCAGGACAGAGAGGTCTTCTTGAAGATAGTCAGGGTATTCCAAACTTCGGGTCCAGAAACCGGCACAAACCCACACTAGCACTAGAATGGAGGTGAGATGGAGAACTTTGAAACAAAGACAACTGGGTGGTGGCAGCAACTCAGGCTCTAAAACAGACAATTTTATTGGCTGAGAATGACGGATGGAATCCGAGAGATCTGCGAGGGAGCAGGCAAATTATTGGAGGCACTAGTATGCACCAGCTCCTTGAAAATGCAGAAAAGTTCCTATAGTTTGAAGAATCAGCGATGTGATACTGGTATTATTCTTATTTTTTGCTCTTGCACAGGCACCAACACTTCATTTTCAGAAAGTAACTCGTGGTGGAATAACACCACTGCATTCAGAATCTGCATACAATATTTAGGCAGAATTGGGATCTGAAATGGCGGACTTCAGTGGCCAGTCCGTTACAATAAGAACCGAATCCAGACGCTGCTCCTAGACAGTTGGTCTCGTGGGAGTTTCTGCCATCTTGAGCTTTCCATTCTGAAGCCTTTGTACAGACACCTTTGCTTTGGAGCTGGTTTCTGTTTGTATACTATTTCCTTGACCACCAGGAAACATCTGTAGTTTGCTTGTTTGCCCTGTCTTGAAGAAGTACTTCTTCTATCACGTTTTGAAAGGAAATCGCAACTTACCTGCAGCACTGAGTCAGATGTTTGAGGTGCTGTAGATTTACATGCTGTGCAAACTCCTGCCATCTAGTGTTGTGATTGAATGGTTACAAGTTGTTTTTCTTTGGAGAATAAGTTTCAGCTTTGAGATGAGTGGTAGTACTCCCCTAAAACTGACAATGCACCAAGACAGAGACTCCATCTCAGAATGCATTTTTCCCCAGAGGGCAGCGGTACATGTTTCATGAAGTAAAGAAAAATTCAAGTCTGTGTACTGTAAGTATGTGTTATTTGAATATTTCAAGCTATGTTACAGTACGTTTGTGCTGGGGAGGTAGGTAGAGCCAACATGAATCTACAGCATTACCGGCTGCAAACTGTGTTTTACAGGCAAGTAATGTTTCCCGATTGCAGGATGTGTAACTGGAGATCAAATGCTGTGCATAGACTGAAAGGCAGTACCCAGATCCCTAATGGGGTGGTTTGTTACCATGAACTGAAGATGTTTGGCACTGAATATTAGTACAGTCTGTTCGACTGACGTTCTCGCCTGAGGTGAATGTCCATACCGCAGTATCTAGAGATAGAGTGGATATAAGAACATGCTGCAGCTTTACAAATATCTGCTAATGGATTGTTTCCTAGGAAAGCCTTATTGGCTTTTTGTGTGTTGAATGTGCCAAAGGTGTAACTTATGAGCAAGTTTGGCTTTCCATAACATACTTGAATTCACCTGACAATCCATCTTACACTCCATCTCTAAGTACAGGACTGACTATATGGGGACTGTGGTTTCCGAATAGATTGAGTTTTGTGTACATAGTACACTATGGCTCCTCAATCATCTAATGTGTGCAGAGCTTTGTAGGCTAGCGATTATGGAAGCGTAAAAAAAAGGTAAATCTATTAGCTGGTTGACTTGAAATGGTTAAACAGTCACTGGCAAGAAACATGGGTGCGTGCGTTGTACTAGTCCATCTTTGTAAATCTGCTTAAGTAGCTCTTGACCCAATGGAGCCTATAGCTCACTTACCATTCAGAGGGAAGTGATAACTTCTAAAAGACTACCTTTAATGTAAGAATTTGCAGAGGATACAATTGCATTAGCTCAGCAGGTACCACCACGAGCTCTGTAAAGACAATGTTAAGGCCCCAAGAATCAACGCAAAGCAATTTGGAAGGATTTTTTTTTTTTTAAAACATTCAAAAAAGGCTTTTATTTTAGGAACTCTGAATATTGATAGATGTTATCTTTTTTACACGTATATTGCAATTGCTGTCAAATTATCTCTTATAGAGACGTAGACTAACCCAGACTTTTGTAAGTGTATCAGATAACACAACATGTTGTAAAATGGCTTGTAAAGGTTGACTTTGGTGATTAGAAAAGTAAACACCAAAATGTTTCCATTCAGCTGCATAGCATGCACGAGTAGTAGGTTTTCAAGGTGTTTTTAGAATTTGCATGCATTTTTGTGGTAACTCCAATTAGCCAAATTGTAAGATATCGGATGCCTAATTGCAAGAATGAGTGATCTGAAATTTGGATGCCATAACCTCCCATGGTATTGAATGAATAGGTCTGAAAGTAGTGGGAACTTTTCGTGTGGGTGGATGAACATCTCCAGGAATAGAGAGTTTCACGGCTGATGTACCCATATTGGAACAGTTAACATCCGTGTCAATGAAGCTTGACACATTTTCCACATCACAAGGAATGAGTGGGAGAGGGGGAAAAGTGTAGGTAAATATCCCTATTAACTGATTCACAGTGCATAACCCAGCGACTGCTGGTGTGGATACTTGTAGGCAAAGTTTTGGCATTTTGCATTTGGGCTTGTCGGAAACAAGCTTACCATTAAGGTTACTCTAATGCTGGATGCATCTGCTGAGGACTTGGGAGCTGATCTTCCACTTGTAAGCCAAATTGTCTTTCCCTGGAAGATGTGCTGCTAATAAGTGTAGTCTGTGGCATACTGCCTTTTGCCAAATCTCTTGCACCAACTTCGACAGCAGAGGCAAATGGGTTGCTCCCTGTTTCTGTAGGTAATACATTCTGGCTATGTTGTCTCGGCAAATCCAAGGCAACTTTATCCTGAATTATAGTTAGACAAACACATTGGAATTTAGGTCTGCTCCTGAGCTGACCATTGTCCTTGAATTGTTAGGTTCTGTAAGTGAACGCCCCATCTGTTGAGGGAGTGAGAAATGCATGTTCATGGTCACCCAGAAATGATGTGTCCACTAATAATTTCTTCTTGTTAAACCACACAAGCCTATGTAGTACCCTGGCCCTACCAACACTGAGGATAGAGATGATGCCTTGCAGAGGGGCCTTCTTTAAGTCTTTTGAGGTTATGTAGAGATTCACACACTCAAATCTGAGACAGGTCATAGTGTTGAACTTTCTCGATGACCCCTTTTTGTAGAACTGTCTGCACCTTTTCTAAGAAAAGGTTTAGGTGAATGTTGTTGTTTTTGTTGGGGTGTGGTTGAAAGTTTGGAGGAATGGTATGAAACTCCAAACACCTGTGGAGCTTTAGCGATAATGGATAAGAGCCACTGACCGAGCTTATGTCCCACCACTCTGGAAGGTACAAATCCAATTTTTCCATGACAGGTGTTGGATGTTCTGAGGGAATGATGGAAAGGTGTCAGATTCTCTTGTTTATTTAAAATCTCCTACCTCATCTGTCCCATTGCCACAAAATGTCCACCTGGAATTCTGTTCGTCTTGATTACTACTGCATTTCGGGAAATGATTGTTGAGGCATGTACACTTGTCTATCTCCTCTCCCTCCAGCCTTTTGCAGGGCACATTTATGATTTTTGTAAACAATCTCTTTGAGATTCTATTTGAGAACTCCAATTGCCTTTGCTGTGTCTGTATCCATTTTTTTATTATTTCTAACATTTCAGCTACTTGTAGGCTGAGGAGATTTTGCCTATTAAATAGAAATCAAAGGAGGTGTTGTTGAACTTCAGGGCGGAAACCAGATATTCACAGCCGGGCAAGTCTTTGCAGGAAAATGCTTGTATTTACCTGCCTTAAGGCTCTGTCGCACAAGTTACTTACTTGTGTAACGATATATCTGTAAGAGACATTAGTTAGTGATAGATTCCTTACCTTAGAATATCCCCAGGCGTCAGACTGGATCCGGAAAGTTTTTCGTCAGCAATACCCCTGCGCGTCGGTAGGCGTCGTCGTACTGCTCCGCGTACGTCGCTGGCGTTGTGGTCGCCGAGATGACGTCATGGGAGCTATTTAGACGCGCTCACGCGCGCTGACGTCAGTTCTGTACACAACTTTTCCGCACCAGGAGCGCAGAGCCATGCCAGAGACCGACTACTGGTGCAATAGAACTAGGGCCCTGAAAGGGATGACCTGAACCCTAGAGAACAGTTCGCAGAACGGGGAGGATGGGCGGGCGGTAAGGAATCTATCACTAACTAATGTCTCTTACAGATATATCGTTACACAAGTAAGTAACTTGTGCATCTGAAAGAGACACGTTAGTGATAGATTCCTTACCTTAGAATACATACCCAAGCAATACCATCCCCGGTGGTGGGTCTGCGAAGTGAAATCACACCAGAAAGTCACGGAGAACCGACCGGCCAAAGAAGCCGTCTCTCCGGACTTGACTGTCAAGGCAATAGTGCTTTGTGAAAGTATGCAACGAGGCCCAAGTGGCCGCCTGACAGATGTCTTGCAGGGGGACACCGCGTCCCAATGCTGTAGTAGCTGCTGTCGCCCTGGTAGAATGGGCGCGCAGCCCAACCGGAGGTTCCTTTTTAGCCAGAGAGTAACAGGCTTTAATGCACAAGACAACCCATCGTGAGATAGTACTCTTGTGCACAGCCCGGCCTTTCTTGGCGCCCACGTAGCCAACAAAGTGCTGGTCATCCACCCGGAACTGCTGTGTGCGGTTGAGATAGAACGAAAGTGCACGTTTTGGGTCCAGACGATGGAGCCTCTCCTCTTCTCTTGAAGGGTGCGGAGGCGGAAAGAAAGTGGGCAGAGTCACAGTTTGCCCGAGATGAAAGGCAGAGACTACTTTTGGTAGAAAGGAGGGACGTGGTCGAAGAACCACCTTGTCCGGATGAACCGCCAGGAAAGGAGGTTTACAGGAAAGAGCTTGGAGCCCACTCACCCGCCGAGCGGAAGTGATGGCCACCAGGAACACAGTTTTCAAAGTTAATAACTGCAAAGGACAGTTATGAAGAGGCTCAAAGGGAGCGCACATCAAGTATGTGAGAACCAGGTTCAAGTCCCACCGAGGCATGACAAAAGGAACAGGAGGGAAAAGGTGAGTAATGCCTTTAGAGAAATCTGTTAACAGGGGACTTGAAAAGAGAGGGCTGATCAGGCAGCCTAAGAAAGGCTGAAAGAGCAGAAAGGTAGCCCTTGATAGTGCCCAGAGCAGAGCCCTGCTGGGCCAAAGAGAGAAGGAACAAGAGGATGTCAGAAAGAGGGGCAGCAAGAGGATCTACAGCTTTTGCTGCACACCATGCCACAAATTTGTTCCACCGACAGGCGTATACCGTTTTAGTGGAGGGACGCCTGGCTGCCAGAATCACATTACAGACTTCAGGAGGCAAGTCAAATGGAATCAGCTGTCGCCGCTCAATCTCCACGCAAGGAGGTGGAGGCTGGACAGGTTCGGGTGGAGGACCGTCCCCTGGTGCTGCGACAGGAGATCCTCCCGAAGAGGCAGCCGGATCGGGGGATCCACGCTCATACTGAGTAGCTCGGGATACCAAACTCTTCGAGCCCAGTCCGGCGCCACAAGAATGACTTGGGCCCGGTCGCGTCTGATCTTCAGCACTCTGGGTAGAAGTGGTATAGGCGGAAAGGCGTACAATAGACCGGAACTCCACTCGCGACGAAAAGCGTCGCCGAGCGAGTGCCGCCTTGGAAACTCCAACGCGCAGAACTGCCGTTCTCTTCGGTGGCGAATAGATCTAACCAAGGCTCTCCCCACTGTTGAAAGAGACCTTGTGCCACCTCCGAGTGAAGACGCCATTCGTGATCCAACACGCACCTGCGGCTGAGTTTGTCCGCCCTGGCGTTTAGGGTACCTGCCAGGTGTTGAACCGCCAAGGAAATGCCTTGACGTTCCAGCCACGTCCAGAGACGTAGAGCCTCCTGACAAAGGGTCCACGACCCCACCCCGCCCTGCTTGTTGCAGTACCACATGGCGGTGGTGTTGTCCGTGAACACCTGCACTACTCTCCCCTTGACAGAGGGAAGGAATGCTTTCAGTGCAAGTAGGATCGCCCTGAGCTCCAAAAGGTTGATATGGAGCTTGGACTCCGCCGGAGACCAGAGGCCTCTGATCTCCGCCTCTCCCATGTGGCCGCCCCATCCCAGGAGGGACGCGTCAGTCACCACTGTGTGGTCCGGTTGGGGAAGGGAGAGGGATCTGCCGCTGACCCAACGCTGGTCCGTGAGCCACCACTGCAAGTCCTGTGCAGTGCCCTCCGAGATGTGGACGTAATCGGACAGATTCCCCGGATGCTGCGTCCACTGGAACTTCAGGTCCCACTGCAGAGCCCGCATATGCCATCTGGCATGATTGATCAGCAGGATGCAGGAGGCCATGAGGCCCAGTAGCCTCAGGGTCTTCCTGACCGACACCCAGGGCCGAAAGATCGGAATCATAGCCCGAATGTCCGGACTCGCTGTTCGGGAGGATAAACCCGGAACTGCGCCGTGTCCAAAACCGCTCCGATGAAGAGGAGCTTTTGAGAGGGAATCAGGTGTGACTTCGGCACATTGATGGAAAACTCCAGCAAATGCAGGAGGTCGGCGGTAGTCTGGAGGTGGGAGACGACTGCCTGGGGCGATCCCGCCTTCAACAACCAGTCGTCGAGATAGGGGAAGACTGAAACCCCCGATCTGCGCAGATGAGCTGCGACCACCGCCATCACTTTTGTGAACACCCGAGGGGCGCTGGTAAGGCCGAAAGGGAGCACGGTGAACTGAAAGTGCTCGTGGCCTACCGTGAACCGTAGGTAACACCGGTGGGCAGGCAGGATGGGAATATGAAAATAAGCATCCTGCAAGTCCAACGCTACCAGCCAGTCTTGCGGGTCTAGGGCAGACAAGACCTGAGCAAGCGTGAGCATCTTGAACTTCTCCTTCCTGAGGAAGCGATTGACGTTCCGGAGGTCTAAGATAGGACGCAGACCTTTGTCCTTCTTCGGAACCACGAAGTAGTGGGAGTAACAACTACGACCTACTTCTGGCGTCGGAACGCGCTCGATGGCCCCCTTGGCTAAGAGGGCCGCGACTTCCTGCTGGAGAAGTGCCAAGTGATCCCCCGACATGCGGTGGCACTGAGGTGGCATGGCTGGAGGGGTAGACTCGAAGGGGAGGGAGTAGCCCCTTCGGACTATCTGCAGAACCCACCTGTCTGAAGTGATGGTGCGCCAGTGGGGGAGGTGATGGCGAATCCTGCCACCCACTGGCGTCTGGTGGGCCTGAAAGACCGGACTAGGAAGGTTTGGAGGCAGCGGGGGCGGTGGTGGACTGACCCGCCAGCTGGCCCCGTGACCCACCTCGGCGGGCCCCCCGACCTCGGCCACGCTGAGACTGCTGCTGTGCAGGCCGGCGGCTCTGAAAGGAACGTGTTTGGACGCCTCGACCCTGCCCTCTAAAGGAGCGAAAAGCAGACCCCGTGGGAGTGCGTGTGGTGGCGAGACCTAAGGACTGGGCCGTAGCCCGAGAGTCCTTAAAGCGTTCCAGGGCACTATCCGCCTTGTCACCAAACAGGCGTGTGCCATCAAAAGGCATGTCCAACAGGGTGTTTTGGACATCCCCGGAGAAGCCAGTGGTTCTGAGCCAAGCGTAACGACGGAGCGCCACCGTTGTGGAAAGCGCCTTGCCGAGGGAATCTGCTGTGTCAAGTCCACAACGGATGGTGAATTTTGCAGCATCTCTCCCCTATGTAACAGCCTGGGAGAGCACCGCCCGAGCCTCCACCGGGCACTGAGGAAGCACCTGTGCCACGGTGTCCCATACGAAATGTGAATAGCGGCCCAACAGGCACGCTGTATTCACCGCCCGCAACCCTGAACTGGCAGAAGTGAAGATCTTTTTTCCAAACTGCTCCAGTTTCTTAGAATCCTTGTCCGGGGGAGCAGAAGGGAATGCGCTCGGAGAGGCAGAGGCCTGGACAACCAGACTCTCAGGTGTTGCGTGAGGAAGCTGGGGTCGCCCGGCGCCGGGCGATGACGGCGTGCCACCCCCTTATCCACAGGAACCCCTGTGTTAGGCTTGCCCCAGGTGCTCAATAGGACATCAGTGAGTGCCTCATTGAAGGGCTGCAGCGGCTCCGCAGAGGAGGACGCTGGCTGCAGCACCTCAGTCAGAAGATTCGTTCTGATAGGCACAGAAGGGAGCTCAAGGTTATGAGCCTGAGCCGCCCTACGCAGCACCACTGAAAAAGTCCCCACCTCCTCCGTAGCCACGGAAGAAGGGGACAGTGTGACAGGGTGTGGAGAGAAATCCAGATCCACAGGACCCTCCAGGTCTTCTTCCCATTCAGGCTTGTTCTCGCATTGAGCTGCAAGAGGGTCCTCAGACCCCTCCCAGTACTCTCCTTCAGCTACCGGTGTTGGAAGAGGCCGGTAAGGACAAGGTGCCCGGTGAAATGTGAGCAACTCTGTACCAAGAATTGGAATTGGGGGGTAAGAGACCAATTCTGGTTCAAGGCCGGATCCAGCGTCGAGGCCGGCGGCGCCGCAGGGTACTTTGCCGGCGTAGCAGAGGCCAAAGGCGGCGGCACGTGGGCAGACCCACCCAACGGGTCCGTGGGGCCCGAAGGCGCTCCGGAGGGACCCGATGGGCCAAACAAACGGCCCATGGCCGACAGGAAGACCTGTATCTCATCCGACGTTGCGTGCGGGCCCGGAAAGGACGGGTAGGCCGCAGGCAACGACAGGGGCTCCAGCGGAGCCGCGGGGGAGTGACCCCCCGCCCCCTCCACCGCGTCCTGGGACCGGTGAGGGGTAGAAGACGAATGACATCGCTTCTTTGATTTTTTTATGGCGCCGTGACTTACCTGTCCCAGAGTCCGACGAGCGAAGGAAACGGCTTCACGACCGGTCTCTCGACCTCCCATGGGAGCGGGACCTTGATCGACGCGGAGCCGACTGCTGGGCCTCAACAACTTTCGGGAACGCTCCCAGCAAAAGCTTTCGGCGCCATGGCCCGGCAATCGGGGCATGCCTCGGGGTCATGGGCGTGCCCCAAGCAGAAGAGACACGTCGTGCGGGTCCGCTACCGACTTGTTGCGACGGCAGGCCTTACAGGATTTAAACCCGGGCATCCCTACTGCACCAGAGTCGATTACTCGACAATCAATTACCAAGTTAAAACTTTTAACTAGGGGTACTGCTCTCTCTTGGATCTGCGCTGCTGGCGCGGAAAAAGAAAGAACTGACGTCAGCGCACGTGGGCGCGTCTAAATAGCTCCCATGACGTCATCTCGGCGACCACGACGCCAGCGACGTACGCGGAGCAGTACGACGACGCCTACCGACGCGCAGGGGTATTGCTGACGAAAAACCTTCCGGATCCAGTCTGACGCCTGGGGATATTCTAAGGTAAGGAATCTATCACTAACGTGTCTCTTTCAGATAGAACACTCAAGACACACTTGATGCTCTCAAATGACAATTTCTCTTCAGTCTATGATCTCTTTGGCCATTTGTTTGTAAAGGGCTGGAAGATGCTGCATAAGATCGTCCTTCTACGCCCAATGACTTCTGTCATAACTACTTAAAGACCCACAGAATTTGCAATTCTGCATTGATCTGTAGCCCCTATGGCTCCTCTTTTTCCTGCTGTTTTAACCTTTTTGATTTCTGGAGGCAATGTATCACTGTACAAGTGTATAGTTCCCGGCAATGTTCACAACTAACAAGGACTTGTGCACATGTCCACTGATACACAGAGGGTCTTTAGGCGCTGGCTTAAGCTTCTTTTCCACTCTTGTTGTCACCATTCTAGCTTTTAGAGGCCGTCAGAAGTTATCCATGGAAAACTTCACCATACTTATAAGCATGTGTAGAAATTGTGTTGTTTTTATACTTTTGACAGTGTCTCAATGAGGAAGTCATCCCCCTCTTCCACTACATTCACTGCGACCTTGTGATGTGCTGCTGTCCTTACAATAACCAAATGATATGTGGTGGTGACATCTGGTAGGGAGGCTTTCACTGCATAGGGTATCTGAGGCTATGTCATTGTGAGTGTCTACCCTATAGTCGTTTTACACCTCACCTTGCCGATCAGCTGGTTTGGGCTCTAGGTATATTGGTGATGGATGATATAAGGGTTCCACATCTGAACCAAGTGTATGAACTTTGGCGACATTCATGGTTGAAAGGTAGATGAAATGGCTGGCTTCTTTTAATTAGGGATTGGAAAATTCCTAATATGCTTGGAAATTTCCTTACCTTACAGAGTATTTGAGCTGGGCGCCGAAGTTTTATGGGGCTTCAAAGTCGATTTCGTCATTGAAGTACTTTCAACACTATCTCTGCCATGAGATTCTTCTTGGTTTCAAGATTCCTCTCCGCTTTGAAAATCTGGACTGCTAGGTTGGCATTACTCAGATGCCAACTGTGGTTTTCAGCACTAACAGTGTGGGTGGTGCCTTTCTGGCACCTATTTTTCAGATAAGGCATGACAGTCTCAGGGTTGTTTCTTTCCATGAACTAGGGACTCCTGTCGAGGCATACCCCCAGAGGGAAGTCCGCTATTTTGCGCTATTTTGAGGCCTTGGAGTAGACCCCAGAGACAAGAAGTGTAGTCTCTGTCCTGGGAGTGGGCTTTGACAAGTCAGGCTTTTTGGGAGTTCTAGAAATAGGACTCCACTCGCTTTGTTCCTTCGGTGTACTGGATGGTCCTCCCCGATTGTCGTCAGATTGGAAGCCCTCAGCCACCACTCCAGAGTGAGACTCTGAAGTCCTGGGGCTGTATTTTGTAATAGTGCACCCAACCTACTGTCCAGTCAGTGCCGGATTGCCTTTTTAGACTGAAAGGCATTACACTTAGAGCAGACAGTCTCTTTGTGGTCCCATGGTAAACAAATGTTCGATTAGAAACTCTTTGCTGGTCTGACCACTGGAACTTGCTTTTGCAAGTGTGGCAAAACGTTAAATGCTCTCCATACATTCCCCACAACCTAATCACTCTAATATGACCTGCGCCGTAGTGCTAGACTTGACGGATGTCAGCAGGGTTGGTGTTAATTATGTTGTTTGATGTAGTCTTCAGTGCCATACATTTCTCTAGTTGTGCAGCATAGAAAATGTCCATGTTTTTGATTGACTAAGCACTTGAATTACGTACAAGCCAAACACAATCTGAGATGGAATCTGTGTTCTGGTGCAAGGTGAGTTTCAGGGAGGTACTATGTGTTACCTCAAAACTGAAATGCCTTCTTTAACCATATTTCATTCAACACTAGGTGGCAAGAGTTTGCACAGAGTGAGATCTACAGCTACATATGCTGCACACCTAGAAGTTATTCTGCTTGTTGATGAAGTATGAAATGATATACCATGACTGTCACATAGGCCATATGTTTAGTGACTTTTAACTAAATTGGAACAGAGGTACAAGGGCATAGATCTCTCATAAATGGGTGCCAATTTCCTTCCACAAGAGAATAAAAAATTGCATCCTGCCTCTCACTAGTGTGCTGTGTAGAGGTGGCACTGAACAGAGATATTGTTTACTTGGTGAAAGGTTTTTGTAATGGCTGAAGTCATAATTATTCCTAAGCTGAAACGACCTTGCGGACATCTGGTTAAGTGAAAAACTGTTTGCCTTTGTAATGTGCAACCTTCTGGTAGGTCTCCAACTGACACTTGATTGCAGAAGATCTTTTCTGTTCAAAGCCCAGTTTTCTTACCACTTCGTATTTGCTTTTAATCCTCTCAAGTCCCTCATCTGAAAGAGGTCCAATAAACCTTAGTACTCGAGGAGGTCACAGATGTTGAGTAGCTGCACCTTTTGTCCAAAACAGAAAACCCTACTCCAGAAGTGCAGTCACAAAACCACACTGTTAAGAGACCCATTGAAGACCTTAGTCCTTGTCAAACAGGTTCCCCATCCTACTAGAGATGCATCCGTTGTCAGATAGAGGTGTGGTCCTTCTGGTTGCCACACCTGATCTCTGAAGATGTTCTCTTTCTATCCATCATCTCAAAGCCTTCTTCATGACTGGTCTTGGACTACATGGTCCCATCCTACATGCACTTGCTGCCCCTGTTCACCCAAATGGTCCTGAATCAGCCTCATTCGGCACCGGCAATGTGGTATCCACTGAATGCAGCGGGCATTAGTTCCAGCAGTGCTTTGAGTATTCTCACTGATTCATTTTGTCTTTTTCGCAAAACAGTCGCCTATTTCTTTCGTCTATGGCCTCCTTCCAGCAAAGGCTACACCCATCACTCTGTCATTATCCTTGCTCCCAGAAACACTAGATCTTTGCCAAATTAGATTTCTTTTTGTTGATGACTAACCCTAGCCTTAGAAGTACTTCCATCATACAAATTGGTCATACTTTCTTTCTGAAAGTTGCCCACCTTTATGAGCCAGTCGTCTAGGTATGGGTATACCAACCATCCTTGCCTTCTTATGTATGCCACGATCGGGCCACGCACTTCGTGAAGACTAGAGGAGCTGCCTGAGGCTGAATGAAAGGGCTTTGAATTGGCAACTGTGTCCTTCTACCAGAAAACGCAGGTACGTTCTGAGTTTCTTGTGTATTAATACATTGAAATGAGCATCTTCCAAGTCTATTGATGACAAAAAAAATAAATAATATCGACTCACTTTATATAGGGCAGAATCCCTTGCAATGTTACCATCCTGAAACTCTGCTTTCTTATCAACTTGTTTAACACTCTCAAATCCAATATTGGTCACCAATCTCCTCCTCTGTTCAATATGAGAAAGAACCTCGAGTAGGCCATGTTCCTCTCCTCTAAAAGCACTCTCTCAATAGCTTCCCTCGTTAAACTTTACCAATGTTTTTTTTATTCCTGCAACTTTTTGTGTCTTTCTGAGATTCGTAGTAAAGACGGTGGTTCCTCCAGAAATTCTAGAGTATTCCCCTGCTTCACAACATCGAGGACCCACCCGTCCTTTCTTATTTGCTCCAATCCTTCTTTAAAAATTGCATTCTTCTTCTCACTGGCGGATGGATCTGAAAGGGAATGCTGACTGTAATATCAAGTTCTTCCTCCTTTCGTCTTGAATTTAGAGGGCTGACTGCCTCTCCGTTGCCTGTCCCATCTTTAACTGTCCTCTCATTGTCTATGCTGACCATATGCTCCAATACTGCCTATAGGATAGTAAAAGTGTTCCTTGTTGATTCTGACTTTGCCTTTGATATGGTCTCCTGAAACCTCTATGTTGTTCTCTATTCTACAGAATTCCTAACGACTGAGCGGTGTATGTGTCTGCTTTAATTGCTTGTAATGCTTCATCTACCTTCTTTCCAAAAACATTATTCCCAGAAAACAGCATGTCCATCACACAAGACTGAACCTCTGGTAAGAAGGATGTACTTTTGAGCCAGCCATACCTCCTTGTTACTGTGGATCCCAATTTGCCTACATGCACAGGAAGATGGATCCATCACTGCATTAATCAATGAAGATTAAGCTTGCACACTGTCCTATAATATTGCTCTTGCCTTCTCCATAGTCTCCCCAGGCAGCTTTTCTATAAATTGCATCATGTCACTCCATAGCTGCCTGTCAAACTTTGCAACAATTGCCAATAAATTCATCGATAGCCAACACATCCATCCTTCCTTATCAGTAGGTGCCGAACAAGGAGTCAATGGATTCCTAGATCTTCTCTGTGCTGCGGGCGAAATTGCGGAATCTGTTTTTACTTGATTCAAGATGCAGCCTGCCACCAAGTCTGTTGCCATGTATTTCTTTTCTATCATTGCCGAATTCACAGATGCCGTAGCTGAATTTTGCATCAGAGTTAGACCCTCTTCCCATAGATGATCTAACAAAGGGATAGAACGTGCACTTCTCTGAGAATCCTCGAAAATCCTCTTTAAAATCAAAAAGGAAAAACGTATTTTTTACTGCAGATGTTGGTAAACTATATTGATTAAGATGAGGATGAATATGGTACTCAATATGATCATTAGGATTATCGGAGTCAGAAACCTAGACCATTAGTAGGGAGAAAAAGAAAGGGTGAATGGGTTCACCCATCCGAGAGGCTGGTGCAGCTTTGGTTCTTGGGCCTACGGTAGGATTTATAATGAACATCTATATTTGCAACATTGATCCTTCAGCGCCAACCAAATCTGCTCCGAATACACAGACGTAGCTGCCTACTGATTTGATAGTAATTTCAGCCACGGAAAAGATGTTTCCCTCAAGCCAGGTAAAAGCAAATCATTTATATACAGAGATTAAAGTTAGATATTCCTGGCAAGGTGGTGTACAGAGAGGTCAATAGCAAAGCTCAGAAATACAGGATACCATTCCAGTGCTTGATATTCCCTTTCTGTCCATGTAGGGACTGTCTATAGCTTTGCGGGAGACAGAAATACTGGACTGACTTGATACAACAAATGTTCAGTCTTAGGAATTGACCCCTTTGGCATAGAAGCAGGAGTGTCTAAAGCAAAAAATACATTCCTGTGGGCTGGCCTGGGGCTGCCATGTTCAGTGTGTCTAAAAAAGACAATGAATCCAAGAGGTGACAGCTTTGAATGCAACTGACGGTCATGTGGCACCCAATCAAATCCACCCCTATTGTCATCCCCAAAGGGATTCCCCATTGGTTCTAGAGAAACAATATTACTATGGAATGGCCTCCTGAGGTTCCTCAATCATCCTGGTGCTGATCTTTCTCGATACCCTAACAACTTATCAGCTCAGTGATGTAAAATCGAGCACAAACAGTGAAAATTCTTCTGTCAGTGCCAAAGGATCAGACAGCTTTGAGGCATCCCAGATCACCAAAAAACAGGAATGTGGTGTCAGAGGCTCAGATGGGACCGAGGGGGCCTTGGCGGCCAAACAACTACCAGTCAGGAAAACTGGGCAGTGACAAACGGAATGCAGTTTGGCTACTTTGCTGGTGCGGGGATGTAGACAGGGTCCTTATCTGCAAACCTACTTCGAAGGGGAATCCTGCTTAGATTTTGTTTAAGACCAAGGAGACTTGGTGTAGCAAGATAGTTTAGGGACAGATTATGAATGCTGGGGAGCAAGGCAGCGAAGTGCTTCCTCTGCCTGCCTCTGAAAGCCCTGCATCTCATTTTAGAGGAAAAAGAACGAAGGTAAAAAGGCCTCTATGCAACCAGACTATGCTATGGTGTGAATTAGTGTAGGATGTGTTGCAGTTAGCGGATCCTGTCAACACTGCCCTGCAATGCTGTGAACCGTTCTGGGGACACAGGGTGCAGGGAGTGCTGGCGACATGACCATGTCTGGTCTCACATGGGATGGGTTCGTCCATGAGCCCTGTGGCAGTCTCCCCAATAGCAATTGTGTTGAAGTCAAATGAAGCTTCTGTGGGGGGCGCAAGGGCTCCTTTCAGAAAGGAACCCTGCACATAGAGTCAAGAAGGTCTATGATGGCAGTATTACTGGAGGTGCTGTATGTAACTGCACTCAGCTGCCAAAATATAGGGGTTGGTTCCATCTACCAGGGACTTATTGCTGTAGTAGGAGAGTAGGGCTTTTTGAATGACATCCAGGAGTTCCTAAATGGTGCCTGGCCCCAAAAAAAAAAAACAGCTTCTGTTTTCCTCTGAGAGGGCACAATGGACATGTCTCCCCCGGAGCTACATCTCCCTCACACTTGTCACATGTTCAGCTGGAGATGGTGCAAAAAATAGGGAAGACCCTTGCTGGAAATGGCAAAAATGTGGACAAGATGGGAAAGGCCCTGATGAAGGTGGAGACTAGATTGAATACAATGGATAACAAGGTTCCCCCTGTATCCGATAGTCATATGAGCACTGTCATCTAGATGGAAGATAGTGAAGACACGAACTGTGAGCTTTTGAAAGATGACAAGCTACTGGTGAGCCATATTTGGGTATAAAGAGAACCACATATGCTATACCTTTCTGATTGTTACCAAACTTCCCTCAGGCGCCGAGGGATTAGATCTTCAAACATTTCTAATAGGAAGGCTGGAGAAGCAACATGGATTTACACAGCACAGTTCCATCTTGGACATTGTAGATATGACCATAATAAATATAAGGTGGGGCAGCAGATGAAGGGCACAGTGGTTCCACAATCATGGCACAGCTCAACAATGAGTTGGCATGGGAACATGTTCTGCAGAGGGGTTCAGAATAAAATAAGGGTCCTTATAAAAGACTCAGATCTTCACCTTTCTGGACATGAGCAGTGCTGCTGAGAAATGGAGGAAAGAATGAAGCAGTAAGAAAATGGCCTTCGAGCTATTGCAGAGATATTGTTCCCTGACTAATTTCGAATCATATGTGATGACAAGCAGTATCTCTTTTTGGTCCCAGAAGCAGCCCAAAGCCCTTTTGGAGAAGTATCAAGAATAGAGACTTGATGATGAGGGGGCAGTATCTGGATGCACCTATGAGTCATGGAGATATGTATGTCTGAGGTTTTGTCCCCCCCCCAGTCCCCCCCCAAGCTGGTTGAATGCCCTTTGCTTGGTGTGTGTCAATAATACTGAATCTTGTTTCATAGCTGTGTGTTAAGTTGGGACGCGACAGTTGGAAATAGAGTGTAAAGAAATTTCAGGACTGGTGGAAATAGCCTGAAAAAAACTTTGTAGATGTGCTTTATATGAATTTCTTTTTTGTTCATAACCGTTTCAATTTATAACCATTGTTGCGAATTGCCCCATCCATTGAGCCTGGTACTTATTTCCAAGATCAATAAAGATATATACTTAAAAAAGGGAAAATTAACCTTGTAAAATATATAGTTTAAAAAAAATAAGGGGTCTCCCTGAAAAAGAGGCAGCAACAGTGTTCCCTTTTTTTAAATTTTTTTTTTTTTTTTAGATGTTCTGCAAAGCTCTTACCCTATCACAAGGTCCTTTTTTCAGTTCTTTCACTGGGTCAAGTCACTTTTCATTATCTTTACAGTAGCTCATGTTCTCTTCCTTGAAAGTAACTAGCAGACTCAGCCTTAGTTCAAATCCCCACTGTTAAACACTCCCCATTGTTAATTCTCTCCCCAACATATCTCCCATTCCCCTCCTTCCGGTTAACCTATCTCAGTCTTTACTTTTCATGTAATGCTCCCTTATTGTATCTCCTCTTCCAGTCACACTTGTTCATGGCCACTCCTAGTTTAGTAACTGTCCTCCCACTTTGCTTTTCCATTTTCTGTCACCCTAACTGATGGGCTTTCAGCTCCCAGTGACTGCCTAAAAGACATCCCCCATTTCACCTCGTATGGTCTCTCCACTATCTGTAAACCCTACTCTTTTTGTCTGCTGCACAGTTACTGGTACCATCCCTGTAATGGACCCTCTCGTTCCCGTCACATACTCTCAATTGCCTTCCAGTTTCCTTCCTTATTGTGTTTCTCATTTTTTGTAACTCACCACAAGGACATTTCCCCTTCCCAAGCACTCTGCACTTCTCTAACTTCTCTGCTGCCCTCCCTTCCTTTCACCCTCTCCTATGGTCTCTTCCCTTTCTTTGACACTCCCCGAGGATCTCCAATGTTCCGGTTACTCCCATGGCGCCTCTACATTCAGTAATCATTCCTTTTTGGCTACTGCTGAACTTTTAACCCTACTCATAGGGATCCTCCCAGAAACCTCTCTATGGCTTTGTCTTTTTCATTTAACTATTCCCCCCCTGTGCTGCCTTCCTTATTTTAACCCTTCTCCATGGCTTCTCAAAGGCCTCTAAACCTCCCTTCAAAGCCAAATGTGTTCTTTTAATCCAGGCTTAGAGTCACTTTCTAAAAACCCTTTCCTATGGATCTGTCGCCCTTCTTTAAACCGTTCAATATCCTCCTTCTTCTAACATTATTCCATTGCCTCACCACTTTCTGTAACCTCTTCCCATACATAGCTTCTCTTGTAACCATTCCCATCAGTCTTTCTTTCATCTTCTTTGAATTCTTTCCCTTAGCTGCAGATGACCCATGCCTACTTCACTCGGTCCTTCCTTATAAGGTAACCTTCTCTTATCTTTCCCTTACCGATCTTCATCTGAAAGTTGTTGAACGAGTGCTCGTTGATGTACTTCATCTGCTCCATGAGTCGCATGGCGTAGTCAGCCAGTGCCGTTATGTGGGACCTGCCTTCTTTGTCATATGTTGTGTCATTCAGGCCAGACGCTGCCATGTACGTGCTTCCAATAGTTTTGATCTTCTCCAACTGCCGGAACTTTTCCTCACTGATAATCTGAGGGAAGAAACAGCATTGACGACAGTAATAGGAAAGCCAACTCACCAGTCAAGTGTTCTTCAATCTGGGACAAGTGCCCCAGCACAGTCCCATCCCACTGCTCATAAAAAGTACCTGCGTACAACTTGGATAGGGTACCAGACCTGGGCCTTGAATAGGGGACTTGACACACGCTTTGCAAAGGCATCCGCCCCATGTCTTGCCAAGGGCATCTGACACGTTTTGCAAAGGCTACCCAACCCATGCCTTGCAAAGGCCACCCAACCCATGCCTGGCAAAGGGCATCCTGACTGCGCTAACAGGCACCCCACCAACAGTTCCCAGGGGCACTACACTAGCATTTTTAAGGAGGACCCTTTCCCACCCCTCCCCACCACCACCTGATCAACTCCTCCTAGGGACGCCCAAACAAAATCTGATCAACTTCCTTTGAGACACTGGTCTGGGAGATGAGTTTCAAATTGATAACTCTTGGGGGCACAAAATTGATAGCTCCGGTGACACCCATTCGAAAGGCTCAGGGTAAAACAAATTGTCAGCTTAATAATTCAACAATACCCTACCCACATGGAACAAGCTACCTTTTTTTAACCCCAACTCAAAGTCCACAATGCCACACAGTACTCAAATGCACTCTAAAACGGTCTCAAATTATGCTCCATCACATCAGCACAACGCAATCCATTCAAGACACTTGGCTAAGGTACGAGAATAGTGATACTCTACAGTCCACAAGGACATCGCTTTCTTATCACTATTTACCTGAAGTCCACATTAATGACCTCTCCCTTCAGCCAAAGTTACCTCATCAAAGTCCGCAATGATCTCGTTCAACAGGCGAAGACACTCCACCCCTTCATTGTTCGCTTCCAGCTCTACGTAGAACTCTGAGAAGTTGCTGATTGAGGCAAACATGACTGCCACACATTCACAGGACTGGTAGTATAACTCGTCATTGCGCCGCTCACGTGCTAGGAAATGTGCAGCCACATCCTTGGGGAGGATGTTGTGTAGCAGACGCCGGTTGTAAGCTTGGAGATCCTCCATTTCTTCCTTCTCCCCAGTGGCCTATTGGGATGGAGAGGCAAAACATGATCAGGTTGTCATGCCACTGAAGGACAAGGCTTGTACTGTACCAACATGAAGAAAATTAGTGAGAAGGCTAACACACTGTAATTACACATCAACTTCTATGGCTGAATGGGTATGAATAAACTTATGGTTGACGCACTTTGAGAGGCATGAAGAGGCTCTTACACATGTGTATCCTTATCTGAAAATGCTCCTGTGGAAAAAGTATCCGACTGCCATTTATTTTTAAATGCGGATACACATTGTTTCATGAGATGTGAGCAGAATCCAGGCATGGATGTTTGCATCTGACCAACTCTCATTCAAGGGGTTGTAGAATCATATTTATTAGTTAATGTGCATAATACTCCAGGACCCAAAGATACAGGGGTAGATTATATAAAACATAGTATCTCATTCTACAGTTATCAATTAAGATATGCCACGAGGAATCAGAAACTTAGGAAGAGAAAAGCAGAGGAACAGTAGAATAACGAGTCTGAGAACATTAGAATAAAAAGTCGATATATAACATGCTCAGGGCAGGTAGATCTAGATGAAAGATTAGTTTAGGTATTGCCTCAAGAAGTGGATGGTTAGGTGCTTTTCACAGCTGCACATCAGTGTGAGAACACTCGCTTCAGGAGGTGCAGAGTTCCAGGCAGAGACTGCCCTTGCACCATGGAAGACCTGAAGTTGGGACTTTTAATATTAACTGCCCACTCCTTAGGCCTATTTCCCCACCGGATATGTTAAGAAGTTAAGGTAGGTTTGGACGGTCATGGTAGAAGGCACTCCTGCTTTGTACTTCCACGTCTGTATTCACTCACATTCATGGGGTGGGAAGCAGGCAGACCAGATGGGGGACACTTATTCATGGGGTGGTGTCTTGTCAGCCATGTACATGCTTATCTTAATAGATTCATTTAGTTTGAGAGGGAGAAGGTTTGGGGTCTCATGGCGTGCATGTGAAGTTCTGGACTCTCACTTATTCATGGGTTGGGAGGATCCCCTGGCTCTCCTGGCTTTGTAATAGCGAATCTGGACGCATTTAACTATCAATCTAGCACAACCTACTTTGGATACAGGTTGACCCTTGTGAGGCTTTGAGAAGGCCACAAAGAGTTAGTGTTAGACACAGAAAGGCTTATTTCTGTCAATGTAATACATGGGAGCAGATTGAACATCTAAAGTGTGCAGTGCTCTCTCTGCTACTGAGTCTGGTTGTGGACAAAAGACGGAGTTCAGTAGTCTGGTTAAGGTGGAAAGGGGAGACTACCTATGGAAGGAACCTAGGGTTGGTTCTCAGCACTACCCTGACCATAGGAGCTTGAATGAAAGGTTTATGTAATGTAAGTGCTTGCCTTTTATCAATGCGTCAGAGAGGTCATTGCAACCAGGAAAGGCACTTTCCAGGAGAAGTACTAGAGAGGCCAAGAATGGAGAGGTTTGAAAGGGGCGCCCATGAGTCTGATGATGACTATTTTTAGATTCAGCACCTGTGTGGGGGTATCCCTCGGGTTGATGACCCTCCATGAAGTCCTTGACTTCTGGTATGGGGACGAGTGAGGAACGTTCCCTGTTTTGCATGTAAGCTGGTTTGGCAGCTTAAGGGAGTATAGGCTAAGCCGGACTTCTGCAGATGAATTAAATAACATATGGTATTTTAGGCCTCAGGTTTTAAGAGGTCTAGGTGTTTAGGAATATATAGTGGACGAATATCTTCCGCTTGGCTCGTAACATGCTTGGGTAGTTGGTCTACAGGATTTTCGGAAGATGTCTGTGCATTCCTGTGGGAGACATAGGTAACCAAATTCTAGGACCTCAGATGCTCGATTGATTTGGTTGAGGTCCGGGTGCCAGATCTGACCTTGGTTCCTAGTGAGAAGGTCTGGCCTGCTGGGGATCTTTTTTTTGTGGACTGAAGCATTTCGAGGACTGCTGAATACTAGGGCTGTCTGGCCAAGGTAGGGGATACAAGAAAGAGAGTCAGACATCTGCAGCACCATGAATGGAAAAAGTGGGAGAGGCGGAAAGTGTGATCAAATATCCCTGACCAGTTTATCCAGTGTGTTGCCAAGGGACTCTGCATGTGGGTACCTGGATGCCAAGCTTTGGCATTTCACATTGTCAGAGGTGATGAATAGATCTATTTGTAAGGTGCCCTAGCGCTGGGAGTAGCTGCGGAGGAATTGTGGATGAAGTTTCCACTCGTGGACTTGTTGGTGCGTCCTGCTGAGCAAGTCTACAAGGTCATTGTCCACTCTGCATGAAGTGAAAGCGGTTGTGGAGTGCCAACTGCGAAACGGTCTGGACTAGGAAGGAGAGAGCAGGGAATGAGTGCCGCTCTGCTTTTATAGATAGTACACGGTGGTCATGTTGTAGGTCCTGGCTAAAACCGCTTTGCTCCGAATAAATGGAAAGAATGTTTTGAGGGTGTGGTGGATTGCTAGCAGCTTGAGGTAGTAGATGTTGGGCCCACACTCACTCTACAGTAGTGAGATGGAGTTGTGCTGTCCAGCCGGCTCGAGAGGCATCCGTGGTAATAGTAACTTGTGGGAAGGGATTTAGAAAAGGCCTGCCTTGCTGTTCCATCACTGCAGAAACTGTTGTACATTGGCCTTTACCAACACTAGATCCTCCAATGAACCCTCCGCTTATGACACTTTTGCAGAGAGACATTGTTGTAACAGGCGCTTGGGCAGCTGGGCTTGGGGTCCTATGGCGATGCATGAGGCCATCATGCAGAAGAGGCGCATAACAGTTTTGACTGGGAGGTAACAATTTGGCTGAAAAAGAGGCACTAGCTACTGAAAAGCCAAGGCCCTTTGTTGGCGGGGATAGGCCTTGCCTATGATTGAATTTAATGTTGATACTAGGAAGGATTTATATGTAAAGGTAATAAATGAGACTAGGCGGCATTGATGGTGAACCTGAGTCTGGAGAAGAGGGAGATGATAGTCTGGGTGTGCAATGAGCACAAGAGCTTTTCCTTGCACTCTCGATCAGCCAATCATCTAGGTGGTGGTAGACGTGCATGCCACCCCCTTAAATGTGTGGTGACCATTGCCAGACATTTATTTGATGAAGAACCTTTGCGCTGTGGTCACGCCGAAAGGCAGCACTTTGAACTGATAATGATGCCACTTACCAAGAAACGCAGGTAGTGTCAGTGGGCGGGATGGATGGGAATGTGGAGGTAGGCGTTGCTGATGTCTAACGTCATCATGAAGTCTCCTGCATGCAGCAGAGGGATGGTATCCTGTAAGGTTACCATGTGGAAGTGCTTACACAGGATGTACTGGTTGAGAGACCTGGGATGCAGGATGGGCCTGAGAGAGACATTCTTCGGGGTGAGGAAGTAGGTAGAGTAAACCCTTTTGCCATAATGTTTGCAGGGGGAGGGACTGCTTCTGTCGCTCCTCTTTGAAAGAGTTTTGGACCTCTTCCTCTAGAAGGCTGAGATGCTCTCTGCTGAGGCTGTGTTTGTGGGGTGGGATGTTGGGAGGGTGTGAGCGAAGATCTAGGCAGTAGCAGTGGTGAACCACTGCTAAGACCCACTGGTTGGATGTGATTTCCTGTCAAAGTGGGAGGAAATACTGGATTCTCCCTCCCACAGGCGTTGAGTGGTCAGGAGGGAGGAGGATGAGGAGTTGGAGGGAGTCCATGTTTGAAGGTAGAGGCCCCCTGGCCATAGCCCTCTGTGCCCCTACCCTTGTTGATATTGCGCCCCTGTAGGCACCCCTGCTGTAGCCTTGTGATATGTATTGATGGCAAGTCTGCTGCTGCCATCTCCGATAGGAAGAGGTAGACTCGGGAGAGATGTAGAAGTCTGGAGGGCACCCATGGCCTTGGCGGTGTTGGCGTCTTTTTTTCTTGAGTGTCTGTGCCTGAAAAGATGTTCCCCATCCAAGGGTAGGTTGAGGAGATGCTACTGGACTTCGGGATTAAAACTCGAAATGCAGAGTCACACGTAGCACCTGATTAAAAAGCTAGTACTGACACCATGAGTGGTGGTATCTGCAGCATCAAGGGAGCACAGGGTGGTGGCATTAGAAATGGTTTTAACCTCTGCCACTAGTTCCTTCCCCCACTGCTTAAACCGGTCTGCAGGTGTTTGCTCGTACATCTCATCCCAGTGTCATAACTGGAGAGCAAGCCGATTGAGTTACTGATTCTCCTGTGGGTGGTAGCACCTATCACCACTATATTTCCCTGCAGTATTGAGTTTCTTACTTTATCAGGCAGAGGGGCATCACACGTACCCTAAGAGTTAGCATGCTTATGCGCTGTGTGGACCACTTAGGAATCTGGAACAACCCTAATTCTGATGTATGGACCGTCGTTGGAGGAGGGTTTATATTTCTTTTACCCATCCTAGGTTCTACCACCCTGGCCTTGATTGGATACTTGAACGCATTCATGGCAGACTTCAGCATCAGGGCAAAGGGTCAATACTGATTTGCATATGGCTGGGTTTAAACTGGAATGGCATGGTGAGCAAAAAAACTATGGATTTAGGCCCAGATCTCTGTACTGGGGTGAATGTATGACATTGTTCTGCATTCTGTCCATCAATTGTTGTTTTTGCATTTGTCACACCGAGTGGGGCGGGTATGCCCAGACGTGGGTCCCGTGCTCTCCATGCCACTGGAGTCAAGCTATCCTGGCTGAAGAGGGGTGAAACCCCGAAACCGGTCCTAGGATGCTTGGTTCCAGTCCAGGGAGGACCTGGCCTGGCAGTTCGGGCTGGACTGTTCCCATTGGGCACAGGGTCAAGACTGATTTGCATATGGCTGGGTTTAAACTGCAATGGCATGGTGAGCAAAAAAACGATGGATTTAGGCCCAGATCTCTGTACTAGGGTGAATGTATGACATTGTTGTGCATTCTGTCCATCAATTGTTGTTTTTGCAGACTTCAGCATCCCCTTGGGCATAGGCAGAAATTGAACTGTCCGCTCCAATTTAGATATAGTCTTCACAAGGAAAATCATCATACTTTTCATAAAGGCTGTGCTACAGCCCTTTGAATAATGTCATGGTAGGTGGTTGTGCCATATGGAGGTGACGTCCTAGTTGGATAGTGGTCCAAGTTCGGATCCCCCAGGGGATTGACATCATAGACTTCCAACAGGTCATCAGTGGGCACTGAGTCAAATGGCGTGTTCTTGGGGGGCACTGAGATAAAAGGAGCTGCCCTGTCTATAAGTGGAGTGAGGGGAACCCTCTAGTAAGTATATAAGTGGTGAAGTGTGGGATGAAGGAGGAGGCCCAAATGGGATAGGGCTAGTGCCTTTGTGCTTGTGCTTCTTGCGTTTGGGCACTAGGGGAGGCTCCACGCAAGTTACAACTCAAAGGTAGGCTTCCGCTTGTGAGGCAAATCTCTTCTGGCTTTGGAGGCAGTCTTGTGGAAATCTTGCTGATGCTGGGATGGCTGAAGAGAAATATTTTCTCTTGTCCAATTTCTATTGAAGGGGTTGAAGGATAGGCTACTCTGAGTCTTTGGAGTACTGCCCTGAGAGCATCTTCGGCATCAACGGCTTTGGTGTCAATGCAGGCCTTGGATCGGATGTTGTCTTCAACGCCGATGGCTTAGGCACCAAGGGTGTATTGGGTCCACATGGGCTTTGGGCACCGATGGTGCCTTTGGCGTCGATGGCGGCTTTTAAGAGGAGGCTCTTTGGCACGGGCGTCAAGAGGATCTTGGGCCTCTGATGTGCCTTTGGGCTTGACGGGGTAATGCCCATGGATAGAGGTGGCATTGGCTATGAGGATTTCAGCTGGTGGTGACCGGTGCTATATGGCAGTGGGGCCCCAGAGGGATGAGTCTTTGTTGGAG
Source organism: Calotriton arnoldi (assembly GCA_963921515.1). NCBI lineage: Eukaryota > Metazoa > Chordata > Amphibia > Caudata > Salamandridae > Calotriton > Calotriton arnoldi. Next base: position 416,576 of record CAWUFW010013114.1, read on the forward strand.
GACTCAGTGCCTGATACCCCTGAGGGGGGTGCTCTGCCTCAACTCGAGGCCTTTTAAGAGGCCTGTGTGGTTCAACTTCAGCTGTTATAACTCTCCGTGATGAGGTCTTCACTCGAGTTCCAGAAGGCGTGGAGTCGCTGGGTGTCTGGAGGTTTTCGTGCCAAGAGCCGTGGAAGAAGACGGCCTCTGTCCTAGGTGATAGTTGCTGGAGAGGAAGGCCCAAGGGACCACCTTCTTTGACTTCGGGGAAAGACTGCTCCCTAAAGATGTTGGGGGTGTCCTCGGAAGCCTGCCTCTGCATCTTATGGCGTGCCTACCGTCTCTCCTGCCGATACTGAGGAGTCTTCTTCGAACATAAGGTCAAGCAGGCCTTGCACACCCGTGAGGCCTGAGGCCCTGCAGTGCAGGGAGTCTATGTGGATCGGTGTTTGGAAGGAAACAGTTGGAGGAAATGCTATGAAAGATGTCAGAGTCAAGGAATAGACCGGCTGGGCTGGAAAGCGTAGAACCAATCTAACATGGAGCCTGTGCCCATGTGCATTGCCAGCTAAGGGAGGAGTAAACATATACCTCGTGACTCAAAAAACCTCTTTGAAGAAAAACAACTTACAAATGTTTGAACCCAAAACTAGATAGCAGCAGTATGCAGAGCATGTACATCTTCAGCGACACATGCTATGGACTAGATGTTTCTAGTTATACTATGGGGACATCCAGTCCATGTGAACCAAGCTCTCACAGTAAGGAGCGTCAAGTATCTGAAGCGCACGGGGATTCAAGGGACGCCTCTGTTTCACACCAAACAACTGAGAACAGAGTCATACCAGTGCACTATACAAAAGCACAGGGAAAGAGGGGCTAAGATTCAAACCCAGGGGTAGCAACAGCTACACCTTGGGCTGCCATAGACACACTATAGAGCCTCAAAAGCTGCACATAGCTGGTGACTGCCTGGAGATGCACTGGCAGTGCGTGGCGGTTGGTGGCAACTAAAGCTACACCAAAAGGGTTACCAGAGCTGTACCTGCGATCTCCAAAGCCAGACAGGGGAAGCACAAAGAACTAACCCTTAGCTGCCAGTGCCAACATTTCAGTCGATAGTGTGTGCCAACCTCGTCACCAGAACCTCATTGGGGTCTCCTGGATGCTGGAAGGTGAGCAGCAAAACTGATTCATTATAGTGGTATACAAAGAGGGATGATATAAAGGAACCTCATTATTAATGAACCTTCCAACAACACCTACCTTTTGTACCTCAAACCTCTGACCCAGGGCCGGCCTTTAGCACTGGCGAGCTGGGCCCACGCTCAGGTCGTTTAAATTTGTTAGGGTGCAAGGAGCTGTCAGCATGCAGATCATGCAGCAGTCACCCTCTGAAATGGCTCCTGCAATTCAACCCACACTGTGTTTAATGATGCTATTTTCTTGTTCAGGCTTCAGATGCCCCATTGAAATCCTCTCGCCTTCACATCTCCTTAACAGTTACATCCTCTACCCCATCTCATCTACAGTTTAGCACTGGCAGGAAGAAGATGAGCCGAGGGTAATTCAGGTGAAAATGGGGGAGGACTAGCGAAGTGTGTGTCATCAGCCAAATCCTGCCCTGAATACAATAGCCTTCAGGCTCCCCTCCCTGACAAAGTTTACTTAGTAGAAGCAGCAAGGAAGAAAATGTTGAACAAGACTGCAGATAGCTGAGACAGAAGAGGTAGGACAGCAGACAGCCGGGCAGGAGGGTCTCTGTTGGAGCTGCTGAACCTCTATAAAACTACATTCTAATTATTGTTTTCTAAACGTGAAACATCTTACATATTTCTGGCCTTGTTTCAAATACAAAATGACTGTTATTCGATAACCAGTACTTTATTAAGTGAGCGGTTGTGGTGTTAAGACATCGTACCTGGGGAACCAGGTTCGAGACCCAGCATCAGGTTAACATCTCGTGATTCTGGGCTAATCACCCATGTTTAAATGAATCTCACCTTGTGTAATGTAACTGGTGCTCATGTAAAGCGGCCGAATTTGTGCTGTATAAAAATGTTGAGAAAAAGTTCTACCGTTTCTCTTTGCTTTCTAGTACTTGCACTTTAGTTTCTCCTCACCATAAGTAGAGGACTACAAGTACCAGGATAAAAAGAAAACATATATTTGCCAAGTTAATGAAGATAATGGTTTGCTCTTTGTCTAACTGAAGTTACAGGCTACAACTAGGATAAATAGCAGAGAATTAAGGGGCGCCAAATTCAGTTCTGCCCAGGGCGCTATCCGTACAGAGACTGGCCATGCTTTGACCACTCATCTGTTAATGCCACCCCACCCAACCCCTGCAAACCCATTTACCTGCAGCTTCCATAAAAAGTCTAGCCTTGCGGTGGACTCCACCTGCTGGGCATGGAGGTAAAGAGCTAGAGCAAATGCCATGAGGATCACAGGAGTCATGTACTTGAGCGCCACCTTGCTGCTCGCCATGCTGGAAGAGGACGGACAAGTCAGGACAAAGGGACACCACATGAATCCCACAACTAGGACTCACTTATATATCAAGCTCAACCAGAATATCCCATACCAAACCCACACCCAAGGCCACCTCCAGCGCACTAGAACCAAACTCACAGTAACAAAGTTATAGTTGAGCGCAACACCAACAGCTGAGCAAAACCCCAACACCAGAGCCCCCCCAATACTAAAAACACTATCAGGACCCCTCTTTACCAACAAGGTCATACACAGGAGACCACAAGTCTAAACTAAACTTGAAGACCAAAGTACCTAATCGCAACCAAGGTGCCTGAACATCAAAGCTAAAAACGCAGAACCCGTGCATGAAACTGACAGACATTTAATAAGCAAACCCACACCCAGAAAAATCACAATTCCAAACCCACAATAAAGGCACCCCAACACGAAACCCACACACCAATAGTCTGAGGCACCAAAACAACAAACAAACTCGCAACCAGAAAACTCCAACACCAAACTGAAGCACCCAAATTTCAAACCTAAAATTGAGGCACCCTACCACCATACCCACAATCGAGGTACCTCAGGATCAACCCACAATTAAAGCACACTTGCACCAAACCTACAACCAATGCCCCCAATATCAAACCTTCAATTGGGGACCCAAAATCCAAACCTAACATCAGAAACCCCAAGATTAAATCCATAAACAGTTCACTCCTACACCAAAGCCACAACAGTCCCAAGCAGAAAGCCCACAGCTGAAGACCAAACCACTAAGTCCAGAACCAATGTGCCCTAGTGTTGACATTGGAGCCCCTAAAACAAAACCCTCATCAAAGGACCTGGAACACCAAAACCACATATCAAGCACCACAATAAGAAAGCTACAATTAGAGAATTCCAACACCAACTCGAACGCGGAGGCATCTCAGAAACCGCCCCAAAATTATCCACACCAATTTCCAACTGGGTCCAGTATCACCAAACCCATAACCAGGTAAATCTCATGACCAAACACACCACCAGAGCACCCTAATATTAATCCAATAAACGGGGCACTACAAAAGTGAAAGTACAACTTAGACAATGCTACACAAAATTAGCAACCATGGCATCTATAACCAGAACAACCTAATTACCAAAGTCACAATTGAGGCACATGAACCCCACAATCATATCCCACACACAAAATCCACAATCAGAACACTACAACAATAAAACTGGAGCAATCCAACATCAAACTTAGAACTAAAGCACCCCATCACCAAAAACCAGCGCAAGAGGAACCTCAATACTGAACACACAACCAAGACTGTGAACACCAAACTCACAGTGGAGCCACCCCAATAACAAACCAGTCCTCCCCAAGTCACAATAAAACCAGAAGAGCACATCAACCCAAAAACACAACCAAAGTGCCCCAACATCAAATCTAAAATTAAGACACCCCAAAGCAAAGCCCAACAACTGAGGCTCTCCATGACCACACTCAGAACCACAGTACTGCAACGGAAAACTCACAAAACAGGCATCCCAACACTTAACTCACCAATGTAACCCTAGGACACCAAAAAGACAATCAGCATCACCAAACCTTTACTCAATGAAACCTGGTACCACAGCCAAAATACCAACCCACAGACAGAGCACCTCCAGCTCAAACAGAACAATCAAGGCACTTCAGGACCAAATAAAATAATCAAGGTACCCTCATCACCCACCACCACAACCAAAGCATCAAACCCACCACCAAATCACCCCATCCCCAAACGTACAAAAAGAGCCCAACAAATGTAGGACCACAACACCCCAAAGGCAAAACCACAAATCACAGTAGTCAGAAGAAGTGTGATTCTCGTGACTGCAGAGGAACACATGAGCAAACTATTGTGTTTTGCTGTTACCATTATGCAATGTGGAGAGGAGGGAGACATACAGACAGTGTGCAGACTGGAAAGGAAAGCAATGTTGATACACTTACCATTCACCGCTCTCCAAAGTCTGATTGAAAGTTGACCTGTAAAGAAAGAGCAAAGAAAAATGACCCAGGAGATGAGTGTCATAGGAAAAAGCAATCAAAACAGATGGAGATAAGACACATGCCTTAATTCACCAGTAAAAGGAACACAAACTGCATAGGATATTTGCCCCCGATCTAGCTGTATGAACTTGAAATAAGAAGCTGACTATTAAAAAGAGACGCTGAAGAGGACAAAATATCCACAGAATCTTTGCAACTTCAGTTCTGTAAAAAATCATTGCACATAAAATTAGGAATTCTAAAAGAGCAGATATAAAAAGCATTGGCAAAGCCAGCAAGTCTCGTCTATACAAGATCTATTGGCTTTGTTAATGTATTTTTTAAGCCATGTTGTCTAACTTTTGTACAAAAGGATTATTATATTATACAGTATTAAATCTCTCTATCGATCTAGGTCTCTATACATAGATATATATATATATATTCATTTCTATATTGTTTTCCCTTTAATAACTCCGAAACTACTGAACAAATATACACCAAATTACAAAAAGCACTCTTGCTGGACCAAGATCTAGCTTTCTGCCAAATTTGGTGTAATTCCATTCAGCGGTTCGGGCTGTAGTGTCTAAAAACTGCAAAATCCCCACTGACATTGCATGGGGAAAAAGCATTTTGAGAACCCCCCACCCCTTTCTCGGTCCATGCTTCACCAGTCACCCAAAAACTTTCTAGACTGCAGCTGAACTAACTTGTGTACTAGTTTTGAAAAAAAAAATATATATATATATATATAAATATATATATATATATATATATAGTAGTAAATATATATATACACATTCCCCCCACACCCCCAAAAGCCACTAATCAACCGCTGAACACTTTTCAGAGCGGGTGCATCCACACGTGCTAATGACTGCATGTCATAAATCCATACACAAACGTCTACAAGGAACAAAGAAGCACTCTGCGGGTTCACACAAATCCAATTTATTTGTAGGCAGACGTGTTGCGACAAAGAGGTCTTTCTCAATGCCAGTTTAAATGAATGGGCTGCAATCACCAGTTTTTATATGACCGTTAAACACTACCAATGGTTGATTAGATGTCGCAATCAACAGCAGACTATTTGGTTTTAACACTCTTTACCCAGCATGGAGCCATGATTATACATAGTTCACAGTTCACCAATTAACACAATTATGGTGCAGGTAGGCTCAGTGAGTCTTCAGTAGATATTCCAGCCACATTGTGCACAGGTCCCAGAATGCACTTCTCTTGATTGTGTGCATGCTGGTTACAGTCAGTACACTGTAAAGCAAGCGCACGTTACTAAACAAGCCCATTCATTTAAAATGGCATTGAGAAAGACCTCTTTATGTCGAAACAAGTCTACCTACAAATAAATTGGATTTGTGTGAACCAGCAGAGTGCTCCTCTGTTCCTTGTGGGTGGGAGGGTGTGTGTTTGGGTGTAAAATAATAATATATGTATGTTTATAATAACCTTTGCATAGTATAGCATAGTCTGGCCTGTCACTGTATAGTATGGCATGGTAAAGCCTGTAACTGTACAGTATGGTATAGAATGGTCCGTTCTTATTTAGTATGATATGGTTTGTCATTGTATAGTATGGTATGGTCTGTCATTGTAAAGTATGGTATGTATGGTATGGCCGGTCGTATAGTATGGCCAGTGCTTAGTTTGTGAAAGAATGACTACTGGTAGCTCTGCTCAGAAGCCTGCGGCCAGTGCAATTAAATGTTGTTAGCAGCATACTAAGGCTGGTAGACTTTAATCCACTAACCAGACACTCTCTGCCCCTTTTTCTCGCTCTTGTAGGTTCCTCCTTTCTCTCTTTGTGACGGTTTTGCACTTTGTCTTCCTTGGTCTTTCCCATCTCTGTGTTTTTTTTATCTCTTACACTCAGGAAATATCTGATGTGGAAAAAAGTGTTGGTCCCAAAAAATAAGTGCTGGTGCCACCCACCAGCAACCACCGGCTTAAACTAAGCACTGGGCATGTTTGGTCATTGTTTAGAATGGTATGGTATAGCCCGTCATTGTATAGTATGGTATGGCCTGTCATTGTATAGTGCGGTACGGTATGACTTGTCATTGTATAGTATGGTATGGCCTGTTACTATATGGTATGAGATGGCATGGCCTTCTCGTTCTATAGAATGGTATGGCCTGACATTGTATTGAATAGTATTATATGGTAGAATCTGTCATTGTATAGTATGATATGTCATTGTACAGTATGGTCTGGAATGTCCCGTCTTTGTATAGTATGCTATGGTCTGTCATTGTAAGGCATGGTATGGTATGGAGTGGCCAGGCGTATTTTGTGGAGTGGTATGATATGGCCTGTCACTGTAAAGCATGGCATGGCTTGTCATGTATAGTATGGTATGGCCTATCACTGAACGGTATGGGATGACCTTGCACTGGATAGTATAGTATGGTATGGTATGGTCTATCATTGATAGTATGGTATGGCCTGTCACTGAATAGTATGGTGTGACCGGTCAATGTATAGCAGGGTATGGCCTGTCATTGTATACTATGGTATGGTATGGCATGTTATTGTATAGTATGGGGTGGTTAGTCACTGTATAGTGTGGAATGGTATGATATGTGTTGTCACTGTATAGCATGGCATGGTCTACATGTACAGTATAGTATGGTATGGCCTGTCATTGTATGGTGGAGTATGGCCGGTCATTGAATGGTATGGTTTGGCTTGTCACTGTATAGTATGGTACGGTGTGATCTGTCATTTTATAGTATGGAATGGCCTGTCATGAAATTAAATGAAATTTATGAAGTGTGTGACTTCCTGGGGGCGCCTTGGCGCTGCCGCTACCCAAGGATATGAGAGAGGGGAACCAAAGTTTGTAGGTGGCCTAACAAGATCAAAAGTGACTACTGGCAGATCAACCAAGTTTTTAAAGCTTTCCTGAACTGGCGCAGTTCTGTTGTTTCCTTAAGTTTAAGAGGGATGGGTATTCCAATGTTTGGCAGTGCAGATGACAAAGCTTCTACCTCCCCAATGGCATTTCCTGTATTTAGGGACAATTACATTTTTGGATGCAGCCGACTGCAAGGACCTGGATGGTATGTACCAGCAGAAGATGCACTTTAGATAGTCAGGGCCCGAGTGGTGGAGTGCTTTGAAGGCAATACATAATGCATTGAAAACAATGCGCTTCTTTATGGGCAACCAATGTAGTTCTTTTAGAGCTCGTGAAAACGTCTGATGCTTGGGGATTTCTAGCAGGCACGAGTGGCAGGATTTTGCAGGATCTGCAGTATTTTAGAAGTCTTTGTTGCATATTGGTGTACAGTGCATTGCAGTAATCCAATTTCGATAGTACAAGAGCCGTGACTAAGGTCTTCTGCAGCTCCTTAGGGATAAATGGAAGTATTTTTCTAAGCATCTTCAGAATATAAAAAACAGATTATGTGAATGAATTAACTTGATTTTCAAAGGTTAACCGATTGTCTGAAAGTATGTGATGGAGCAAGGTAAAAGAGAAAAGTTTGAACCCCCTAATATTAACAATAATAATTAATACAATTGTTCGTTTCAGTGAAATAACCAACAACGTATGTTTTCTTTATAAGTGTTTTTGGTAACATGCGGTATCTGTGCAAACTAATCAACTTACAATTGGTAATGTGAATAACGCTAACATAATGATTTGCGTACTAATTCGAATAATATTGCATGATTTGTGCTATGTAGTAAGTTGTATGGTGGCACAAGAAAGTGGTTGGTAAGTAAGAAGTAGCTTTATATGTCGCTTTTGCTAGGTAACACATAACTGGGGTACGTAGAATGACGGGAGGGAAACGAAAAGGCTTATTTTCTTTATTCTTAACTATTTTCTGTTTATTTCTATGATAGTTCGCTCAGGCCTGCTAGGCCGTGCTATAAAAATGGCTGCTGAGGCAAACAGGCTAGAATGCGCTTGCGCAAGATGGCTTCCAAGCGGAAGAAAAAGCTGTGAACGAATGCATCACGTGGTTATTTCCAAAGCCATTAGGATGGAAGAGGGATCAAGGTTGTGATGACCTTATTACACGAGCGTGTGCCAAAGGGGGACTTAGCGAACGAGTGCGAGAACCAGCAGTGCATTCGTGAATGGACAATGAACTGTATAAAGTATCGGAAAGAAGATACAAATAAAGACTGTCAATTGGATTGGTAATGTCCTGAACCCGTGAGAAAGGACAAAGTTATGAACATTCTTTGGAACTGGTTTGAGCAAGGAGGGTAATAATGAGATGTATGCCACCCCTCAAATGGACCAATTAGAGTGAATCTCGCCCCCAAAATGTAACATTTCTGTTTAGTAAGCTAGTATTAGGGTATAAGAGGACCTACTCTTAAGTAGGAGGAGCGTTGTTTTTACATATTTTTATTGAGCACTGGACGCTGACGCTGGAGAAGCCGCTGCTATTTTTCTATACGCCTTTATATTTTAATACGATTAATCTTTTACTCATAATTCTGATTGAGAAAGAACGAGAGTGTGGCGGAAACCCTATATAGGTGGTCCGTTGAGGAGGCCTGTTTTGTAGGACAGACAGTCAGTTTTTGGGAGTTCTATGCTGAGATCTGAATTTAACTGCTGTGACGAACTTTATTCTTCCATCTAAAGGGTATGCATTGCAATTTCAATTTATTCTTATAATGATAATAAATGTATTGATCCGATTAATAAAACTGAATTTATTCATGCTTATAAAAATTAGATAAACTATATTATAATTAAATTTACGAGTCTGTGGTTCTTTAGCTCAATAATAATTGTAAATGTTTAATAAGAGTTTATAGTGATTGAGCTGGTCTTAATCACCATCAACTAATTCCTACTAGTTGGTCCATCGACCAATGAGCGGAATACCTGAGAAATTTGAGAATTATTATGTTTTAAAAAGGTATCCCGTCTCCTTCCAGCAACTCATTAACTTTTTCTCCTAAGTAAAGGCGGACGAGTTCCAGGGAATATATGAGTGAGTGAATGTATATGCAATGTTATGGGCCCCACCGTCATATTGGTATAGTTGTGAAGAATGTTTTTCAGCCTGGATGTCAATGCCTAGAGGAGAAGAAATTTTATTGATAGCGCTGGATCAGATTTCTTGGTAGCAGAGTTATGGTTACTATAGATTAGTTTGGTGATTATTGATTATTTCATGTCTAACACTTTATGTTGAGTCGCGTTATGTTATATGTAAGTCGGAAATTTTGAAGCTTCCGGGAAGTAGGAAGTGGACACGTGTGGCAAGAGAAGTCACATGGAATAGTGCATTGTCTAGGTTTTCAAAATGGTGATAACACAGGTTGTGTTATGATAGGGACAATTTCCGTATAAAAGGTGTGTGAGTGAATTAGCAACCGGTTTTCTTGTGAAACTCTGGCCTTAATTCTCAGGAGCAGTGTAGTCTCCACATGTGTTTTATCCCCAGAGAAACGGGTTTACCCCTTGCTTGAAAGAAGGGTAAGGTAGAGGGAAGTGCTACACTTATCGAACGAAACTGTATTCTTGCGAAATAGAGTAAAACTGTCACTTTTGTTAGCGAAATCAGACAATGGAAATGTGTCTTTAATGTCGTAACTAACCAAGAACAGTTGAAAATAATTTGCCGATAAATTTTGTAAAGGAGGGGTCAGGAGCAGAACTGACGTCGACAAAGAGCCGCGCTGGAATTGGTCAGTGCACTGGTTATACTGAAAACGCCCTGATTGGAGCGGTGGTGTGAGACGCGCTAGGATAGGTTGGATAAGCAGTGACGTAGAAGCTTCGGATTGGAGCGTTGGTGTGAGTCGCGCTGTGATAGGTCCGAATAGCACATAGAGAACAGAATTGGATTACGAGTTTGAAAAAGGAAAAGAAATCGTGAAATATGGCTTATTATGAGTATGGTAGAGAGAAAACGTCGTGGATGGCGAAAATTAAGAACTTTAAGAAAGACAAAAAGGTAGTGACTAGAGAGGGACAAGTAATTCCTCCGCCGAAATCACCAGCTTTGCATATGATGCTGAAATATGGATATCATACTTGCATATGGTTAGAAAATTGGACTAAATATACTCAAAATGATGGAGTATTAGCCTTTCCCGAGAATGGTTCATTTAGCGTAGCTGTACTTCGAAATTTGAGAGAGAAAATGACGAAGCTTGAGCCTAAACCTAGACCAACACAGTTTGAAGCGTTGAGTGAATGGGAAGAAGAGATGTATGAACGAGAGAGATTCAGAGGAGTAAAAAATCATGGTTTTGTTCCTGGAAGGTTATGGGGAGTGAATCATGAGGACAGAATAAAGCGTTGGAGATATGCTAATATGACAGGAGGTTTGTTTCCAGCCTTTACAGTTGAAGAGGAAGCAAGGAGAAAGTGTACCGAGAAAAAAACATTTAGTTACCGAAAGGTACGGGTATGGTGGTAGCGAGACAGAGGATGAATTGCTGGAAGATATTTTAAACCGAAACCCACCTCCATACCAACAGAATTCTGCGGTGGTGACACCTAATGCACCGCCAATGGAAACTGGGAGGAATAAAAGTCCAGAACGAAGATACGAAATAAATAGGTCACAAGAACAGTTGAAAACCCCACAAAGCGAAAAGGTTGAAAGGGACAATACAACTGAATTAGCAAAAACCACGAGAATTGACTGAGAAAATAAGAGAGTTAACAATGAATATGGAAGCCGTAACTGTACCAGTAACAATAGGTCCAGTAATACCAGTTTTTGAGAATCAGAAAATAGATGAACATTCTTTAGTCATTCCCATGAATTCAAATTTGCAAAGAAGGAAAGAAGGGATTGAACTAGAAAATGAAGGAGCGAGAAATTTGGTCAGCTCATATAGACCGAGCCCACCAACAAATTTGACGATAAATGAGTGAGTTTAGGAGGATTCCTATGGGAACTGAGTCTGCATCAGAAACACCAGAGAGGAGTAGAAATTTGGTAGAAATAAATAGTACACATGTAGGTCCAACTCCCGATGAATTGAATGAATGGATGAAAACCCTGCAAAAGAAAGAGACAGAACCAAAACCACTAGATGTAATTAGGCTAAAAATAGACATGGAAGAGTTAATTTTAGGGACTATTGGTACAGAAAAATTGAAAACATATCAGGATGATGAGATTATGTTTTTGTGTAAAAGTATTACATGGAGAGCTAGAAATTTGCATGACAAATTAGAAGAGGTAGCGAATGAACTAGGAGTAGAATTTGTAAAGGTGAGAAGTTTGCAGAAACCATATAGGGTAGATTTTTGCGAGAAAGATATAGAAAATTTGAATACATCAGGACGGTTAACCCAAATAAAAGAATTGATTGTTTTGTTGAGAAAATGGGGTGATGTGGACAGATGGAGAAGCAGGTGGACTAAAAAGAATGAGAGAACGACCGATAAAGCGTCTTTGGCTTTTGCGGTGACAGACAAAGAACCAGTTGTAAGGGAGTATCCGATGAGAGAAACTCCAGGAGGTAGTTATGTGCATGTCCCGTGGTCCAGACAAGATATACTGTCATTTACTAATGACTTCCCAAAATTGAGAGAAAAGCCTGTGGAATGGTACAGACAAGTGGAAAGGTTTGTTAAGGTTTCGAAGGTGTTGTGGGTAGATTTGGATGGATTATTTGACATAGTAGTACCAGCTGATTTATGGACAGAATGTAAGATTACCATTGATTGGCCAACTGTAGAATACCCAAGAGATGCAAAAACAGGAGCGCCAGGACCAGAAGTTATGAGGAAATACGACCAAGTTATTACCTTTTTGAAAAATAAAATTCCACCCAAAGAAACCGATTGGGTAAAAATTGATAGAACCACACAGGAGAGTAAGGAATCTGTACATGCCTATTACGAGAGGCTACTTCTGGTTTTTAAACAGTATAGTGGCTATGAGACTTTAAATGAAAAGACATGAGTCATTTTGTATATAGATTTGTTTATGGGTTAAAGCCAGAAATAAGTGAAATGATCAAACAGCATATGGTCTGTTGGCAAAACAGCACAGTGGATGAAGTGTTGAGGTATGCTAAATATTGCAGTGATGACATTGAATGTAGACAACGTAAATTAAAAGAGAAAGCGATGTGGGCACAAGTGAAAGTCGCAGAAAAACAAGAAGCTCAACTGAATAATCAGGTTAATGAGGCAGGACAAACTAAATCCAAACCGAATATAGGTAAAGGCAAAGGCCAAATGAGTATAGAAGAGGCAAAGAAAAAGTGGCCATGCCACAATTGCGGAAAGTTAGGGCATTGGAGAAACGAGTGTAAATTCCCTCCAAAAGCTAATGCGGAAAATCAATCATTAAATCCACAGGTGCAGAGTGAGGTGAGTTACCAACAGCTGCAGCAACCGCAGGTAGTTACTCAGCAGAGTCAGGTGCCTCAACCACCACTTCCCAAGAGTATAAATCCACAGAGATACAGTGCAGAAACAGGATTCTACGGAGGAGAGCAGGTAACACAATTGCCGCGCGCAGCTGCAATATCGCAGTATTGGTTACGACAGGATGGGAATGAGTTGGATGAAAGTTTATGACGGTGCCTAGGAGAGGAGGAAGAGTGCGTGCTTGGCGCAACTCTAGAGGTAGATCAAGCAGGTCCATTTGTGGATGGAGAAGTGAATGGTGCAAATGTAACATTCCTTGTGGACACTGGAGCTACCCGTTCTACTGTTAGATCAGTGGAAATTCCAAACCTTCCTCTCTCAGGTGAACATATCCAAGTCGTTGGTGTCTCAAACCAGCAGATTAAGGCGCCTCTTACCAAATTAGTAGGAGGTAAAGATTGGACCATTCAGAGAAACGCACCGATTTGTGGTGTGTGATTGCAGTCCTGTGAACTTATTAGGACGCGATCTACTTTGCAAAATGAATTGCACCATCTATTGTACTCCAGATGGGATTGCATTTCAGACCCCCGATGAAGATGTACTGTATAAAATGACAATGGTAAATTTAGAGTCAGAAGTGAATGATTTATTTCCTGTGTTTGATGTAGAGAAAATCCCAATTGAGCTGAAAGAAACAGTGAAACGAAGTATGGGATTTTACGGACGAAGATATAGGGTTAATGAATGGAGTAGACCCTGTTAAAATTTCTGTTAAAGAAGGAATAAGTTACCCAAATACTCCACAGTATAAATTGACGCCAGAAATAATTGAAGGAATAACACCTGTAATAAATAAAATGATTGAACAAGGAATTTTGAGAGAAATAATGAGCAGTCCATGTAATTCGCCTATAATGGGACTGAAAAACCGAACGGAACATATAGAATAGTACAAGATTTAAGAAAGGTCAACAAAATCGTTGTTCCTTGTTGTCCAATTGTACCAAACCCTGCTGTAATTCTGTATCAGATTCCACGTGAAGCGGAATGGTACACTGTCATTGATTTGTGCCATGCATTTTTCTCTATCCCATTACATTCAGATAGCCAGCCATTATTTGCATTTAGGTTTGGAGAGCGTATTTTGGCATGGTGCCGAATTCCTCAGGGGTATACAGAAAGCCCCTCGATCTTTAATCAGATCCTAAAGAAGTCATTGGAAGATTTGAAAATGCCCGAAAAATCTGTGATGGTTCAGTACATTGATGACCTGTTGGTGGCATCAAAAACAAAGGAAGCATGTGTTATCGACACAATTGCTTTGATGAACCATTTAGCAAAAGGAGGACATAAAGTATCCCCATCAAAATTACAGTTTTGTCAACAGGAGGTCCAATACTTAGGTCATAAGATTGAAAAGGGAGTGCGAAAAGTAACGACAGAGAATAAAAATAATTCAAGGAATGAGAACTCCAATGACACAAAGAGGTAAGAATGTTCCTGGGAATGGTTGGATATTGCCGACAATGGATAAGTGGATTTTCATTAATTGCAAAACCATTACAGCGATTGACAAAAAAGGATATTAAAGATACTTTTGAATTGAATGATGAGGAAATGAAAGCGTTCAGAGAATTAAAAACGAAACTGTGTGAAGCCCCGGCACTGGGAATGCCTGATTATGAAAAAGATTTTGAGCTGTATTGTAGTGAGAGAGATGGGTGTGCGCTTTCAGTCGTAGTGCAAAGACATGGAAACATGAAAAGACCTATTGCATATTTTTCAGCTGTTTTAGACCCGGTAGCAAAAGCGTTGCCTGGATGTCTGAAAGCAGTAGCTGCTACTTGTGTGAGTCTGGAACAGAGTGAAGGCATTGTGATGGGATATCCATTGAGAGTATATGTTCCTCATTCTGTGGAAATTCTTTTGACAAGAACCAAAACTCAATACATGACGCATAATCGGCTGACTAGGTATGAAAAAGTGATTTTAAGTGCAGACAATGTAACCGTTGACAGATGCACTAATGTAAATCCTTCAACATCATTGCCAGATGAAGAGAGTGTGATAGATATGGATGAAGTTGATCATGATTGCTTGAATGTACTCGAGTATTGCACAAAACCGCGACCGGACATTAAAGATGAGCCTTTAAAAGAATCAGATTATGTACTGTTTGTGGATGACTCATGTTTGAGAACGAGTGAAGGAGTTTTGAGTGCAGCATATGCAGTATGTACAGTAGCTGCCGTAATGGAAGCATCTTGTTTGAGAGGAATACGTTCTGCCCAAGTGGCTGAACTAGTTGCTCTAATTCAGGCATGCAAATTGGGAAAGAATGTCCGAATCACAGTAATCACTGATAGCCAATATGGCTTCGGAGTGGTTCATGATTTTGGGCAGATCTGGTCCCAAAGAGGTTTCTTGACCTCTGCAGGAACTCCAATCAGAAATGGTGAGTTTGTGAAAAAGTTGCTTGAGGAGATACAGCTGCCTAAACAGATTGCAGTAGTGAAGTGCAATGCACACAAAAATGGGGAAGACTACATAACTGTGGGCAACAAGTTTGCCGATGAAATAGCTCAGTATTGTGCCAAAAATGTAGTCTCATTGAACCGAGGCAGGGAAAGAGAGCATATTTCGTGTCCTTTGCTGTTTACTAACCCTGTCGAGACATGAGATGAGGTGAGACAATTACAGGAAGCAGCAGATGATGAAGAAAAAGATAGCTGGATAAAAGCAGGATGCAGAAAAAGGGAGGAAAATGATGTTTGGGTTTACAGAGATGAAAGACCAGTTATGCCTGATAGCATGATTTCTGACATGGCACGGATGTACCATGGACAAGCTCATATCGGAAGGGATGCAATGATCAGACTTTTCAGACAAACCTGGTATAACCCAAAATTCAGAGCCATAGCTGAGAATCTTTGTCAAAGAGGTCTTGTTTGTCAACAAATAAACCCAGGAAGGAAGACTGTAGTGAGTCTAGGAACAATAGGACGAGAGGCGAGGTCCTTTCACGAGAATGCAGATGGATTTTTATAGAGATGCCCCCAAGCAATAGACTAAGATATGTTCTTGTAGTCGTCTGTTTGTTTTCCCGTTGGGTGGAAGCCTACCCGACCAGAAGGAATGATGGAATTACAGTAGCAAAACTCATGCTGAGAGAATTCATTCCTAGGTACGGTTTCCCAGTAACGATTGAAACAGATAGAGGAACACATTTCCAGAACGAATTAATTCAATTGATATGTGAAGCACTTGGTATTAAACAGAAACTGCATTGTGCATACAGACCAGAGGCTTCTGGAGTAGTAGAACAAGTGAATGGAACAATAAAGAACAGGTTAGGGAAAATGTGTCAAGCCACAGGACTCAAATGGCCAGATGCCTTGCCATTGGTCTTAATGACTATCCGAAGCATACCAGAAAGAAAGACAGGTCTGAGTCCCCACGAAATAATCATGGGACGAGCAATGAGAGAAGCACATGTACCTGTCAACAAACTGCTGACTATAACTGATGATCTCATGTTGGATTATTGCAAAGGATTGGCTGATGTGGTACGTTCTGTGTTTCATCAGGTTGGACCGGATGCGACCACTCTCGAAAGAAAACCAGCTCATGATTTGAATCCAGGAGACTGGGTCCGCATAAAGGTCCACAGAAGAAGAAACGGTTTGGTTCCCTGCTGGGACCAACCACGACAAGTGATCCTGGTGACAACAACTGCAGTCAAATGTGCAGGAGTGAAACACTGGGTACATGCCAGCCACACCATCAGAGTCCCAGATCCTGAAACTCGACCTGTAAGTCGACATCTGGAAATATCGGATACCAGTTCAGCATCCGATGCAGAAGAAGAAACGAACAGGGTTCCAGAACCTGAAGATCGACCTCTAAGTCGACATCTGGAAGTCCCAAGTACAAGTTCAACGATAGGAGAAGAGAATGAAATAGCAAAGGTTCCAGAACTTGAAGATCGACATCTGGAAATATCAGACACCAGTTCAGCATCTGATACAGATCACTCCGATTGTGATGAAAGTCTGAAAAAGGATTGGAAAACTGATATCATAAACGAAGAAACTGAGCAAAAAGACAGCAATAGTGAGTAACCAAGTACAAGCTATGGTAAAGATCCTTCAGAAATTATTCTAATAGATGAAGAAGGGATAGTTTCAAATAGAAAGATAGAAGAATCGGAAAACTCCCGAGGAGCAATAGGGACAGATCGGCGAATAAAGAAACAGGGAAATATAGAAACAGATAGAGAGATTGACACAAATTCGGAAGAACCTCGAGGAGGGACAGAAGTAGGCGATCAAGGAAAAACACAAGGAGGATCAGAACTAGATGAAGGAGGTGAAATCAAAGTTCAAGATAAGAGACAATAAAGAAAGGTCTGAATCAGAAGAAAGTGGAGAAGAAAGAAAACAAAAGTTAGAATCAAGAAAGAGAACTTGGAGAACAGAAAGAGAGGAAAAAGAAAGTGAACCGAAAAGGCCGAGAAAAGGAGATAATTGGCCCCACGAAGTTAAAAGATTGAGATACAAGATCATAAACCTAAATGGAAAGAATTCAGAACAAGTAAATGAAATAAGTCAAAAGGAACAAGAAAAACAAGGTGGAAAACACTTGCAGAAAACAAAAAGAGTAAAGAAAGCAAATCTGAAATATAAATCACCTGAATGGCTATACATTGCGTTGACTGATATCAAAGAAGAAGAAATCACTCACGAGAACCCTGAACAAAGCTACAACTTAATGGGTGAAGGTGGAGTGCAACAAGTTTAAAGAAATTTGAAAGAAATTTCTACCGGACTGGACAAAACCCCGAATGTGACAAGAAAGAGTTCTGAAAAGAACTAAAGAAAGTACCAAACGAGACAAAGTGAGAACGTAGGGTGGCTAAGACGTCATTTCTGAGGTGTGGTGACATTTTCTGTACATATTATAAATATAGACAATAGAACAAGATGATAGATACTAAAAATAGAACATGTAGATGTGAATTCTTACGTAGATGGTGTAAGATGTGCTTCTTTTGTACAGGATTATTAATGGTCGTATGGTTTATCTTCACAATCACCATTCCAATTAGATTAGCAGTAGAAGAACCATCCATATTAGAGAATAACACGGAAAAGGAAAAGGGAGCCAACATGCCGGAAACAGCCATACTAAAAGATAGTGCAGAGTTACATAAAGATAGATCAATAACTGATTTTTCTAAAAATGTTTTCACAAAATTATTATATGAATATGTAGAAACAATGGATGTGAGAGATTGTTATGTTTGTATGCAATTGCCTGCGTCTGTTGCAGAAGGTGTGACCTATCATCACCTTCCTTTGACGTATGGAATAACATGTAGTGTTTTAGCTAGTCTATTTTATAGAACAGGAAGGCTAGAATATTATTATACTTACATGGATAAGACTTTTGCAAAGATTCCTATAGTATCTGAACTAAACAAGGTGAAAGAAGCAAGGACGTTTGGAGAGTTTTTCTTAGAAAATAAAGTTCTTTCGTTAGATGACATAGTTAAACACAACCTTACCTGTGAGTTAAGGAAGGAGGAAAAGGTGTTTTTAGAAATGGTTGAAACCAGAAGAATAAAATTTCAGAGAAAAGTGATAGAGGAAGAAGAGACAAAAACACCTGTTTGGGCATTTGAAGAAGAAAATAATGATAAGAAGAAGACAAATGCAGCTATGACTTTGGATTGGCCCAAACAGGGAAGGTTGTGCATTAGTAGAAATAGAACAAGGTATGATAACTATTTCGTGGGTTCCAGTGATTGTCGAGACAACTATAATATTTTAGGAGGTTGGGGATTCAAAGGGGGAAAAGATCCAATATTTCCAGGGATCTATTATATTTGTGGAAACAGAGCTTATTACAGGTTGCCGTACCATTGGTATGGCTCGTGCTACTTAGGCCTGGTCTTTCCAAAGATTTTTCATGTAGGTAGAGAAGAAAAAGGAACACACGAAATGGGTGAGACATTCACACGTAGAAAAAGGGAAAGTTTCTCAGAAATAGTGGGTGATATTTTTGGAGCATTGATACCAGCAGTGGGAATATCTTTGAATGCATTTAAAATTCGGAAGTTATCCACAGTAGTAGATTGTTTATCTACAGATACTGCTGGAGGGTTCTTGATGGTAAATACCGAGATGGTTGCCATGAGAGCTATGGTGATGCAAAATCGACTTGCCCTTGACATTCTTTTGGCAAAAGAGGGTGGAGTCTGTGGAATGCTGAAAGTTCAACATTGTTGCACTTACATTCCAGATAAAAGTGAAAATATACAAAAGTATATAAAGAATATTACAAATTTGCACAAAGAACTGGTTCCACTGGAGGTTGAAAATGCCTGGGAGAAACTTGGTAAGAGTTTTTCCTCAGTGTCAAGTTGGTTTTCTAAAATAAGTAGTTTTATTATAGGGAAGGTTATGATAACAGCAACAATAATAATTCTAGTAGTATTATTTGTGAGATTCGTTATTATATGTATCAAAAGGAGAAAAAGACAAAACAAAATAGAAAGAGAAAATAATATAATTAAAGAAAGAGAAAGAGATAGGTGAAATAGAGCTGGAAGAACTGAAAGAAAGCATGTATAAGAAAACAAAAAGACAAGATGAAAGGGATACAGTTGTGTAAAACTAACAAAAAGCAAATGGACAAGAAATATGCTATCTGACAAATTGGTGTGACATGGGTTTTTGTGGTGATATTAAAAATCACCAAAGGGGGGAGTTGATGGAGCAAGGTAAAAGAGAAAATGTTGAACCCCCTAATATTAACAATAATAATTAATACAATTGTTCGTTTCAGTGAAATAACCAACTTATGTTTTCTTTATAAGTGTTATTGGTAACATGCAGTATCTGTGCAAACTAATCAACTAGTAATGTGAATAACGCTAACATAATGATTTGCGTACTAATTAGAATAATATTGCATGATTTGTGCTATGTAGTATGTTGTACGGTGGCACAAGAAAGTGGTTGGTAAGTAAGAAGTAGCTTTATATGTCGCTTTTGCTAGGTAACACATAAAACTGGGGTACGTAGAATGACGGGAGGGAAACGAAAAGGCTTATTTTCTTTATTCTTAACTATTTTCTGTTTATTTCTATGATAGTTCGCTCAGGCCTGCTAGGCCGTGCTGTAAAAATGGCTGTTGAGGCAAACAAGCTAGAATGCGCTTGCGCAAGATGGCTTCCAAGCGGAAGAAAAAGCTGTGAACGAATGCATCACGTGGTTATTTCCAAAGCCTAGGATGGAAGAGGGATCAAGGTTGTGATGACCTTATTACCCGAGCGTGTGCCAAAGGGGGACTTAGCGAACGAGTGCGAGAACCAGCAGTGCATTCGTGAATGGACAATGAACTGTATAAAGTATCGGAAAGAAGATACAAATAAAGACTGTCAATTGGATTGGTAATGTCCTGAACCCGTGAGAAAGGACAAAGTTATAAACATTCTTTGGAACTGGTTTGAGCAAGGAGGGTAATAATGAGATGTATGCCACCACTCAAATGGACCAATTAGAGTGAATCTCGCCCCCAAAATGTAACATTTCTGTTTAGTAAGCTAGTATTAGGGTATAAGAGGACCTACTCTTAAGTAGGAGGAGCGTTTTTACATATTTTTATTGAGCACTGGACGCTGACGCTGGAGAAGCCGCTGCTATTTTTCTATACGCCTTTATATTTTAATACGATTAATCTTTTACTCATAATTCTGATTGAGAAAGAACGAGAGTGTGGCGGAAACCCTATATAGGTGGTCCGTCGAGGAGGCCTGTTTTGTAGGACAGACAGTCAGTTTTTGGGAGTTCTATGCTGAGATCTGAATTTAACTGCTGTGACGAACTTTATTCTTCCATCTAAAGGGTATGTATTGCAATTTCAATTTATTCTTATAATGATAATAAATGTATTGATCCGATTAATAAAACTGAATTTATTCATGCTTATAAAAATTAGATAAACTATATTATAATTAAATTTACGAGTCTGTGGTTCTTTAGCTCAATAATAATTGTAAATGTTTAATAAGAGTTTATAGTGATTGAGCTGGTCTTAATCACCATCAACTAATTCCTACTAGTTGGTCCATCGACCAATGAGCGGAATACCTGAGAAATTTGAGAATTATTATGATGTTTTAAAAAGGTATCCCGTCTCCTTCCAGCAACTCATTAACTTTTTCTCCTAAGTAAAGGCGGACGAGTTCCAGGGAATATATGAGTGAGTAAATGTTTATGCGGTGTTATGGGCCCCACCGTCATATTGGTATAGTTGTGAAGAAGAATGTTTTTCAGCCTGGATGTCAATGCCTAGAGGAGAAGAAATGTTATTGATAGCGCTGGATCATATCCCTAGATTCCTCACTTTCTCAACCAGAGTTGGCAGTGTGCCCATTTCTTGAGGCCGCCAGCTAGGAGACCAAAAGGAGGTGTTATTTCCAATTAGGTTTACCTCAATTTTTCCCAAGTTTAATTCTTGGCAATTACTGTTGCTCCAATTGTCTATGTGCAGAATACAGTCATGTAATCTGGCTGCAGTAATATCGGATCGCTGGACATGGGAGACTGCAATTTAGGTGTCATCAGTGTAAAATATTACTGGGAAACCAAAAGATTTTATAAGCCTGACCAAAGTGGTGACATATAAGTTAAAAAGAGTGGGGCTCAAGGACGACCCTTGAGGCACTCCACATTGGAGGAAAAAAGGATCAGACACAAATTCATCCAAGGCGACGAATTGTTCCCGCTCAGACGAGAAGTATTTTAGGAGAGCTAGAGCTGCTACCCTAATTCCTAAGGAGAAGAGATGGTCAATCAGGAGGTAATGGTTGACCGTGTCAAATAAAGCTGAGGGGTCTAAAAAAAAAAAAAAAATAGAATTTCGTCCTTTGTCAAGGGTAGATCTTATGTCCTCAGCAGCCACAATCAGGGCTGATTCAGTGCTATGCTCATTCCTAAACCCGAACTGACTCGGGTTGAGCAAGTCATTGGTGTTTATGAAAGAGGCCAATTCTTGATTCATGGCTTTTTCGACTATCTTGGCCGGAAAGGGTAAATGCAATATTGGGCGGTAGTTGCTTAGGTCCAATAAGGACAGGTCAGCCTTTTTTACTAGAGGCAGGCTAGATGCATTTTTCCAAGCCTTTGGAAAGTAGCTAGAGCAAAACATTCCATTGAAGATATGAGCCAGATGTACCGAAATTGTTCCTGGAACCAATTGAATTGTTTTTGGAGGACATGGATCAGTAGGGGAGCCTGACTTCGGAGAATTTATCAAACTAAGCACCTGCTCTGCAGAAAACGGTGAGAAAGAAGCTAATGTTTCTGGCTTAGAGGGCAACGAAGCCTCAAGATAACTTAGGGTTGGAGAGGAGTTTGCAGCGAAAACGTTGTACACATCTTCAACTTTGGCCTGAAAGAACAAGGCCAGCATACTACAAATGGATTGATTGGAGTTAGTGTTTTTATTTTCAGGAACGTTGGCAAGTTGTTTTGCTGTCTTGAAGAGTTCCTTAGTTGAGTTTTTAGCACTCTCGATTGTTAAGATGAGAGGATTTTTCTTCTAGAATCAGGGTTTCATACACATTGTGTGTTTGTAGATTTCTCTTTCGCTGGCTTCATAACTCTTTCTCCAATTACGCTACTGCCTATAACAGAGTTGCTTTTAGGCCTAGAGTTTGTCGGAGAACCAAGGTTCAGATGGAGTTATCCTACAGCTAGCATGCTTTTTTTCAGGGGCTAGTTGACTTACCGCTATGCATAGAAAATCTTGATATTCGGAGACAGCTAGGTCCAAGTCTTTAAGGTGATTGAGTTTTGACCTATGGAGAACTGTGTCCAGTGCCTCTGGGTCTATCTTGTGCCACGGAAACAACTTTCTAGTGGTGTATAGACCATTTGCCCATTCTACTTAAATCAAATATGACCACCAAGTGGTTAGACCATGTCAACGTCAGTATTGCAGTGAGGTTAAGAGATGGGTTATCAGTGAAAATCCTGTTCAATATGTGGCCAGCCACATGGGTAGGGCGCTTATCAACTGGGCAAGGCCAGTTCTGGCCATGGTATCAATTAAAAGCTCTGAATCTCTGCCTGGTACATTCTCTAAATGAAAGTTGAAATCTCAGAGAACCTTATAATCTGCGGAGTTGAATCTCGATTCTAACGGATGACTGAAGGCATGGGTAAAAGCAGACCTGGGGTCCGGAGGTTGATAGATAAGAAGCCTATTAAATGTGTTGTTTTTATTCAGCTAAATGCACAAGTTACTAACTTGTGTAACGATATATCTGTAAGAGACAGTAGTTAGTGATAGATTCCTTACCTTAGAATATCCCCAGGCGTCAGGCTGGATCCGGAAAGTTTTGCGTAGCAGTACCCTTGCGCGTCGGTAGGCGGCGTCGTGCGGCTCCGCGTCCGTCGTCGGCGTCGTGATCGCCGGGATGACGTCGCGGGCAGTACTTAGGCGCCGCCCCTGCGCGCTGACGTCAGTTCTGTACACGACTTTCTGCGCCAGGAACGCAGAGCCATGCAAGAAGCTGACACAGGTGTCTGAAAAATACTAGGGCCCTGAAAGGGATGTCCTTAACCCTAGAAATCAGTTCGCAGAACAGGGAGGATGGGTGGGGCGGTAAGGAATCTATCACTAACTACTGTCTCTTACAGATATATCGTTACACAAGTTAGTAACTTGTGCATCTGAAAGAGACACGTTAGTGATAGATTCCTTACCTTAGAATAGATACCCCAGCAAAACCAACCCCGGTGGTGGGTCTGCGAACAAAGATCAGACAAGGAAGTCCTGGAGGACAGAACGGCCAAAGAAGCCGTCCCTCCGGACCTGACTGTCAAGGCAGTAATGCTTAGTAAACGTGTGCAGCGAGGCCCACGTAGCCGCCTGACAGATAACCGGCAGCGGAACACCGCGGCCCAAGGCCGTGGTAGCAGCCGTTGCCCTGGTGGAATGGGCACGCAGCCCAACAGGAGGTTCCTTTTTAGCCAAAGAATAGCAGGTCTTGATGCACAAGGTAACCCAGCGGGAGATGGTCCTCTTGTGCACCGCCCGACCTTTTGGCGCCCACGTAGCCAACAAAGAGCTGGTCATCCACCCGGAAGTGTTTTGTGCGGTCAATATAGAAAGAGAGCGCACGTTTTGGGTCCAGACGGTGGAGCCTCTCTTCCTCTCTGGAAGGATGCGGAGGCGGAAAGAAGGTGGGCAAAGTGATGGTCTGCCCAATGTGGAAAGCAGTAACCACCTTTGGCAAGAAGGACGGACGCGTCCGAAGAACAACCTTGTCTGGATGAACAGACAGAAAGGGAGGTTTGCAAGATAGAGCCTGGAGCTCACTCACCCGCCGAGCGGAGGTGATGGCCACCAGAAAGGCTGTCTTCAGAGTCAGAAGACGAAGAGGACAGTTATGTAGAGGCTCAAAGGGAGCGCACATTAAAAGGTAAGAACCAAGTTCAAGTCCCACTGAGGCATCACAAACGGAACAGGAGGGAAGAGGTGAGTAATGCCTTTTAAGAACCTGTTAACAACAGGGGACTTGAAAAGGGAGGGCTGATCAGGGAGCCTGAGGAAGGCCGAGATAGCACAAAGATAACCCTTGATGGTACCCAGGGCAGAACCCTGTTGGGCCAAAGAGAGAAGGAACAGAAGGACCTCAGAAAGAGGGGCAGAAAGGGGATTCACAGCCTTTGCTGTGCACCATGCCACAAATTTGTTCCACCTGCAGGCGTATACCACCTTAGTGGAGGGACGCCTGGCTGCCAGAATCACATCACAAACTTCGGGAGGCAAGTCGAAAGGAATCAACTGCCGCCGCTCAATCTCCACGCAAGCAGGTGTAGACTGGACAGGTTCGGGTGGAGGACCGTCCCCTGCTGCTGCGACAGAAGATCCTCCCGAAGAGGCAGACGGATCGGGGGATCTATGCTCATATTGAGTAGCTCGGGATACCAAACTCTTCGAGCCCAGTCCGGAGCCACAAGAATGACTTGGGCCCGGTCGTGCCGAATCTTCTTCAACACTCTGGGTAGAAGTGGTATAGGCGGAAAGGCGTACAATAGACCGCAACTCCACTCGTGACGAAAAGCGTCGCCGAGCGAGTGCCGCCTTGGAAATTCCAACGCGCAGAACTGATGACATTGCGCGTTCTCTTCGGTGGCGAATAGATCTAACCAAGGCTCTCCCCACTGTAGAAAGAGTCCTTGCGCCACTTCCGAGTGAAGACGCCATTCGTGATCCATCATGGACCTGCGGCTGAGTTCGTCCGTCCGCCCTGGCGTTCAGGGAACCTGCCAGGTGTTGAACCACCAGGAACATGCCCTGATGTTCCAGCCATGTCCAGAGGCGCAGAGCCTCCTGACAAAGGGTCCACGACCCCACCCCGCCTTGTTTGTTGCAGTACCACATGGCGGTGGTGTTGTCCGTGAACACCTGCACTACCTTCCCTTTGACAGAGGGAAGGAATGCCTTGAGTGCAAGTCGGATCGCCCGGAGCTCCAGAATGTTGATATGGAGCCGGGACTCCGCCGGAGACCAGAGGCCTCTGATCTCCGCCTCTCCCATGTGACCGCCCCATCCCAGAAGGGACGCGTCCGTCACAACTGTATGCTCTGGCTGGGGAAGGGAGAGGGATCTGCCCATGACCCATTGCCGGTTCGAGAGCCACCACTGCAACTGTTTTGCAGTCCCCTCCGAGATCTGGACGTGATCGGACAGGTTGCCCTGGTGCTGCGCCCACTGGAACTTCAGGTCCCACTGCAGAGCCCGCATATGCCATCTGGCATGATTGACCAGCAGGATGCAGGAGGCCATGAGGCCCAGCAGCCTCAGGGTCATCCGTACCGAAACCCAGGATAAAGGCCGAAAGATCGGAATCATAGCCTGAATATCCCGGACTCGCCGTTCGGGAGGATAGGCCCGAAACTGCGTCGTGTCCAGAACTGCTCCGATGAAAAGGAGCTGTGGAGAAGGAATTAGATGCGACTTCGGCACATTGATGGAGAACCCCAGCGAGTGCAGGAGTTCGGCCGTAGTCTGGAGGTGGGAGACGACTGCCTGGGACGAGCCCGCCTTCAGCAGCCAGTCGTCGAGGTAGGGGAAGACTGAAACCCCTGCCCGGCGCAGATGAGCTGCGACCACCGCCATCACTTTCGTGAACACCCGTGGGGCACTGGTAAGGCCAAAGGGGAGCACGGTGAACTGAAAAATGCTCGGGGCCTACCGTGAACCGAAGGTAACGCCGGTGGGCCGGCAGGACGGGGATGTGGAAATACGCGTCCTGCAAGTCCAACGCTACCAACCAGTCTCCAGGGTCGAGGGCAGTCAAGACCTGAGCTAGGGTGAGCATCTTGAACTTCTCCTTCCGGAGGAAGCGATTGACGTTCCGGAGGTCCAAGATAGGACGCATGTCCTCCTTGTCCTTTTTGGGCACCAGAAAGTAGTGGGAGTAGCAACCACGCCCTACTTCTGGGGTCGGAACATGCTCGATGGCCCTCTTGGTCAAGAGGGCCGTGACTTCCTTCCGTAGAAGCACCAAGTGATCCCCTGACATGCGGTGGAATTGAGGTGGCATGGCTGGGGGTGGTCTCGAAGGGGAGGGAGTAGCCCCTTCGGACAATGTCCAAGACCCACCTGTCCGAGGTGATGGTGCGCCAGTGGGGAAGGTGATGGCGGACCCTGCCCCTACTGGCGTGCCGTGCACCTGAAAGGAGGGACTAGGAGGGCTTGGAGGCCGCGGACGGGTTGGAGGTGGTGGCCTGAACCGCACGCTGGTTGCCCGATCCGCCACGGCGGAATCCACGTCCTCGGCCACGCGAAGACGCCTGCTGCGCGGGCCGGTGGCTGGGCTGCTGACGTGAAGGGGCGCCCCTACCGTGGCCACGATAGGGGCGAAAAGCAGAAGGCAGCGGAGGGCGTGTAGCAGAAAGGCCCAGGGACTTTGCAGTAGCCCGTGAGTCCTTAAAGCGCACCAACGCATGGTCTGCTTTGGACCCAAAAGACCGACTCCATCAAAGGGCATGTCCATGAGAGTATTCTGGACATCCCCTGAAAACCAGTGGTTCTCAGCCAGGCGTGGCGCCGGAGCGCCACCGTCGTTGCAATCGACCTGCCCAGCGAGTCGGCGGTGTCAAGGCCACAACGGATAGTGTATTTGGCCGCATCCCTTCCTTCCGCAATGGCGCGGGAAAGCAGTGCCTGGACCTCCTCAGGGCACTGGGGCAAAACATCCGCCACCGAATCCCACAGGGAGTGGGTATATCGGCCCAAAAGACAAGCGGTGTTAACGGACCGCAAGCCAGCACTGGAGGAAGAAAAACCTTTCTTCCCAAACTGATCCAGGCGTTTGGATTCCCTATCCGGAGGAGCGGTAGGGAAGGCGGTTTGGGAAGCGGAGGCTTGGACAACCAAGCTCTCAGGAGTGGGGTGGACAGAAAGAAACAGGGGGTCGCCCGGAGCGGGGCGATGGCGTCGTGACACGTTCCGATCCACAGGAGCCCCTGTGTTGGGCTTGGACCAGGCGCCCAAAAGAACGTCAGTGAGGGCGTCGTTAAACGGCAGCACAGTCTCCGCAGAGGAGGCTGCCGGCTGAAGCACCTCTGTCAAGATGTTAGGCTTGACCGTCAAAGTAGGGAGCTGGAGACGTAAGGCCCCAGCAGCCCTACGCAACACCGTACCAAAATTGGCCCCCTCCTCCGTAGCCACGGGAGGAGACAGCATGCCAGTGTCAGGAGAAGTATCCAGACCACTGGCCTCCCCTAGACTCTCTGTCCAGTCCTCATCATACTGACAGTTGCGTGTCAGAGGGTCATCAGACCCCTCCCAGTCCTCCTGGTCCTCCTCTGGTTCAAAATAAGGAGGAGGAGGGACATTTGGGACCCAAGGTCCCATCGGCGCCGGAGCCGGCGTCGAGCGACGTCGCTCCGGGTCCATGTCCGGAGCCGGAAGGAACTGGGGGACGACGCCGCCCGGAGCCCAGGGCGGCGTCGAGAACGGCACCGGAGACATCGGCGCCGGCGGAGGTGTCGTGAGGTCGACCGGCGTCGATGGGGGTTGTGGAGCCGGGATCGAGGCCGGGGCCGAAGCCGGAGCCGGGATCGAGGCTGGAGGCTCGGGCGACGCCGGGGCCGGAGCCGCCGGCGACGCCGGAGCAACCCCATCAGGGCCCGCGGGGCCCGAAGGCGCACCGGAGGGGCCTGAAGGCCCGAAGAGGCGGGCCATGGCCGACAGGAACTCCTGTACCTTGGCCGGATCCGCCCCCGAACCCGGGAAGGGCGGGTATGACGGGGGCGACTCCACAGGCAAGTCCGGGGCCGCGGGGGCGGGGACGGTGCCGGGAGGGGCCTCAGCCGAGTCGCGAGACCGGCGAGGCGAAGTCCGAGAGCGACGATGCTTCTTGGACTTCTTGTGCCTA
Source organism: Calotriton arnoldi (assembly GCA_963921515.1). Lineage (NCBI taxonomy): Eukaryota > Metazoa > Chordata > Amphibia > Caudata > Salamandridae > Calotriton > Calotriton arnoldi. Next base: position 444,869 of record CAWUFW010013114.1, read on the forward strand.
GACTTACCGGACGAAGAAGACTTCGACGCCGACGACCGGTGTGCACTCCGCGAGCGACCCCTGGACCTCTCACGCGACCGGGGCTTCCGCGGAGCCGAATGCCGGGCCTCGAGGAGCTTTCGAGACCGCTCTCGCAAAGCTTTCGGGTTGAGGGCCTGGCATTCGGGACAAGACTCGGTGTCGTGGCCTCGGCCGAGGCAGAAGAGACACTCCCAATGCGGGTCGGTGACGGACATCATCCGCGCACAGGCGCCGCATCGCTTGAAGCCGGGCATCCCTACGACACCTTAAAGTTGGAAAAAAACAGTGAAAAAATCACCAAAAAGTATGGTCAAAAATTGACCAGGGCACTGCTCTTCCCGGATCTGCGCTTGCTGGCGCGGAAAAAGAAGAACTGACGTCAGCGCGCAGGGGCGGCGCCTAAGTACTGCCCGCGACGTCATCCCGGCGATCACGACGCCGACGACGGACGCGGAGCCGCACGACGCCGCCTACCGACGCGCAAGGGTACTGCTACGCAAAACTTTCCGGATCCAGCCTGACGCCTGGGGATATTCTAAGGTAAGGAATCTATCACTAACGTGTCTCTTTCAGATCTTAAAAACTAGTGCCTCGTACTCAGCAATGGATGAGACTGCCGAGAAAGTGGCATATATCCTGTTGCGATACACTATGGTAAGTTCCCCACCTCTTTTTTCAGGTCGGTCCATTCCAAAAATGGCGCATTCTGACAGAATGGCAGCTACCAAAATCAGGTCCGGAGGAGGGGGTCGGCCCATGTTTTGGTTATAAATGCCAAGTAGAGTTTGTGGGAGTATAAAAAGTTCCTGAACTCGGAGCAAGCGAAAATGTGTTTTGATTTGCAGGCTTGCCTATGGAGACTGAGTTGACTTAATTACTATTTTCAATACTATGGCTGGTTAGTGCAAACTTACAAGCCTGACACTTCTTAGCATCTATGGTCCCTTGTGGTTCCAAAATAGAGCAGTGAGGTTTCTTACCTGAGGTATTGAGCTTTAGTAGTTCTTCCTTTGAATATCTAAGCATGGCGGTGAGATGGGACGAAAAACAAGGCTTGTGCTAGGCTGGGTGTGAACGGGTGTAGACAGGCTTGCCTTTGGCGTGCCAGCAATGCAGACGCCCTGTGGCGATAGCTTTGTAGGCTGGCATTCAGGGGGGTGTGTCAGGGGCGGGACGACACGCCGCTTCTCAGCGCAGCTCAAAAAAACGAGTGAGGGAAGAAATAAAACCAAACAGGGATCCAGCAACCCCTCGTATACTCCCGCAAGCTCCCTTGCAGAGCAATACTACTGGTAAAACAAAACAAGCTAAATTAAGATAGAGAAAACTAAGAAAAACATAAAACGAACAAAGTGCTTAAAAAGGAATGAGCCTTTTACAAATGGCACTGAGGAATCGAAGCAGGAGCCAGGCACCTCCTGAAAACCGCACACTGGTGCATTACAAGAAAGATAAAGCCAAATAAGACAGCAAAGGCAGACACACTACCTTGAGTAGAGGCATCACAGTTCTGTGCGCGCGTTGACTGCTTTTCAGAAGGAGTGTTTCCAGAAAAAAAGTCTGTTCGACATTCACGATAGGCAGAGGAATCAGTAGGCGAAGAAAGAAAAACGGCAATATGAACATGAATATCAAATGGGACTAAGAAACCCAGGTGTGTGTGTGTGTTTGTGTATGTATGTAATACCACCTTCTTTCAATAGAAAATTATGAAATGCTCATCAATTCAAAACCTTGATTATCACTGCTGCATGAGTCAAAGTAACAGCCAAAGTTACAGCCCCATTTCCAAGCTTACTTCCCTAGGATTCGTCAGCAGGATAATCTAAATCTGCACATCGTCTCTATAATTATTTTTAAATGGACTGTCTTCAGTAGAATCTATTCTGCTGCATAACATTTTTGTACACAAGAGGAGCTGTGTCCCCAATATTAAGACTGGCATTTGCCAAGAAGTCCCCCCCAAAAACCATCTTTAAAAATACATATACATACGCACATACAGAGAGGGGCTTCATGTGAGCTCTCTTTATTCATTGGTTTGTTGTAGTGTCATTCCCACTTTACTTCCATCCACCGTGGCACACAGCAATGGACCAGAAAGACATTTACAGCCACTGGGTCCCCTCACTATTAATTACTGTATTTCGCCTTTAAACATGTGACAGAACAGTAGCCTGTTGAGCCCCAGAGACTGGTGGGCCAATATGTTTGCTTTTCCCCCCAAAACATTATTTTTCCTCTTTACTAAACGTTTTACTTTGCTTATTTATGAATTTTTGCATTCCACACTTACTAGGCTCTCGCTGCTCCTTGCAGGGCGCGAAAGCTTAGGCAGACACTGCTTGTAACACTCATCAACAAATGTGTTTCAAAATCATTTACTGCCTGTGCGTACGTACCCATGGGCAGCCATCTTGGAATGTTTTTTTTTTTACTAAAGTTTAACGAACCCATTCAAAGGCGGCTACCAGGCGTGCACATGCACGTGGACGCATGGGCTGCAGTCTACTCTTCTAATAGTTTTTGTTACGCTTTATAACACAATTTAGTAAGAGATGTCTGTTGCTTCCCCAATGTGCGATTTCCTGTTCTGTTGCTTGCACAGCATATTCCCACGCCACTCCTGCCCTCTGTTTTTCTTCGATCACAGCTCCCAGGTTTTATTTTTCATTCTTCATTACTCTCTCAGTAATCCAACTTCCTCGTGCCAAACACCCTCTACTTCTCTGACTGACTGTTCTTATACACCAATGGTTTGTTGTGTCCCCTTCTTCCTTCAGTCCCCTTTTTGTTTCTACATTTTTTGGATTGCTAACGAGATGGGGATGATTATCAAGAACGTTTGGTCAGCATTTCACACTGTCAATTATACTATCCTGTTACACAGTGCAAAGAAAATGGGTGTAAGTTACTTAGTGGTTTAGATCACTTTTGTCAAGCCATGTCCGAACTGTCTAGGTGCCCCTTTACTCCACAGATCCTACATTACTCATCAGCTAGCTGCACAAATAGCTTGCCTATGTAAAGTGTATGTTAAGAATCCTGCTCGCCTTGCCTCCTGTAGAATCAGGCAGTTTTACATTCATCTCAAAGTCTGACAGTTTTTCTTCCACGTAATAGGTGATGTGGGTGACAGTAAGCAGAGCCTGCAGGAAGTTTCTGACTGGATGGGTCGCCCGCCTCTGCCTCTAGCACAATTCAAATAACACGTGGTCATGATCAAAGGAAGTAAAAAGCACTTGCGAAGCCTCACATTTAAGGCTCATATGCTTAGAGAGTTCCACAACCTGATTAAAGAAGTGAATACTGTGGGCTCCACATCTTTCCTTTGCACATCAAATTACCGCATTATATTACATCTGTCTGCTTTTTTCTCCACAAATCTTGCACCTAATTTTTGCTCGGTCTTACTCCTTGGGGGTGAATCTCACTGCTGTTGTGGGTTTGAGGCTCAATTGTGCGTACTCACTCTTGCTGGGCTTCCTAAAGGCACGCGTGCTTGGCCAACTACACGTTGCACATAACGCGATGACGGACTTATTAATTGGGCCACTCATTCTACTTAGCTACTCTCCTGCTACACACAATGCACTGGCTACAGGTGCAGGAAAGAGCATCTCTTAAGCCCTGGCGAACCAGCTGGTGAGTGTCAACACTTTGATGCAGACCAGCACATGATGGGATATAAATGTACCTTGAAGGCAACGGGTGTGCACGAGGGTGGGGGTCTGCAAGGGTCCTGAAATGGATTCCCGAAGCAGCACCCAATGGCTGGTATCAGCTTATAAAGTTGTGGTCGAGAGCTGAGGGATACAGAGAAACACAAGTGCTGTTGCGCCTGTCTCTGAAGGCTCACAGTGGGCGATTTAGTGAGTAACCAGCATAGCTAGTGAGGGTGACGGCAGCAATGTGAAGAGATACTGGAGGTGGCCTGAGGAGGTCCGAGGCCGTGCTTGGGTGCTGTCATTCTAAAACGTGGGTGCAGGATGCCTGCAGGAGCCAATGCTTTACCACAGGGATTGGCTAGCAAGGTTTCCTTTCAGAATGAATAAGTGGGAGAAAAGTTAATTTTCTATTTGGCTTCAGCACCCCGTACTCCTATTACGGTGCATCACAGTATTTAATTTTGCCTTTTCGAAAAGGGGACATTAAAAAACTTGAAGGGGTGGCACACTCTTAAATGTTCTTTTTAGGATAATTGGATTTTGGTTTAAAAAAAATATACAAACAAAAACCTTTTAGACAGGTGTATATAAGAAGTAGGATTCCTCTCATAGTCAGAGATATTCCATGTTATCAATGATGATTCCATGATTGAGGATTTCTCCTTCTGTCTGTTCTGTCTGAAAGCCATTAGGGGTGTTAGCACTAGCAGTGGGCCAGCGTCTGCATGGAATCCACTGAAAGAGGCACAGTGTGCAGTGAAGGATGCAAGACCGCCTGAGGGAACAGCGCCAGACTACAGGGGTGCACGCCCAGGCTCTCTAATGACATTTCTGTGACTTCATTTCTTCAAGGATATTCCAGGGAGGCCAAAACAATCTATCAAAATAGTCGGAGGCCTCATCTCCCCCAACAACTGGGACTGTTGCAGCAAGTATGGCCAGCTGTCTTGATCCTCACCTTATTGTATGAAGAACTGCTAGATTCAGAATCTGTGCTGATCGGAGGTCCAGTAGATTGTTTCGACTGGAGCTGCGGACGCCAGCCCTCCATAGACCCTCCCTTTGGGAGGCGGTGGAAAGGAAGCTTGCCAATTTCAGGATATGACCCACTTGTAACCCCTAAATAGTTCGGCAGGAAGTGGTCTTCAGACTTGCCTGGTCATGAGGGCTACGAGATTCCTGTCCCAGAGAATCAGTACCAGCAGATTCAAAATCTTTATTCATTAAAGATACAAAACACCTCACACAGGAAAACACACAATCGGTTCATTGGCCCAAAATGCTCTCCACAGAAAAGTCGGTTGATCGGAATATGAATAAGTAGGAACACAAGACACGAAGCTGGGATACTTCATGCATTATAACTCTAGGTTTGAAGTGAATCACCATAGTAAACAACTATCACATCAATCTATCACCCATCTGGTCTTCAAGCTTGGGCCACCCCTAGAGAGCAAAAAGAACATAGCACTGCAATACCTGAACCACAATCTCAATTCCCCGAGACACCCACACATCCATCCCTTCACCATGATCTGGGAGAGTCGTCAATCTGAATAAACATTTAGGTCTGCGGTTTGCACACCACTCTGAGTCTTGCAGGATAGGACAACTCAGTAAATTTCTTAATGAAGTGCTGTAAGTTATGGCCCTTTGCTTGCCATTCCCTAAACAGTTTCAATAGCTACCATCCCATCTTTAGTAGACACACCTCCAGGGCCCAAGGTAGCATCACTGAATCACATTTTTCACCTGACAAAAAATGCACTGGGCAAATATTCTTGGACCTCCCACGTCAGCCAAGAGCTTCCCTCTCTGAGGAGCAGAGAAATCATGGATGTGTAGGTTGGCAGCCCGGGCCTGATTCTCAAACAGTTCCGCCTTTGCTTCCAACTGCTGTGTTGAGTGACCCACACATTCCTGAAACTCTGTTACTTGTACTCCTCTCAGATCCCCGAGGCTTCTGATCTACACCACTTCTGTGGATGAGTCACTCAGGGCTCATTCTGCATTCCCAACCTCCCATGCATTTTACCATCTGCTCCTCCACTGATAATCCCTTACGCTTGATGCTCATTGCCTTGACGATCTGTCAACCAAAAAGGATTCCCCTGGGAAAGAACATTATGATATCCAGCCTCTTAGCACGAACTTTTATAGAGAGATGGGGCTTAAAAAAATTGTCCATTCCCCATGTTCCTCTGGTCCCCTTAGGCAGCATAGTTCCAATGCAAGCTAACCCCTTTTGAAGATGTGTGGGGGCCAAAGGAGGCACAGTTGGGGAATACACTGTGGTCTCAAACTCCCTGATGAGGTATATCCAGCTCTCGTGCTGCAGCAGCAGCCCATATGTCCTCCGCTGCCACTGCTGAAGACCAGAGAATCTCAGTCTGGTATGTTATCTCTCCATGAATGACTTTACCACAGCCTCTGACATTGCCAAGAGCCTGTCCCCTGTGCTTCAAGGATGCACCTCCCTGCGACAACAATGAAGCCCCACTCTGCCACCAGACCAGCCACAAGTCAAGCCAGGCCTTCCTTGGTCTGGGTGGCACCATTTCTATTCTTGCTTGCTCCTACATTCTTGGGGAATTGGAAAGAACTGCAGAAGCCACTACTTAGAAAACAAGGGTGCCACCCCGGCCTCAAAAGATCCAAGGTCTAGGATTCTCCCTACTCCGGTTTCTCCACTGACTTTGGTCCAAGGCGAATCGTAGCTTCTGCACTGCATGTTGCACCCCGCCTAGCCCTCCAGCAGCTCTTCAGTCTAATTTTTGTACCTCAGTGGTGCTAGAAGACAATCTTGAAAGCTAACTGGCACCGGGATCAACTAGTATTCTTTGGCTGCCTGCTGGCACACAGTACAATACCAGGATGGTGCTGCACTATGTGTGGTAAAAGTTGGTTTAGTTCGCTGCAACCCTAGTGGAAGACCTTGTGGATAAGACCTAATGGGATATTCTGGCTGCTCCTGGTAAAACTCCTCAGCACCTTAAGGATTCTTTTTGTTAACCTTAATATGAGCTTGAGAGTCCACTAAGGATAAGCTTTCAGTATTAAGTCTATAAGACATCTTGGTTTCCCTAAAGTGGAGTGGCCAGGAGATAAGTACATTTGAAGAAACATTTACTGTCCATCGAGACAATCAAGTCTAGAAAAAGAATTGGTATTTTGGGAGTATTTGAAAGCAAAGGCCACAACTTCCTGGTTTGACCTGCAGATCATCACCTGAAACTCTACAGTACCTCTAAAATCAACGTAGTGTGACCAGAGCTATGTAAAGTAAAAGCACTCCACCAAAAAGGAAAGCACAAAGTTTAAGCGTGGCTCCAGTCCCGGGCTCTGAAGCCTACAGGTACTTCGTCTTCAAAGCCACACTTTGGCATAGATTGGAATGTCAGGCATGACATAGAAAAAACAGAGCAAAGGAAAAAAAACTCCATGCAAACAAACTGAAAGCAAAAGTGTGCTCTCAGGATTGCTCTCTGACAGCAGGCACGGAGTATGTGATCACAAGGTGAAAATATGCAGGTAAGAAGGAAGCCTGAGGGTTGTGTGTGGGGCTGGCCTGTAAGTCGGTAGAACATCAGAAGAAACTGATCCTATTTTGTCATTTGGAGACATATGCTCTAGAATTATTCTTTTTAGGGAGGGGCAACCCAATGAGTATGCACGGATCTAACCTAACCCAACAGGGGACTTCAACTTCACTTGAACGATGATGATGACTCTCAAGCTGCCATTCTAAGAGACATTCTTGCTAATCACAAGCTCCGGGAAGTCTGTGCAGGCCTGGCCCATGTGAAAGGGGCAATGCTGGACCTCATCACAGCCAAAGGAGGATCACTGTGCATAGAATCCATCCTACTGATTGAATGGTCAGATCACCACCCAATCCTCTTCCACCTCATTGAGCATACATAAATAACCGAAGGCCAAGGTGTCAGATCCAAGTGCTGGAAAGGAGATACAAAACAGATCAACCACAATAAATAGTCCACATTTTGTCTTAGGAAACTCACAGCCTCAAGCGAAAAGCAAAGTGTACAGGACGTAACCTTGCACTACAACTTGGTGATGACCGAGATCATGGATTAAGTGATTCCACTGCATCTTAAAAGACAGAAAAACAAATTGTCCCATCTCTGTTACAGCCAGAATTTAAATGAAGGGAGGAAACTCAGGTTAGCCGAAAGAAGAGGGAGACAAGAGTCCTCTTCCTTACATCTAGCCCAAATCCGAGTTAAGAGAAACACCTATAAAAACCTACTATGGAATGCTAAAGACTAATTCTTCAGTTCTCAACTTGAAAGTGCCAGAAACTATATGGGAAAACCCCTGGAAATCAGCAAGCACCAAACCTGCCCTGTTACTACCATGATCATTGACACTTCCTTCGAAACCTATGAAGTTTTCGGCCTTTTATAATGAGAAGATAAGATTGAAACTTGTATATCCACTGAACTTGATGTGAACCTAACCTTGCTATATGACACACCCTCCTCCCAACCAGAACACATTTATTGAGGTGGTGCTATCTCCTAACTCTGCCCCTACACTTTAAAGCAGGGCATTGTGCAGTGAATTCAAAACTCTAAGTGAAGCTGATGTCAAAGCATTACTGAAGCCCACCTCACAAATCACTGATCCTGTTCCCTCCCCCTCACCTCTTCTCCCCTCTCTTGATCAAGGCAGTGAATGCATCTCTTTTCCAAGGCACAGTCCTGGTCTGTTTGAAAATTGGGCAAGTGACCCCTCTACTGAAGAAACCAAGTGCTCACCCGGCAGATCTAAATAACTTTTATCCAATGACTAACCTCCCTTGCCTGTTGAATCTCCTGTCATAAGGTACCCTTAACCAACTGTCAATATACTGAAAAATTTGATTTGCTAGACCCTTCCAATCTGGTTTCAGACCAGGCTGCAGCACAGAAATTGCCCCCTTACAAGTCATGGATGACGCTCTCAAAATCCTGGACCAAAACAACTCCTGCCTTCATTCTCCTTGATCTATCCTCGGTTTTTAACACTGTCAACAATGTCACTCATATTAAGACGCTTAAGGACAGAATGGTGCTGGCAGGAAATGTGCTCAGCTGGTTCTCCGTTATTTAAATAACAGCTCACAACTAATTAAACTGCAGGGCACCCTATCTAACTCATTCTTGGTTCTGCTAGGAGTACCACCACTAAGGCTCCACCCTCTTTAACTTCTACATAGAACCACTGACTGTGATTCTTTATCATTCCATAGTATTTTGCATACTACATGTACGCAGATGACACGCAGCTGTACTTGAAAATACCCTCTCTATATGATGTTATACATTTTAACAATGTTCTGGCAAAGGTCCAAGCCTGCCTAGCCTGGAACCACCTCAAGTTGAACTCCGTGAAGACTGAATTCCTCATCTCTTACCCTGTACAGAAATGACTGGACCACTTCGACTCCCTCAAATGCAAGCCTGCAATCGTCTCCCCTAAATCCCTAGGGATCACCCTGGACAAAAACGTAAACACGAAAGCCCACATCAGCACATCCACATGCAATGCTCTAATCCAACTTTGTCTCCTCAAGACAGTCAAACTGATTATCCCTCAGTCTACCAGATTTCAAGAATGTGGTGCAAGCCCTGGTCACATCCTGATTGGACTATTGTATTTTAATTGTAACATCAAAAGTGCACTTAGCTCCCATCAAGGCAACTCTCAGAGCTGCAGCGAGGCAGGTAACTCATACTACACACTTCAATCACATTACTTTCTCTCTCTTATTTCTCCAGTAGCTTCTGATCGAAGCTAGAAGCATGATCAATGTAGCCTGTCTGACGTAAAAGCCATACACTTCGACACCCATAAATACCTGGCATGCAGTTTCACTATCTCTGGGGGCAGCCTCTTCCTATGCAGCTCCAGCTCCCTTCTACTGGATCCACAAAGATTCAAGACAAGTAGGAATTATGCTCAAACCCTCTCTGGTTCAGCCCCCAGAATCTGAAACTCCTTTCCACCCGAGATTCGCACCGACCCATCGGAGGTTATACTCAAAAAGGCGGTGAAAGCAATTTTGCTGAACAGATTCTTCTTACATTGAACCTCCATCCCCTACAAGGTCATCCCAGTTTGCCGGTTATCCTGGTGTCACTGTACTCCAGAGGAAAATATAGTGAGATACTATTCATTTGTTTGCCTCCTTCAATCTGCCAATCACGACAGAAGTTTGTGTGGCAGTCTACACAAGTCCAAGATTACTGGTCACCATATAGATTGGACTGTCCGTGTTGCTACTACATAGAACTTAACTTGCTCAGTTATGTCTCTGCCAGTCCAATGTCGGCCATTTAGTATGATTTTATTAATGTTACTTTATCGTACTATTGTATTAGTACTAAGACCATTTTTCATAAACTGTGTACCTGCTCACCTTATGCAGTGCTCTGAAACCCTTGTGTTATGTTTGTGATTCAGAAAACTCTTTAAATAAAAATAAATAAAGGGCAATGGTGTGATAGAGTATACATTTCAGATACATAGTAGCATGAAGTCTAGCTGAAGCAGAGAAATACTCTTGTGTAATGTGACTATGAAATAGTTTAGTTCTTATGCCAATGCGTAGCGTAGGAGAAAGTCTAATACGGCATACCACCTGATAAAGCTAGAAGACAGGTGCAAGAGCTATATCATTGTAGGTAGTAAAAACTTAACATCTGGACAGATGGTTAATGAGGCACTTTCAATGTTATGAAAATGATGATACAGCCACTGCTACCGTGGTTGCTATGGTTGGACAGAAATGTATCCAAGTCAGTCAGTGTGTGGGGAGATAAAGCTCCCTGGTTAGCATTGTGTTTTTGTTTCACACTCTTCCCTCACCGTTGTCTTTCCTCCTACCATGGTGTTATGTCTCCTTCGTAGGTCAAAAATATGAAGATGACACTGAAACCTGCTCTTATAATAACTCAGATGTATGCAATGTCTGCTGGTGCTGATGTTTGCAGACCATTGTCCTTTGCTGCAATGTCTCTTTGGCCTTGTCGGTCTCCAACTTGACGTTTACAAGGGTATCATCAACCTCTTTGTCAGACACGATCATGGCATTTTGTCGTATGTGCGCCATTATTTCCAGTGTGTTTCGTAGGTCAGAGGTAATCTCTGACCTACGACGTACAACCCTGCGTCTAATGTGACATCTTTTCTTACCTATGCTAATATGTTTTCAGCCTATGGTAAAACACTTATGTTTATTTTATTATTAATTATGAAGTACATATATTACAAGTACCCACAATATCTGCAGTCTTGTTATTAGTGATATGGAATTCTGCCTTTATCCCCATTAGGAATACACAACAAATGCAGTAGCCTGCCAAGCCCTATTACATGGGCATGCTCTCACTACAAATTTCCAGACTCTTGCTCTCATCGTACGTCACGAATATGAATGAGACCCTCTCATGCTTCCTGTGAGAAATTATACATAACGCATGAACCTCCATACAAAGAGGGAAAGCATGAAAGAACGATATCTATGGAGCAGCACAACCAAGAGCAGTTGGCATATTTCCCAGACAGTCAAGCTCTGGCTGTGGCCTGTGCGAGAAAAAGGCTGTATTTAGTCTGGTTCAGGTATGCAATTATCTCAGTTCTCATGATGGCAGAACTTAGCTACTAGTTAGTAGGGCTAGTATATGATCTATATATTTATATAGAAAACGTGACCCTCATCCTAGTAGCACCAACCTGGGTAAGACAGCCCTGGTATTAAATGCTCCTAGAGGTGTCAGCCAATCTCCACAAAAAAGATGTTGTTCATGCCAGACCTTCTCACTCGGCATCAGAGTCAGCTTAGGCACTCAGATCCCAAACAGATGAACTTCGCGATAGGGCATCTGAGTCCATGGAGTTCGGCTACCTCAATGTTCCAAAAGAATGGATGGTTATCCTGTGGGAAGTGCAAAAGCCACTACATTCCACCCGTTATGCAGTTTACTGGAAAAGGTTTCTGCATTACACTATCTCCAAACAGATGCCCTTAAGGTTTCTGAGCGGGAGATTGTTTCTTGCCTCCTATGCCCACACAAGGCAGACCTTGTCTACACTTCTATACGCTTACAATTAACAGTAGTTGTGGCTTACCTTCAAAACACACAACATTCATCTCTCTTTAAAGTTCTAGACATTAAGGCTTTTATGGAGGGTCTAAAGAAGACATTATCGCCAAAGATGCCCCCCTGCACCTGTGTGTCCATGTGGAACCTCAATGTGATCCTCACACAACTCGTGGACTTTCCTTTTAAATCCCTACACTCATGTGACCTACAATTCTTGTCTTGCAAGACGGCTTTCCTAGTTGCAATCACCTCCATCAGACGTATTAGTGAGCTCCAAGCTCTAGAGGTACAAGAACCACTCATCCAGGTTCACAACGGCAGGTTAGTTCTTCGTACTATTCCCAAATTCATGCCCAAGTTTGTTTCACCTTTTGATATGATCTAGACCCGGCTTCTTCCCACAACTAGAGTCTGTAGCAGAATGGGTCCTTCACACTCTGGATGTTATGCCAAGGTCAAGCGCACCACCCCTACACTACAGCCCAGTCCACACGCATAAAGAATGTCACTTTAGCTCTTTTAGGTAACATCTCTTTAACAAATGGCTGCTTAGGGTTTGATGATTATCAGTTCCTAAACAATGGCAAACTGGTCACTCAGGTATTCTACGAATTACTGAAAATACATATGAATTCCACCAAACCACCATGCCGACCAACAGTAGCCTCTATTAGTAGTCTTCTTGAGCATACTGCACAGTATATGATTAGTTACATGTTCCCCTTTGTATTCAACCTACTGTCTTCACAGGACTTCATTAGGAAGATAGCTATCATCAACTGGGATCGATAATTTTACAGATCACGCTAGATTAAACATCACCGTTTACCTCCATAGAGCACACACATGGCATCACAGTTTGTAAACATTTTTTCAGAGGGATACCATTGGCTATGTATGATCACAGCAACATGTTGGTACAAATGATGGAATACTGTTTGAATCTTAACATGTTCCTTTTGAAACAGGAGTACTACATACAAACGTCGGGGGCTGTGATGACAAGTGCCTGCTTCACCCACAGCTATGCAAATTTACTCATCGGCTGGTGGAAGGAGCAGGTAGCCTGGTCACAAAGTAATGACAGGTACACCAGCCATATTTGCATGTGGGTCAGATACTTCCGTGACCTCTTTGTAATATTGAAAGGAATCAGAGAATTGGCTGAGGAGCTCATCATGGCCTTGAATCCGAATGGTCTGAATCTAACATTAACTAGCCATCAGTCAGAGATGAACTTCTTAGATATACATGTGGCTGTAGTAAGACACCAAACTGGAAACCAGCCTTTACAAAAAAGAAACTGCTGTTAATAACGTACTACATGCAGCTGGCCATTACCCCAATCAGTTGACATGGAGTATCCCTTATGGGGAGCTTATGAGGGCTAGAAGAATTGCAGTACAGAAAAGGCCTACAAATCTAAAGAACTACTGATTGTGGGGTGGTTTTTAGAATGGGGCTATCCACCTAGAATGTTGAAACATGCAATCTCATGTATAACAACTACACCAAGGATTCTTTAATTATTGGCCCTAAAAGAAAGACTAGACAATCAAGGGAAAACAGTGAGATCAGGTTCATCACCACGTAAAATCGGGCCACCACCCAAGCGTGCAAAATTATGAACTGTCACTGGAAAATTTTGAAGAGAGATAATGTAACTGTCAACACTCTAAGCAAACATGTCTCTATCACACCTCAAGTGCAAATCTTTAGGTGATGTACAGTGACCTAAATCCCAAGATGGGGGAGAACAAAATGGTTACTAACCAGTAGAAGCTTGAAGAATTTTCTGGAACCACATGCTGTGCAATATTCCGACATTTAGTGGTTGGGTCTGGAACTCTCCCCTTGTATAGTAGTCCCTTCTTCCCTTTTTTTGTAGTTGTTGGGCGTCGATCGTCCCTACTATTTAGTGCTTTTTCCAGCCTCCCCGGACATTTGACACCCTCCCCAGAAGTCCCCACACGTAGTTGCCATCTTCAGATATTTTTTGGGGGGCTTTTTTGTATATTTAATGTTCTGTGGGCTTCTTTGGCTGTACTGCTTCAATGTTCCCGGTTTACTTGTCTCGCCTCATTTCTTGGGGACGCGGTGTAGGAAGGTGGAATCTGACTGCATGGTTGCCCCCACTTTTTTCCTGGTGTTTTGCTGGTTTTCGACTTAGTTTGGCTGGGATCCTGCTATTCAGGACCCCAGCCTATCTGCTTTCCTCTTAAATTGACTGCATGTACTTTAGGTACACTCCAGATTGGATTCTGGGGTACCCTTATAAGTCCCTAGTATATGGTATACTATGTACCCAGGGCATAGGTACCCCAGAGGCCTCCCAGGGGCTGCAGCATGTATTATACCACCCCTGAGAGGCCATCCAAAATGACGCAACAGGTCTGCTACAGCAGCCTGTGTAAGGTGGTGTATGCCCCCCTTACTGAGATATAGGTTCCCTATATCTCTCCATATCACTGCACATGTAAACCTATCAGTCACCTCTATGGCAGGCCTTAACAATCCTGAAGGCAGGGTGCTGGGTTTCATGTGAGAGGGTGCTCATGCATGAGCAGAGCCTCTCTGCAGCTTTCGGAATCTTCATTCCGGGGTGGTTTGTGATGCAGCCAGACCATATACTCTTAAGTGCATTATAACCTCGCGGTAAATGCTAACTTGAGAATGGCTACATGGAAACATGTCGTGTTTGGTGTCAAACACCTTGGAATCATACCTCCACCCCAGTAACTGGGGTGGGAGGTATGATTCCACCCTACTAGAGGGAGAAACATGGCACCACCGGTACCAGCTTAACAGAACCCTGGCATCACAAAATGGATGCTGCAGCCACAGACACGAGTCTGCCCTCCTGCTGCTGGACGAAACTCCGGCAGGGGAGGCCTGGACAATAGGTTTCCTGTCACAGGGAGGTGTGACCACCTCCCAGACAGGCTTTAGTGTATTGGGGCTGGGTGGGTGCACTCCAAGAGTGCTTTGAAGTCTGCACTGGGGGCGCATTTGGTGTCCCTGTGCATAGTCCAGCTCAAACCGGTTGCAGGGGCTACCAGCCCCTGCTTTGGCGCGAAACTGGACAAAGGAAATGGGTGTAGCCACCCCTCTTTCCTGACCCTCCCATAGGTGGGTCCCCAGAGTTTGTCCCACCCCTTCCTTGGGTATAAAGTAGGAACCCCTGACTACAGGACTTTAGATTACACCTGGACTAAACTCTGACACAGAAACCAAGTACTTCGACAATCTACACTACGCTGGATGACTGAAGAATCTCCCTTGGAGTAAAGGAGTTACTCCCCTGCAAGGCAGGCACCTTTAACGCAACTGACCGGTTGGCATCTCCGAAGCTCCTGCGAACTCCGAAGAATATTGCCACACAGGAGGTGGGTTCCCGAGGTCTCTGAGGTCGATCTGTGCCCACAGCAAGTCTGAGGCCTGTATCCCTCGTGGAGACCGTGCAACCCAAACCCCTGGACACCGCGACCATTTGCAGAAGCATCAGCTTTCCGGCGACCCCGGAGGCTGAGCTTTGGGTTACTTGTAGCCCTGACCCCGAGCAGTAATTACACCGAAGATTGCCGGCCTACACTCAACGAGTGTTCCGTGGGCCGCCATTTTGTGATTCCTCTCGAGGTCCCTTCGCGATCCCTGGTCCGTTGACCTGTGGGTCCCCAAGAAGGCAACTCTAACTTTAATTGGGCTTCCCTGGTTGCTCCAGACGTGCCCTGACTCTCCATCGCTTGGGGAGTCCCCAGGACCTTGCTGGTCCGCACAGAAGCAGCTTTTCTCTTCCTGCATGGGTTGCTGTTGCCAAGGCTTGTGTTCAATCCGAGCACTGACACCCCAGCACTCGACATCCTTCGTGGGACAGCTCGAATCCGGCTCCTGGTCGTCCTTGACGTCTCCGGGACCCCGTGGCTGCAGAGTCAAGCTTCACCTCTTCGCACCTAAAGCACCCGACATCGGTGGGCATTCGATTGCTCCGCTCCTGGTCACTGGCTAGTGACCCAGACTCTATCCCCTCTGCTTTCAGGTTCTTCACATCTTCGATCCAGGCTTGGATCACCCCGGACACTTTTCTTCTTCACAGCAGCAGCACTTTGCAGCAGATCGCCATAGCAATCAACGACGATTCCCGACACCCTTTGACATCTACGCACCCGGCTTCCCTGGGTGAGGTAACTCGAGTACTCCGGTGCTCACGTGGGTGTTGGCCCTAGAACCCCTTAAGTCTAAAGGGGTTTGCTGAAAGTCCTCTCCTAAGTGTCCTTTATCTTTAAAATTCCAACCACGACTTTCCTCAGAATCCTACGGCGCTCGCGGTTGTGTTCTCACATTGCACATGTCCCCCGTGGGTCTTCTGTGTCACTACCTTGGATGGTTCCTTGGGGTCCCAGCAATTCTACGTGCTCTAGGCACTGGGTCTAGTCAAGTTGTGGTTCTTATACCACTTTCTTAATATATGGTTTGGTCCCCCCCCCTGGGGCCCATTGTATATTGTGCTATTTACTGTCGTTTTTATACTGTGATATTGTGTATCTTGGACTCTAATCTCAAAGAGATTAGTAGTTAGTGGTTAGAAATAAATACATATATTTTATATATACCGTGTGTGGTTCTCCTTTCATTTGGTCATTCAAGAGGTTATAATCTGGTAAACCAAGCTACTTTACACTCCTTCAAGACTTAGCGTGAAGGCTGCTCTCCATAGCTACCACTAGGATAGCTTACAATAAAGGTTGTCTTTAAACCTATCATCAATAAGGGTCGTTTGGACTGGTGCAAGGTGCCCACTATAACTAGTGGACAGCATATGCCAGGCCAACTTCTCACACACGGGTGGGTCACATGTAAATGCAGAAAATTCAAGCTGAAAAACTACTATTGCAGGTAAGTAACCATATAATTTTGTGGCGTGAATCTTTTCTGAATTCACATGCTGTGCAGTGACTTTGTAGCATTTCTTTCATTGTGGGGGCTGAGCTGGAGATGAGGGTGAGCTTGTAAACAGATATTTCTATATTCTCTGCCCCACTTGTGCCTCTCTGTTCACCTGTACATCAATGCAGTAGTGTTTTGTGAACGTGTGTACTGACGACCATGTGGCTGCCATACATAGGTCGTTAATTGGAATCCTTATTATTGTCTGCGAATGACACAAAGAGTTGTTTCCCTTTCCTGATTGACTTTGTTTTAACATGTTATACATTATTGCCCTGAGGGTGTCCAGTGTGTGTAATGCTGTTTCTGCCCGAGTCTTTCGCTCTTGGAAAAAACTCGGTATCTGAATAGGTTGGTTTATGTGGAAGTGGGATAGGACCTTCGGGAAGAAGCCTGGGTTGGTCCTTATGTCTGCTCTGTCCTTGTGTATTTGCACATATGGTTCCTGTTTGGTGAGTGTTTGCAGCTCACTTACTCTGCAGAGTGATGTCATGGCAATTAGGAATGCGATTTTTAGCGTGATTAATTTCAAGGTGGCCTTGTGGATTTGTTCCAATGGTTCTTTCATCAATTGTATTAGTACCAGGTTAAGATTCCACGTGGGTGTAGGCACACTTCTTGGTGGCGCTATTCTTTATACCACCCCCTCCAGAAACCTTCTGATCACTGGCGCTGTGAAGAAGCTTCTCCCTATGGATCCCCTTGTGTAGGCTACTATCACTGCTAGAAGTACTTTTAATGAGGCATAAGTTATCTTTTTCCCTAACAGATGTGTAAGATATCTGATGACCGTAGTTTCATGTGTCCTCTCCTGAAACAGACCAGCTCCCTGGCACCATTGTGCGCATCTTTCCCATTTGGCTGTGTGACATTTCCTAATTGTTGATTTTCTTGCTCCCCCAAGTACTGCCACTCCTTTCTCTGGCAGTCCTAGATGACCAATTTCTATGTCCTCAGGAACCATGCTGTTACACTCATTGTGTTTGGTTCTGGGTGAAAAACCTTCCCTCCTTGCATGGAAAGCTGGACTTGTGGTGCTGGCAGTTTCTGCACGCAATGTGTCATCTCTATCAGATCTGAGTATCAAGTTTGTCTTGCCCAATGGGGACCTATGAGTATGAGCGCCATCTGCGACCACCTGCGTTTATCAACATTGAGTAGTGGGATCTGGGGAAAAGCGTAAGCAAATTTCCCTGACCAGTCTATCGACAGTGCATTCCCTAGGGAGTGGAAGTAGGAGTGTCTGGATGCAAAGCACTGGCATTTTGCGTTTTCTGGTGTTTCGAACAGGTCTATTTCTGGTGTTCCCCACCTTTTCTATCACTGTGTAATTCAGCTCCCACTCACGTGAGACGGATGCCTGCCTGCTCAGTTTGCCTGCTTCCTTGTTGTGTACTCCTAGTAGATGCATCACTGTAATGGTTATTTGTCTCTGGATGGCCCATCTACATATCTCCTGTGATAGTTTTGAGAAGGGGAAGGATTTTGTTCCTCCTTGCTTGTTGAGATAGATCATTATTGTCATTTTGTCAGTTTGAATTTGTGTTGATTTATTCCACAATTTTTTCTGAAAGGCTTTTAAGGCTAAGAACACTGTCCTTAACTCCCATAGATCTATGTGTTGTACTGATTCCGGTGGCTTGCATACTCCCCTGATGTTGAGTTTCTCCAGATTAGCTCCCCATCCCCTATGTAAGCCATCTGTGGAGATGGTCACTGTTGGGGCTAGCGTCATAAAGGCTCTTCCTGCCGTTACATCCAACCTGTTCCATTACCTCATTTCCTCCTGCACTCTCTGCACGACAACCACTAGATCTTCCCCGTTTCACGTCGCATGCGACAATTGGCTTTGGACCCATTCCTTGTTTCATGTGTAGCCTTGCAAGTAGTATTAGTGGTATGCAGAAAGCCATCTTTCTTAGTAATTTCCCCACCGTCCTCACTGTCAAAGATTGACCCTTCTGGTAATGGCGACATTCTTGTGTTATAGCCACGATTCTTCTCACATGGAAATGCCTTTGCATACACTTCTCCATGTTTATCATGAACACCAATCTGTGGAGTGTCGTCATCACTGTTCTTAATCTGTCTCTGCATCTGTGTGTGGAACTTGCCCTCACCAGCCAGTCATCTAAGTAGGGGTACACATGTATTCCCTTTCTTCTCTGGCATGCAGCTACAGCCGTCAGGCACTTTGTGAATACTCTGGGGGTCGATTTCATGCCAAAAGGTAGCACACTGAATTGGTAGTGTGTTTTGTCTATTATGAAGCGCAGGAACTTCATGTGTCTGTGATTCATTGAAATGTGCAGGTAGGCATCCTTCAAGTCTATAGCTGCCATGTAATCCCCTTGCTGGAGTTAAGGGATAACCTCCTGTAGAGTTGTCATTTTGAACCTCTGTGTTCTTATGAACTGGTTTAGGAAGCAGAGGTCTAGTATGGGTTGTAGTGCCTGGTCTGGTTTCGGTATAAGGAAGTATGTTGAGCAGATTCTTGAATTGGTCTCTTTTAGGGGAACCTTTTTTATTGCTCATTTTTGAAGCATTTCTTTTGCTTCCTTCTGAAGATAGGTCTTTTCCTCCTTCAGGTGAATGCTGTGCTTTAGGCCTCAGGTTGGTGGGTGTTTTTCCAGTTCTGTGCAATAGCCGCGTTGGATGATATTGAGAATGCATTTGTCCAATATGATCACCTGCCACTCCTGGAAGCAGTCTACTATTCTTCCCCCCACAGGTGTGTGTGGGTGGGAGTCTAGACTTAATGAGTCACTTGTTTGCTGTTGCAGCCCCTCTTGACCGCTGTCCTTTGCCTCTCGTCGCCCGCAATAGGGCTGTCTCTCTGGAGCCTGGAATTGCCACCGTTGTGCCGGTGTTTGTGCTTGGCCCATGTTTTGGAAGGTTAGATGCGTGGCGTTGGTTTGAAACCTTCCTCTTCCAGTCTGTCTTCTAATGGGGGGTAGCTCCCCTTCTCTGCTGCCCTCTAAACTGTGGTGCCCCCATTGACTTTACTGTGTCGCTATCTTTTTTCAGTTGTTGAAGTGTGTCATCTGCTGCACTACCAAACAGATACTCTCCACTAATAGGGCTGTTGATAATGTTGGTCTGCACCTCGTTTATGAACCCCAATATTATTAGACGAGTGTGTCGTTCATATCCCCAGTTGTCTAGCTGCTGTGTCCGCAGCGCCCAGTGATGAATTTAAGAATGTGTTGGCTATATTTTTCCCTTCTTCTCCAAGGGCACATGCCCTCTTCTGGTATTGTTCCAGCAGGTACAGTTCCGCCCTCTCCTCCCAGTTCTGATGGACCTACCTGTTAAGTAGGGCATTGGACTTTGCTATGCCCCACTGTGTTACCGCTCCTCTCAAATTTTCTTCCCACCATTTCTATTCTTGTACTTTCTCTATCCGGAGGTGGTTGGTATATTAGCTCTTTTCCTGTTGGTGGCTACAATGATGGAATCTGCCACCACATTGGCCCGAATGTATGCTGGGTCCTTAGCAGTGCTTAATTTGTAAAAAAAATAATAATAATAAATTAAGTGCCAGCGCTCTTGTCAGGAGGACACTGCAGCTTGCACCATCCATTGCCCCTGCCAGCACTGCCAATGACCACAACTACTAACCATCACACTCTTACATGTGTGACAATTCATACTATTCCAGCCCCCTAAGCTATAAGAATGGCTTGGGTGACAGGTATTAGTCATTGCTAATTAATATTGAATTAATAAAAAGCTGTTGTGCTCTTATCTAAATTAGGCAGACAGCACCACCATGTCGCAGACTGTCATAAGTGCCGGTGCTGACAATTAAGTGCAGGTGCCGAACACCGGAAACCACAGACTCAAATTAAGCACTGGTCCTTAGAGGAATATTTGTATTTTTTTTACCTGGGGTGTCACTGACTTGCAGGTTGCTGGCTCTTTAAACGCCACTCTCCCCTTGTCCAGGATGCTCTGGAGCATCGGAAGGAAATTACTTTTGTTCTGTGATGGTCTCTAGAAGGAAGCATGTCTGTGACTTCTCTTCATCCAGTTGGACCCCGTACTGCTCTGCCGCCTTCTTAACCAGCTGGTTGTACATGGCAATGACATTCGGGGGTGATTACCTCGATGGATAAGTGTCTACGGCTTCCTCTGGTGAATCTGCCTTGAGGTCTCGCCACTGTTCAATGCCTTCTGACCTCTTGATGTCCTGGCAACAGACCCTGTACCTCTGGGTCCTCCTCTTCATAGAAGGGCTCTTGTTCCTCCTCTTCCTGTGGCTCTGGCGTCAAAGAGGGTTCATCTCCCCAGAGTCTTTCTCCTCCTGCTTGGTTTCCGTTGAAAGCTTCAAATGTATTTGAAAATTCCTGGAGGGAGGTGTCAACAACTTCTTTTGAAGGATTGGGGCCATTTTGGCTTCAAGCTGTCTTTTCCTGTGCTTGATTTCGAGGGTGCGGTCTTTGGTGTCCATTGTAGTCACTGCTCTCTTTTTCGTCGTTGACGTTTCAGCTGCTGTTGACTGAGCTTCCGTCTTCTTGTCTTTTTCTAGATCGTTTTTCGCCACTGGTGTCTTCTCCGAGGCTCTTCCACCTGCAGTATCCTTTGCATAGGACCCAAGGGGTTCTTTTTGCCTCAACTTCCTTTTGGTTGGCATGATTTTCAGCACTGAGGCAGTCTTATGTGGTGTAGAGTCCGTAGCTTTTGGCTAGACCATTCCCATCTTTTTCAGCGTTAATTGTGTGCGTTGAGCCCTCTCCTTCCACTTCTTCTTTAGCAGCGCTATTCTCTTCTTTACTAGGCAGTCCTAGATCTTGGAGTGAAGCTGTTTCCTTCTGCCCCTGCATGGTGTAGTGTGCCTGCCTTTGTTTTTTTCATGCCTTCAGCATTTTTGGTTTGAACTCTGCGCAAGCTTCGCAGGTGTCGGTCTTGTGGTTTCTCGGCCGGCAGAGGTTACACACCTGGTGGTTGTTCCTTTGGGCGAACTTATAGTGGCACTCAGGACAGAAACAGAAAGATGTGTTCTCCATCTCACGCAGAGCAGGGAACGTTCTGTCCACGCATTCTCCATCCCTCGCTCAACACAAGTTCCACTCACTTCGATGTTTTTTCAGTGCAATTTGGGGGAATCCCTGGGTAACTCTCCCTTACTTGTTATGGCGATTATCTTCTCCATTTTCATCAACGAACTCATGTTTTACTTTCTCTTCTTGCCCATGGTGACTAGAGAACTTCAACAATGCTTTCCAACCCAATGGTGGAAAAAAAAGAATATGAAGATGGTGACTACGTGTGGGGACTTCCGGGGATGGCGTCCGTCAGGGGAGGTTGGAACAAGCACCAAATGGTGGAGAACGTCTAAGACCAACAACAAAAAAGGCAGAGAAAGGACTACTATACAAGAGGAGAGTTCCGGACCCAGCAACTAGATGGCAGAAAAATGCACAGTACGCTGCAAAACTGGGTAAGTTCAGTGAAGGAATTTGCGAAGTGCGGTAAATGTAAAGCGTGCACGAACAGCATTAACATTAAAAACTATGACACTGTATGGAGACAGATGAAGCTGATAAATAAGTCACTTAAATTATGTAAGCAGCCTAATTTTTCCAGCCAATAAACGGATGTTAGAACACAAGAGCCATCAAAAATAGAGATTTTACTTATCCTGTCTCAAGACATTTCTCTGAACATCATAATCCTAGGAGCAATCTTTTATCATGTTTTGGGTATACACAGAATACTAACATCTAGAAGAGAAGGTGACAGAGAGCCAGATCAGAAAACTGGAGTCCCAGTACATCATAGAAGTGGGAATCAAACACCCGACAGGCCTTAACATGGAAGAGAGGGCGCTCACATTGGGTGAGACCTAGACAGTCTAGGACAGTCCTATGTTCCATAATCTGGGAAGCCCCCCTGTATCTGCATGACCATCTGTGTCCATGCCTTGGTCCCTTATTTATGTTTATTATTTTTACTTGCTGCAAGATCACCTGAGGAAGCGTCTTGCTGAAATATCACAATTAAATAGATTGATAGCACTGATTCCTGCTGGAATGCAGGCTTGTTTTTCATTGTAAGGAACCCATTTGTGTTTGTGTGCATGTGTGTATGTATATATACATATATCTCAACACAAAAATATGTTTGGGTTGTCATTCCCTATACTTTAGCCATGTACATTATCACCTCTACATGCATGATTTTGTTACATATGGTGTTTCCTAAGGTAGCAAATAATGAGCACCCAAAGTGTACAAACTATAGGTCTTTTTTGAGTGTGCAACATGGAAGGGGTGGATGCTGGAGGCAGTTCATGAATTAGGCACAGTCGGCCTCTGGCACGACTGACCGTAGATTCCAAATTGGGCTCTCCCTCCGCTGAATGTGAGCAAGGGGTTCAGTGGTCACCTGGCTGTTTCTCCTCTCCACACAACTGGTGGGTTTATCTTCATGATCCGGGGATTAAGTGAACACTACTGTTTGTGACCAAAAAAAACCTTCTTGGCATGCATTAGGGAGGGCTGGAAAACCACTGACATGGACCTAAATGTCAGATCTGAATTCAGAGATTGTGTACCATGGATATCTCTGTAGTGATACTCCAGGCACCATTGTTTCTTGCTTTGAAGACCATCATTAACTTGGTTTGACTTTTGTTTTCGCTTCTTGCATGATGTCCACTGCTCCTTGCTGCTCACCGTTAGAAGATAATCCCACATTTCCATGTATAGCATTCCTTTGTACGTAGTTACTGGGATCGGAAGAAGCCTATTATCCCTTTACGTACTGGGGCAAAGCAGGAACCGGGCTTTTTTTTTTTCCTCATCTGACAGCTACAGCTTTAACTTATACTGAAGTCAAAGTCACAGACTTTGCTGGTTCTGTAACAATATCCTATAAAGACACAAAGTATATGGTGGTTGTTCTTAAGTCCTTATTAGAAAGCCCTTGCATGAAGCTTCTGCTGAGATCTATTATAATTTGCCTTCGCTAATGTATGAACCACTGCTCTTTTAAGTGCTGACATCACTGTAGGGGTTGATACCTTTTATGAGCCAAGCCCCCGTACTGACTTAAAATAACCCCCCACTCACCATCTAATGCAGACAAATAATCTAAAATGTTTCTGAAGCAAGCATGCCTAGAGGAGTTTTCTTTGCATCACCTAATTTTTATTAAAAATCACAAATGTCCCAGAAGTCTAGCCCATGAGGTCTGCAATTTCAAGACTATTCTCAGTACTAACACTGGAGTCGGTGAAGCCTTTCTTACTGCAAGATGAGTTCACCTGTGCTTCAGTGTCTAACCAATGTCCACTCATGTCTCTCAACATAAAATTCTTCCCTTTAACACCAAAGTACAAGAATGCATGAATCAAACCAATTTTAGAGACGTCAACATGGATTAGTACAGCGTAAGAGTCCTGGAACCCATCACACCTACTTAGCCTGCTTGATAATCTGCTTAGTTTTAAAGATAACTGGTTAGATTATCTGGCAACACAAATCTCTGCATCAACATAACACGGCAAACAAATCTTTAATTAACATCTTCAGCAGATACAGGGAAAATGTTTAAATAGAGTGTTTTCAAGATTTCAACCCACTGCAGCTTCGAAAAAAAAGTGTTTTAAATAAACCATTATATATGACAAGTCATAATCAAATGCATAACTGCCATGTGAATCTCCATCCCGTTGACAACCTTCAGCCAGTCCTGGGTTTTAAGCCAAAAGCATGTGCATTTGACAGACTTGCCATTTACTTTGTGGCATTGTTGATATGGACATAAACGTCCCAGCATGTAAAGTGCTGTTGCTGAAAAACAAGGACTGACTGAGGGTGTCACGCAGGACATGGGACCAACAGGTAGCTATGCAAATGTAATGTTGATATCCGTCCGGCTGTTTAACACAAGTCTCTCTGCTAAGTTTTCCCAAACTTTCTACGTTGATGTCTAAAAGAACAAAGAGGAGACATTCTTGACGTGACGGAGCAAAAGAACTCTGTACATTAGGCAGAAGAGCCAAAGATTCAGGTGTTACTGTCCATGGGAGGAGCCAAGCTCTGGTAATAGGCTCCCCCCTCTTTTGTTTCCTGAGAGATTTTATTAGACTATAACAAATGGAGTCAATAGATGGGAGAATGCAAAGCATGGAAATTACAATACATCATTGAAGCATTACAGGCGAGATTACCTTTGCTGCTTCATGGCCAGAGTCACATTTTTGAATTGGATGTCATATAAATAGTTAACCAAAAGTGCCCGACACTACCAGGCACTACAGGGGATAATAACCGATCCAATTCAATATTTGCTGTATTGTTACCTTCATAATGTTAACATGTCAGAGTGGCACCTGCTGACAAATGTGAATCACGGAAAACAGCAGTTAGAAGATTTAGCCCTGGTTGTAGACTGGAGCAACTGCATTCCCTACTAAGTTACACTATGCAGCCAGAGCTGAGCAAGCTCTAGTGGGAAACAGAGCTAGAGAAAACCAAGCAGAGGTGGAGCAATACAAAACCAACTGAGACCCAGCTAAGGTAATACTTGGCCTACTGGGAGACACATCTACGTTACTACAGACCTACAAGAAGCAGCATCTAAATCAATACAGGCTCTACTGGTCGACATATCCAAAACATCTTCCCATATCAGAACGTTTCAAATACAGCTGTGCTCATTAGGACCGTAATTTTTATTTATCATGGACAACTCAAATGTCCTCTTTGAGTGTATCCCTGCTGCACAGCTTTACTGGCCTCAAAAGTTACTAAACCGTGCTCTTCGATTCTAGGCTAAAGAAAAGTGCCCGGGTGGTTCATCATCCTTGGCTTCCTGTGAAACTGCGAGCATAGTTTAAGATTCTGTCTGAACCATAGCGCTGTAAAGGACAAAATATCCCAATATCACAACCAGTCTTCAGAAGATACTGCCCCAAGAGACACCTTAGATTACTGGCTCAGATGAGGCTTACTCTGTCTGGATGCCACCAAGTCTGGCAACTCTGGTTGTTTATGGTGCTTCATTCTGGAATGAGCTTGGACTGCCAGACTTTTGAGCAGCAACTTATCTTTAGAGAAGCTGTTTTTTAAAGAAAGCTGTCCTTTAGGTACTAGCATTTTTGGCAGGATCCATGGCGCTGCACCCAGACCTTAGAAGCTGCCTGTCTGTTGTATAAAGCAGAGTATACAGGTTTTTAAAACATAATTAAAGGCAATTTATGGCCTACTGAGTCCTACAGCTATGACAACACAGGGACACCAAGGAAAAAACAGCTAATAACATTGTGGGCCTCATCAGAGAACATCCAGAGGCACTCCAGCATACTCAAAGAAACCGGATTGTCACAGATCACATGAATAAGAACTCAAACTCGCAGAACTGCTGGTCGGAAATGCAGTGCTCACCAAATATAGGCTAAAAAGACCATAAAATGAAAACAGGCCCTAGTTGAAACAGATGGAGGAAGGTGTGACCCGTATGTATGAGAAATGGTGAGAAAGGCAATCCAGGGGAACAAGGGAACAGAAAAAGAAAGCACTCACAAGGCATTGGCTGTGACCAGTAGATCGTAGTTGTCGAAGAGGACCACCTCAGAGGCTTCAACGATGATGATGTACAACACTTCGATGGAGAGCATGAGTAGCAACTTCCCAATGCTGCTGATCTGAAGGAAGACGGAGCATGCCAGCAGGCTCAGCAGGATGCTGTAGTTAAAATACTGAGAAGAGCAGAAAAAGAATCAGACAGGAGAACTCGTAAGTCAGTTGAGAGAGCGAGAGAACCCACATGCACTTAGAGTATTCACTGCAGCATATTATTTATATATATATATTTTGTTCGTTTAAAGAGGACTTCAACTATGGTTCCATACAGTTGATACCTTTCATAGGTTCACACGTGTTTTAGAATATTCCTATCCACAGCCTGTAATGCAGAGTCAACCTATATCACATTAAGAGCCCTTCCCAAACTTTCTGGGATTATTTTGCAGTCTGTTGATTGCTACACTTCCCAAGCCCAGCCTCTGGCAGCCATCTTAGACGTTTTGAGCAGGGTGTAGTGCTCCACAATGGTGTTTCTGGCGTACACAAGAAATCTGGACCAGCCACATATGAAACTATGAAAGAAGATATCAAGGCAAGAGCCCCATATTTATAAACAACAAATTTCTCTTTAGAATTATCCTTCATTGACTCTTGAGCACAGTCTGACTTGCTTATCTGTACTCTGGTATTGATGTAGAGGCCATGCTGCGTATGAAGCAGTGTACTAATCTCCGTGTTGCAGCTTTGCATATATCTTGCAGCAATATGCTTGCCTGAAATGCAGTTTTTACTGTTATTTCTGCAGTAGAATTTTCAGACCTAGAAACTGCAAGCACAAAAACTATCCTTCTTGTGAAAATCCAATTTTACAATTCAAACTACCCATCCTGCAATGTCTTGATTTGAAATTACTTTCCCATAATTCCTTACAGATGAACATATAGCTTTGCTGATTGGATGTCCAGTGGCGTAACAAAATGATGGGACCACCCTGCAGAATGTGAAGAGGGGTTCTGAGTCTTCCATATCTAACAGATATGTATTTGACTTCATCTCAATGGGTGTCCTCTGATGGATTAGGTGGTCCCTGATGAGGTAGAGACCTCCATGAGACAAAGGTGCTTGTGTTACTCCCCTGCCGATGTCTACAGTCTCATCCAAATAAAGAGAGCATTTTTTCAATATTAGTGCTTGAGTTTTGGGAGTCGTTTGAAACTTTACATAAGAGTTTTGGGCGAGCCCACCAAAATGCCCTATCTCCTAAAAATATTGTGATGGGTTCAGAAGGTGTGAAAGCCCACAGTTCACTTGTAGGTCAAGACAATGCACCTGCTACCAGGCGTATAGATTGTACTCCAGCAAAGATTTCAGTCCTAATTTTGTGATTTCCAGAAGCTATAATAAGAGACAAAGATAAATAATAAATCTGCTAGTTGACACAGTACAAGACCATTGATTCCTTTAGCAGCATAAGTCACATCTTTTACATTTATGGTGATTAGTAACACACTTCGAAAACGCTTTTGACTATTTCCATATCTGGTTCAAATTTTGAGGACACATTAATTGCAGCTTGTTAGCCAAAGTCCAATTCCAGGCTGGTGGTACCGACATCGAGTCAGCAAAGGCAAGTGAGCAATGGAGCCACAAACCAAAAGTAACTCTCCATACCATCATTAAATACCAAAGAAGGGGAGTAGGAGGAACTTATATAGGTCAGCAAGATGTTGTACTGCGATCATCCTATCAGGCTGGATGGCCACAAAGCCGAAAGATAGAACACAAGGTTAAAAAACCCTACTTAGTGCTTGGGTGAAAGGTGTTTAGTAAGATATGCACTCCAACATAAAATAGATATGTAAACCCTGTGCAGTCTGACACAATTACAGGGCAAGAGAAAGAAACTTACTATCTCTGTAGGGCGCAACATTTAAAAGGGGGGGGGGGGCAATGTTATAAAAGACTTTTAACGAACTTCCACGCCATTATTGCTCACCTTGAATATGAAGAAACTCAGATGGTGGTCAGAAGTTAATTGAGTTAATGTAATTTGTGCACTTAAGCGTATGCTACATTGAGTGTGAGGGCAGCAACGCACATACCTTAAAACAGGCACATTGCAACAACTAAACTAATGGTTCGTTTCTTCTTAAAAGCAGTTCGGGGGATGTCATTTTGAATGATCTAATCTATGATTATGAAGCAGAAGTGATGTTATCAGGGAGGAGGGTACATAGTGAATCTTTATCGGATAAGGAAACGTTTTCAACACAAACTTATAGTAGCATTGTGTCCACTCTCGACATTGCTGCCATGGCCAAGGCATTGTCAGACCAAGCCAACAAGTTTGACTTTCAGGGAGAAAAATTACAAACACTAACCAACTAGACTGCTACTTCAGATTTACAATGGAAATATTAAATAAACAATGTAACCAAATGCACTCAAAGGAGGCAGAAATTAACCAAATGAATTCCAATTGCTCCCCAATTTAGAAAAGCACATGGCCTACAGTAATGAAGTCGATTCTACAGGGCAAAAAAACGTTTTAATCAAAAGTAATATAATTTTCCATTTCATACACAGCAGCACACATTACTCAAATACATGGAGACCAGGAGGAGGGGATGACGTTAGCAAATCTGAAGGGGCTGTGGGTCTGACAAATGGGAGAGTAAATTATGGATACTTTTAAGTACCAAACTAATGGCAAAATGAAATGACTTTGAATCCATCATTTAATGTGCCACTGAAAATCTAGATACTAATAATCAGTGCATTGTGTAGGTTAATCGTGTAAAACTTTATTTAAAAAGAATAAAACTGGTAGATAACCAAACAACATTAGCTGTAACTTTCTAAGCCCATGGATGCAGGAGTTTATCCAATTGTTGATAAAGCAGCTTTAAAAATCTTAAAAAGCTCAAGATGTAGGGAAGACGGACCCTCACCCTGAGAGTGATGATGCCAAAGCTAAGTACATGGGTGAAAGCTTAAAAATGACTTAAACTACAGGAACTGGTCATCTGGATCATTATAATCCAATAATGAATGGGTGGTATAATGAAATTGTATAGATCTTCAGTATTTAAACCAGCCGCCCCTGTGGTGGAAATCTATAAAGCCCAAGCGAGGGGTGCTACACTTTATGGGGTGGAGTTGTGGGGGCATTGTCCTACTGGCAACCTGATAAAGGTAGAGAATAATTTCATGCGACAGCTACTAGGTTTACCCCGGAGCACCCCTTTAACTCCCCTTCGTATGGACCTCGGAATGAGGCCGCTTGATGAAGAAATTGCCCTGAGACCCCTAACTTTCTGGCGGAGGATGTGGGTGACTCCAGAGCTGTCTTTAGGGCTGAACTATCTGAGTTTTTATCTATTTGCAATATAAAGAAAATCCCATGGCTCTGCCACATAAGGGACCTCGCCCTCAAGTTGGGCAAGCCGGACCTCTGGAGTACGCCCGAGACATCGTGTGCTAAGCTTTCCAGGTTGGACCTAGTTAATTTCTACAGAGTAGCCAAGTTAAGGTCCACCCGAGAAAGTACCTCAAGTGGTCGTTTAACTGCAGAATTTCTAGTGATAAAGGATGTATATAGTAGGGAAACCTTTTTAGATTTCGTCGAACCCCCATTGGCTAGGAAACTATATATGCAACTGAGACTGGGGACCCTCCCATTTGCAGCATATACCAGCAAATGGGTGAGAGACCAAACGGGTGAATGCCCTGCGTGTAAATACAAGGCGGAGTCTGAAATACATGTTTTGCTCCTCTGCCCTGCCTATCGGCTGCCGCGCAAGCGTTGGTTAATCCAACTATGTAAGAACCTAGGGTTTGTGCACGCCATAGAGGCTTACAGAGTTCTAAAGTACGATACTCACCCACTAATTGTCTTCGCTGTATCGCGCTTCCTAAATTGTATGTGGCATATTCGTCGGGCTTACCTAAAGTGATTTCTGGGGGTTGAAGAGAACTGGTGAAGGGCGAGCATGTCCACATCTAGGCCTTATGCCTTGCATTGCTGTCCCACAGTTCTATTTTAGCATAAGATTTTATTATTTGCATATTTTTATACATTGGATGGTTGTTTTTAACAGTTTTTTATCTGGCTGGTTGTATTTTAATTGTCTATGCTGGCTTCAAGCATTTAGGTTTCAAAGATATTTCTATTAATTTCTTAACATCTACTTATCACTCTAAAATGATATCACAATGGATGAGTGGCTTAGTCAAGAGATACTGAACTATGTTCTCGATAGGAAGGAAAATACAACTTACCGTGTAAGCATTTGTTTTTGGAGCTTAGATGTTTGCAAGGTATTTTTCTTTTAAGAAGTCTCTAAATTCAGAAGATGTGGTGTGACTCTTTTTGGAATACATTGGGGAGGGACACCGGATCCATGTTAGATTCGTTTTGCACAGCGGGTGAGAGTATTTATGAAGTGTCAACTTAAGTATTGTGACTAAAGCACAATGTTCAATGAAATATAGAGGGCAAGAGATCAGCAAAAGACAGGTGAACAGGGCAGGCATATGTGAATCTACAGAACTGCATGCTACAAACAGATGCTTACAGGTTAAGTAACACTATCTGTTTATAGCATGTGCGGCTGTAGATAGATACACATACTTAGCACACACTATAATGCAGTGTTCTCCAGAAGCATTGGCTGGCGTGTAGATGGCTGAAACAAGTTTTCTAACACAGTCTGGAACACTATGCCCTGTTGGCGGGTGAAGAAGTCCACAAAGTAGTACTTGGTAAAGGTGTGTGGTAGGGACCAGATGGCTGCTTTACAAATATCCACTAGTTGGATGTTTCTTAGGGAGGCCATAGCCATTCATTTCTTGTGGGTGAAGTGCACTCTAGCTGAAGTAGGCAGAACCCTTTTTGCTTTATGATAGAAGGTATGAATACATTTGACTCTCCACCTAGCTATAACTGCCTTGGAGATGGGATGTCCGCTCTGAGGCCTTGAAAAGGAGAGAAAGATGATCTGATTTACAGAATGGCTGATTTACGGAATGGCTTAGTACATAAGAGCTTTTTTTGGCATCTACTCAGGGGCGTTATAGCGGAGGAGCGTCGCCCCACTGAATTGCCCCCCGAAAAGCCCCAGAGACGAAAAATAAAATGGTAATGAAGTTAATTCATTACCATTTTATTTTTCGTCAACCCATCCTGAACCTAATATCAGGACGAGGTGGGGCCTGCTGAATGGCAGCAGTAGCAGGGAGGGGTGGTTGAGCTGCCTCTGCACTACTTTAAAGTGCGCACGTCTCTTTGGCCGGCCGTCTTGCGACAGCCAGCAACACATGCACACTCTAAACCTCTCTAACCCAGCTGTCGGACACAGCTGGGTTAGAGAAAGCAAAATCCTCCAGTACTCTTGTGAGCGCTGATAGTGGCCGTTCCCCCCAATCCTGGTGCTGCTCTGACAGCATGAGAGCAGCACCAGGATTGGTTAGGGGAGTTGGCTGGGGCCCTGGAGGTCATGAGGGAAGAAGACCGGAGCAAGGAGGATACAGCAAGCACAGTAAGTAACATTTTAATATTTTTACTTTATTTTAATAATGCATGTACTTTATGTACCCACTCAACCATCACCCATTTGCATGCCCATCCACGCAGCATAGTTGCAAGCTGCCACGGCATCTAATGTGTGCAACAGAATCTGGTTGTGGGAACAAGACTGGGAGCTCTATGGTTTGAATAAGGTGGAAAGGTGATGTAACCTTAAGGGGGAACTTAGGATTGGTTCTAAGAACAACCCTGTCCATGTGGATGTGGATAAAGGGCACTTGCAGGGTGAGCACTTGCAGTTTGATAATGCATCTAAGAGAACTGATGGCCCTCAGGAAGGCAATCTTCCAGCAGAGGAACTGAAGAGTGCATTAACGTACAGGTCCAAATGGTGGTCTCACGAGCCTGGTGAGGACCACATGGAGATTCCACAAGGGAGCTGGGGGTATTGTTCTCCTGAGACTCTCCATGAAAGCCTTAACTAGAATACTAAAGAGGGACAAGTGTCCATGCACTGCATGAAGGCTGCAACTGCAGCCAAGTATACGCGAGGCCTGTTTTTTGCAAAGGCAAAAGGTAGGCAATAATATCCTGTCCAGTAGGCTTTAACAGGTCTTGGTTCTTAGAAATGTAGTGAACAAGCTTTTTCCACTTCGGGTTGTGGGTCATCTGGCTTCCTTTATGATGGACATACATTCCTTGGTAAGTTTGAGGTACTTGAATTCTAGGACTTCAGGTAATGAATCACAAGGTTTATCTGTCCAGGATCCAGATGCCTCACTCAATCTCGACTCTGCGAGAGAAGATCCAGCTTGAGCGCAAGTCATTTGTGAGGGCTGACGGACATCTCCAGGGGGGTTGTCTTGCCCAAGTTGGGGTTGCCAGAATGAGGATTAGTGATGTTTGTCTCAGTTTCCTCACCATGTAAGAAAACAGGAGAGGTGGAAAAGCAAATATCCCTGACCAATTCATCCATAGTGCATTGCCCATGGACTGTGGGTGAGAGTAGCTGGAAGTGATGTTTGGGAAGTTTGCAATTCTCTAGTGGCGAATAGGTCTATATGTGAGGTGCCCCAACTTTAGAGTAACCGTGTAGGAAATGGCGTAGCAGATGCCACTTGTGGACTTCTTAATGCGTCCTACTGAGCAGGTCTGCAATGTTGTAGTCCACCCCCTTAAGATACCCTGCAATAGGGTGAATGTTGTAGCGGAGTGCCAAATCCCCTGGGCTAAGAGATACAGCTGAGGAGAGTGTGTGCCGCCCTGCTTCTGTAGGTAGTAAACAGTGATCATGTTGTTTATCTTGATGAGAACTGCTCTCCCAAAATGACTTGTAAGAAGGCTTTGAGAGCGAAGTGAATGGATAGCAGCTCCACATAGTTGATATGATGACACTGAAGCTGAGGGGGGCCACATTCCATGGACAAACAAGTTGTTGTGATGCGTGCCCCACTCCGTGAGAGTGCATCTGTGGTGATGGTCACTTACGGTACTGAGTTTGAAAAAAGTCTGCCGTGCAAGAAATTATTGCTGTTCTACCATTGCAGAGAGCAGTGTGTCTTGGCCTGTACCAATACTAGATCATCATAGTGACCCTTCGCTTGAGACCAAGGCAATCTTGGAGGGGGTGCATATGAAGAATTGCAAGTGGAACAATGCAGGAGGTCATCCATCCTTGAAGGAACATGATAGTCTGCAGTGCACCTTGACGATCGAGCTGAAAAAGAGGTAGCAACTGCTGAGAAGCTGTGATTCTCTGCTGGTTGGATTAAGCTTTCCCCATGACTGTATCCAATAAGAACCCTAAGACGGGTGAATTTGTAGAGGTTAAAGTTGGGACTTGGTGGTGTTTATGATGAACTCCAGGCTGTGGAGCAGGGACACCACTATTGTGTGCTTGCTAGACACTACAGCATGCAACTGCTCTTGATCATCAAGGCAGAGAAATATATGAATGTCCTTCCTTCGCAAATGCACAGCCACCACTCCTAACACCCTTGGAGCTGCGGTGATCCCGACAGGAAGCACTTTGAATTCGTAATGTTGTCCACTTACCACAAAGCCATGGTACAGTTGATGAGCAGGGTGGATGGGTATGTGGAAACAGGAATCCTCTAGATTGAGCATAGTCAAGATTGAGCAAAGAATGTATATACAACGTTAATTGTGGTATACCAATTACTTTACTGTGTTACGCACTGGTTGTGCATGAGAGTTAATAGTAGACCATAAATGGCACAGATGTTTAATAAAGAGCATGATAATCATGCTCATATAGGTCAGTTGTTTGATCCGGCCCTACGCTACGCCCTTGACCTGTGAGATTTATCTACACTGGGGGTTTGAGGTCAGTCTACATGGATTTTTTCATACACAGACTTATTTAAAGAGATGTTTACTACCCAGATTGAATTTTTGTATGTCTTTCTGTAGATTGCCATATAATTAGACACATAATTAATTTGATGTGTTCCCACTAAGATCCATAATGTGGTGAGTTCAGTATAAATTTCATGTTTTAATCTCACTAAATAGATTATACATCATGTTGATTGGGCCTCATGTTTCCTCTCATAGTTGACCCGTTTTTAAGACGACTAGTTCTGATGAGACCCTGCTCATAACCGTAGGGTCGAAACGTCGATATTAGAACCCCTGGTCATTGATTG
Organism: Calotriton arnoldi; assembly: GCA_963921515.1. Taxonomy (NCBI): domain Eukaryota; kingdom Metazoa; phylum Chordata; class Amphibia; order Caudata; family Salamandridae; genus Calotriton; species Calotriton arnoldi. The sequence continues at coordinate 479,345 of CAWUFW010013114.1, forward strand.
TTTGAGTTGATATCCATTAGGACTGTGATTCAAAACAGGATCCTATTTGTCTATTTAGAGGATATCAGGGATCATTACCCAAGGTTGCATTCTATTTTTAATTGTATATAATCACTTGTGCACTTCACTTTCACTGCATCGTCTGCACTTTGACTTTTTAGGATAAATGTATATCCTTCACCTATGTGATGTTTGAAATATATGTAAAGATTGCAAATTGAATTATGAAGGCCTGCATATTGTATCTATTACAAGAAATTGAATGGTTTGCTTTAATCAGGGTACCTCGAATTGAGTTTGGGCAGGTACCCATATTCAACAGTCCCACAGGACCATTGTGATTATTCTTCTATCTCAGTGTGGGACTTTTGGGGCACTGGCTTGTTGAAATGTGCCTTAGGGGACGAAGGCATACTCACATCCCTGGTTATGGTCTTGGTGCAAGGGCTGGTCTTCGGCGCTGAGTCAACATCCTCCATTTCCTCATTGTCCGACCCATTGGAGGACACTGTTTCCGAACTGGGTGTTGGTTGTACGGCCAAGAGACCAGATGGGCCAGCGTCTTTCTGTTCTACAGTGCCAAGGAAATGATCTGCCCCGTAGATGTCCGGGGTTTCCGAGGTGTTCTACTGGTATAATCCTCCTTTGTGCCCAGCAGCGTTACCTTTGATAAGTTTTTTTGGTACTGAAGACAAGGCAAGACGGACAGGAGATGTGGTCATAGTCAGGTACAAATTCCACACCTCGTGCTGGCCTGCCCACGGATATTTCAAATGGCGAGACTGCCAATTTTGAAAGGGTATCCATTCCATCAGCCGTGCAGCAATCTCATATAGTTGTCCCTGTGCATCAACAACGGTCTTTGGTGCTGCCGAAGTTGGTCACATGTTGGCGAGACTAAAGTACCAGCGCTTTAAAGGAGATGAGATTGAAAAGTAACCGAACGGGGTGACAAAAACGTGTTCAAGACATAACGAACTCAGAGCCCACTTTATGAATGTCCAAACCAGATGGCATGAAAAAACAATCTAACATGGAATAGGTGCCAATGCGCAATGTACACCAACAAACATGCTCAGGACACACATTTTCAATCACTGATGTATACGAGTCATGAACATGATCAACTCAAGGTACCCTTGTATCTTAATGTCCACAAATGCTTCAATGACGAACTCTTTTGAGTCTTCTCAATCTTACTTTGAGCCCTCTATTCTAAGGAGTTTGCAGGGTGCAATTAATACCCAATTCACAATATAGTGTAATTTTATAGTACTGTTCCAACAGAGTGGGAAAAGAATTGCACTACATTAGAGCCTTTACCACAACCAGTCAAAATAAACGACTCGAATTGGGGTGCACTAAGAGGCCAGCTTTCCTAAAGGTCCCAGACAAGTTAAAAATCTGTTTCGGGAACATGCAATGATTAGAAAGCTTATTAGATGATAAAAACGTAATGCAATTTGTGACATTCAACACAGTACTATTTCAGGAGCAACAGAGTGTAAAAGAATATTAATTACCCAAGTTGTGTGCTCTTAGTGTCAATAAAGGAGCCCACAAAGGGAAGGCCAAATAAAATGAAAGCAAGACATAAAGGTGGACTTGCCACCTTGATAACTTCAAACTTTGAAATAGTTTGCGTTGTTCTACTCAAGTCGGGGGAACACCAATACCTTACTGCTTCTGTAGGTTAACTCAGTTTTAGGAGGCTGCACCATTGACAGCTTTCCTCTGTTGCAGTTCTCCAGCTCAATTACGACTATTTCCTTCATGTGAGTTCCATGTCAGCAGGTAAAATGCCCTAGAGACCTACATGACCATCTCAGCACTTTCATTTGGAGGAACGCACAATCTCACCCAAGTTCTCCGATCCCTCCACACAAGGGAGGCCCAGGAGCCTCAGACGTATTTCCCTCATTGTGCTATGCCTTTCATTTTGTATTACATTCAGACTACAGATGTCAAAGCATCTGTCCTTGAAGTCCTCATGACTTTTCAACATTTCCATCCGCTCATGTAATTGTCCCTCCACTTTCAAGATCTAGGTCTCGGTGTTGGCCCACTTTTGCTCTTAGTGGCTCCAAGCTCCCCTAAATTGTAAATACTTTACAATCAACATTACAATTGTCTCACTGATATCTTTAAGTAGGTTGTGGTGTAATGCCTCAACTCTGTGTAAGTTTGGCCGTGCGTGGGTCAAACGAGTCACTCTTCCAGGATGCTGCTGCCGCTCGCGGAGAGGTAAAGAAGTCTTAAGGGCCCGGTGTTTTTGTCTTTCAGCTCCTTAGGTGACAGTGTGCAATGGTCTAAAGTGCTCTACTCAGGAGAATTCGGCCGATAATGTACTATGAGCAGCTGTCAGAAGGAGAGCAATTCCTCCAGGCCTCCCGGTTAAGGCCTGTAAGCACTACAACACGCCTCGCCTCTTCTTAATACTTACTGCATTGCAACATGAGTGGCAGGGACAAATGCCTCCACTTCCTTGGAACAGTTTACTGGCTACTGCTCCGGCCGTATCAGCTGCCTCCATCCTCCACTTTCTAAGCCTAAACTCTCTATCCTGCCTTGTCTTTTTTCCTCCCGGATGTGTCACAGCCTAAGATAACATTGCATGTGCAGCCTGGAGCCACCATCTTGCTGTAGTCAGTAGCAGAGGGAGTTCTAGTGAAGAATTTTTCAGTTTTTCCAAGACATGTTGGCTCTTGGAAAAAAGAAAAATTCCCATTATGTCACAATAGGTAAAAAAAGCCAATTATTAAAGGTAATTCCCCACTTTCTGTAACTCTGCCCTCTGCCAAAAGTTTATTCTGCACCAAATTTGGCAAAATCAATGGGAAGTAATTTTCATTTGTGATGTTTGGTTAAGATAGGCTGACGGGGGGGCGTGGCCAAGCAGGCTACGATGGTGGTCGTGTCTCGCTGAGGCTCCGCGATCGGGCCAGCATATCGTCCAGTTCCTGGTGTCGCCTGAGCCTACAGAGACATCAGCCGGGTGTCGGAACTCCTACGGCACCCCATGGTGTTGGGGGCGACGGCTGTTCGAGCTCCTTTCTGGCAGGAAAATACATATGTTGGCTGCGGCTCTGGGCGGCAAGATGGCGGCCGCCTGCCCCTGACGGAGCGTATCGTGAGCTTGAGCCCGTACTGTGCGCCACACGCTGAGCGCGGACCTGGCACAGTGACTGTGGCCCCCACAGAGGTGAGGAGACATCCCGCTGCGGACGCGATTCGACACGAGCCCCGGCAGACCCACGCGGCGGAGACCAGCACCGGAGAGGACGAGAGATAGTCCGCCATTTTGGCTGGTGCGGCCTGGAAATACGTGGCCTTCTGGCCCCCAGGGACTAGCAGCTCGCACTTACGCTCCTCCCGGGCGAGGATCGGAGCACCGACGGAGGTTTGCAGCGCTCCGGGAACAAGGGGGGTGGTCACTGCCCCCCCCCCCCCGCCCAGCAGAATACTATGAGCCGGCTCCCGGCCGAGGCCGCCTGATCCTAAGATGGCGCCCGGGACCCGGTAGCGAACTTTACACCGCATCTGCAGAGGCCAGGGGAGGCACACAGCACCGGCACAACCAGAGGTGAGCGGCGGCGCCCACGCGTGGCGAGGCACAGTGGCGGAGCTCCCTACACAAGACTGCAAAGCCCCTAGCGCATGGGTGGGACAGGCTGCCTGACCATACTATGGCGGCCATTTCGCTCTGAAGGCCCCCGCTGCTCAGAGACTGGGGTATAGTAATCAGGCGGTTGGGTCACCTGCAGCCCTCCCTATAGGGGCCTCCCCCCCCAGATCGCGCCGATCCAGGGTGTGCCCGCCATACCCCTGCGGCCGCAGAACGGCAGGCTGGACATCGAGGCGACTAGTGCAGGGACCCGGACGCCCACCGCGCTACCACCGGCCACCACACCTTGCCGGTTGCTCACCCGACACCCAACGAGCCCACCGGATCTAGCACTGTGATACTCTCCCGACGAGCCCCACACTGGGCCACTGCTGGCGACACCTGGGACGTGCAAGACCTCCGTGATCCCTACAATGGGGAAACCTAAAGAAACGCAACAAACCACAGTTCCGGAGACGGCCCTGGAAAACATGCCGCACTCCCGAGCAGCGGCCACCACGACTGCATCGCAGTCTGATCGGTCAATCTCGGATAAACTGGATCAGGTGCTGGCAGCCATCGAACTCTCCAGGGTATCCATGGAGGAGCGTCTTGGCACCCTCGCGACGGACGTCAACCTCCTCCGGGATGACCATCGTAAATTGGCTGAGAAAGTGAAGGAAGGGGAGAAGACGCTGGCCGACCTACAACCCACCGTTAAAACGCACCAGCGGACACTGCAAGACGTCCTGAGCAGTCTGCGCACGGTGGAGGAGCGGGTGAACGATTTAGAAGGCCGCTCGAGGCGCTGCAACATCCGCGTGCTGGGTCTCCCGGAGGGTATTGAAGGCTCGGACCCGCTAGAATACCTGGAAACATGGGTGAAATCTTTCACCCCCACGGCCGAACGGACGGCATTCTTTTCTATTGAACGCGCCCACAGGGTCCCGGCCCGCAGGCCTCTGCCGGGGGCGGCACCCAGACCGATGCTGGCGAAATTCCTACACTTCCGCGACCGGGACGCGGTCCTTCGAGCAGCCAGACGGGCAGGCACCCTGCACGTGGAAAACAAACAGATAATGATTTTTCCCGATTATGCACGTGCGGTGCAGCAGCAGAGGTCAACATTCTTGGATGTTAAACGCCGATTGCGTGCGCATAATTTACAGTACTCCTTGCTCTTCCCAGCCCGCCTCAAGGTTCTCTATAACGGTTCCGCCATCTTTTTCACCAATGCCGACGAAGCGCGCGACTGGGCGGACTGCCACTGCCCACGCTCATCCGGAGCAGAGACCACACGATCTGCAACTTTCAAAGCACCACGGGCCAAGAGACATGACCAGAAACAGCAGCGCAACAGGACAAGTAAAATGCTCGAGACTCACACCCAAGACTCTCCAGACCTCGAACAGATCATGAAAGAACGCCGAGAGGCCCTACAAGCGGTGATCGACCTGCAGGCATCTCCCCTCGCTGGAGTCATAGACCGACCTCCGCACCTCTTCTCATCAGAGGGAGAGGACGACACTGATGGGACACTGTCTGGCACGGACTCACCTGCACCTCCCCTGGTCACCCCTCAGACGGCTGAAATCATGTTGGATGGTCAAACGAACACTCTTTCATCCTGAGATAACCATACATGGGACTCCGACAGGACTTCTTTGCACCTAGACTCTTCCATCGCACACACGTAACATACATCTGATCCAACATGTTCCGAGCGACACCTCATGATCCTACAAGGGCCCGATCAGCGAAACGCCTCGCATACACGTACTACCACCCCCAAGTTATATTAGAGTACTCTCTCCATCTGTGAGAGCAGGTTTGGTCGCATCATTTCCAGCGATGGGTCCTCAGTATTGGGACTGTTTCCCGACCCCAGTTATGCAGTTTATTACCCCCTGTTCCGAAATGTCCCGTCCCCTCATGGAACTTCACACAACAGGGTACCCGAACCACACGTATAGGCGACGTCTGAACTCGCACAGGTGCTTCACCCCGCTGGGAATCAGTGATCATGATGCTCCGACACATGCTAGCCACACTGACGCTCACTAACACCCCCACATGGCTCTAACCACACAGAACTCTGACATCAACCTCCTCACGCTCAACGCCAGAGGCCTCCACACACCGAGTAAACGGTATGCTGTATACTCCTATATAAAACGCCAAAACGCCCGGATCGCGTTTCTGCAAGAGACACATCTCACCACTACCGAGACACGTAAACTACAGATTAAATGGCGAGGAACCATATGTGCCACGTCATACTCCGCATACGCACGCGGGGCGCTCATATGGGTTCGACCGGGGACTCCATTTCGGGAAACCAAACGGGTGGTGGACGGAGAGGGTAGATATGCCCTGTTGGAGGGTCTCCTAGATGGGCAATCAGTGCTTCTGGGCAGTATCTATGCCCCGAACATCGACCAGGACAAATTCTGGGACCGCCTCACAGGGGTTTTAGCCCAATTTGCCTCCATACCATGGATCTTAGGTGGCGATTACAACTGCACGTTAGACACCGCCTTGGACCGCTCCCACCCCCCGCCCACACATTCTCCTGCTTACAAACAAACCGAGCGGTTCAGGACCTGGGTCACACAATGGGCACTCACGGACGCCTGGCGGATACGCCACCCACAGACTCGACTGTATTCGTTCCACTCCATCCCACAATCTACGGGTCCGTCTGGATAGATTCCTGTGTTCGGCGGCGGTGTTGCCCAAGATTCGGCACACAGATTATTTGGGTAGGGTTATCTCTGACATGATGCCCATATCCTGCAACTACACTGGAGACCCCCACACCCTCCCGTCCCCACATGGCGCCTACCGCGGGACTGTCTATCAGATCCGGTATTTAAAAACGAACAGGAGCAAAGCATCCAGGCCTACTTCGCTGACAACACAGGGACAGCATCCTCACTGTTAGTGGAGTGGGATGCATTTAAAGTGGTAGCCCGGGGGGACTGTATTAAACAATTCGTCGGGGTGAAGCGAACACTAGAGCAGGCACTCATCGAAGCTGAACGACGACTCGCCGCCGCCAAACGAGACGACACATCCGTGGAAACGGCGACACAAGTAGCTACAGCCAAAACCGCATATCAAGCTGCTTGCGTTGACCTCCGACGTTACAATTTTAGGACCTATGCCACCCGGATGCATAAAGAGCGGGACAAAACAGGTACATTACTCGCATGGTTAGCCAAACAAGACACCGCCGTCCAGCCCATAACGGAGGTGATAGACCCATTTGGTAACTTAGTACGATCCCAGGACGAAATTCTCTCAGCGTTCCATCACCATTACTCGGAGGTTTACTGTGGCCCAACACCAACTGAGCAGGACACTCCTGACCACTTTCTCGGTCCCCTGACGATCCCCAAAATTACGGACGCAGACAGGACAACATTAGACACGAAGATACAAGCCACCGACATTACACAAGCCCTACACTCCCTAGCTCGTAACAAGGCACCGGATCTGGATGGGTTTCCCCTAGAATATTATACCACCTTCTCCACTCTGCTGGTTCCCCGTCTAGCAGCGATGTTTGCGTCTGCGTTGGAAAAGGGAGAGTTACCAAGATCCCTCTGAGAATCGGTTATTGTGACCTTCCTGAAGCCATACCGCGATCCGCAACGGATGGCCTCCTATCGACCCATTACACTGCTGTCCACCGACTAAGATCCTGGGAAAGATATTAGCGGACAGATACTCGCAAATTATACGGCCTCTGGTCCACCCTGACCAATGTGGCTTCGTCCCCGGCAGAAACACATCTCAGAACATACGCCGACTTTTTCATGTCCAGGATCAGGTAGGTGACACATATCCCCGGGCGGCATGCCTTATCCTGGACCTTGAGAAAGCTTTCGACACCCTCAAGTGGCAGTATCTCTTCTCGGTCTTACAAAGAGTAGGGCTCGGTCCTAACCTTTTGGCATACACGCGACTCTTATACGCCAACCTCACCTCACGGGTTCGCATAAGGAGATACATCTCACCAGAATTCACGGTTCAAAAGGGCACAAGACAAGGCTGTCCACTATCGCCTCTACTCTTTGCCCTTGCGGTGGAACCTCTAGCGATCAGACTACGCCAGGAGGGGGAACATTGGGGCATCCCCATAGCAGGCGCCGTTCACAGTGTCTCCATGTATGCCGACGACCTTCTTCTATATATACGGGACGTCGCCGCGGATCTGTCGCCCATCTGGGCAACACTAACAGAGTTTGCCAAAACGTCCGGACTAAAGGTGAATAAGGATAAATCCACAGTGTACCCACTACACTCGAACCTTCCCCCTCGCGACGTTCGGCTCGGCGATCAGACGATGGCCTGGAGCGCGGAGGCCCCCCGATATCTCGGGATCCGTCTCTACCACTCCCCGGCCGACATATTTGAGGGCAATCATCGCAGAGCACTGGCCGGCATTAGATCGGCAGTGGGATTCTGGAAGTGCCTTCCACTAGCTCCGATCGGTCGGGTAGCTCTAGCTAAAATGATAATGGTCCCCCGATTGTTATATCACTTCACGAATCTGCCGGTAATTCCACCCAGTACATTCTTCCGCGACTTAGACTCACTCCTCGGCTCACTCATCTGGGGAGCGGGCAGACATAGGATAGCACTAAAGAAACTACAATTGCCCACCACACAAGGGGGACTGGGCGCTCCGTCTGAGTCATACTTCCTTGCAGCACAACTGCAGTGGTTATCCTACTGGTCGGCAGGCAGACACATGAGTGAGACCTGCACCACAACTGGTCAGGTGTCTATTCCGGAGCTTCGTCGCCTATTACTGCCGGGCGCCAAGCCGAGACGTACATATCCCCTACAAGTAGCAGTAGCGCACAAATGCATGCAAAGGATACACCGTATGTCACCGGGAACACCCCCATACTCGCCCCTACTGCCACTGGTCGGATGGCCCAAACACGACCGCTATTTCACACCAAACATGCTTCACACATGGACGGTTTGTGGCATTACCGAAGCGGAGTCACTATTCGGGGACAGACAGCTTAGACCATTCCAATGTCTTGTAGACGACTACGATCTACCCCCTGGCCAATTCCTACTTCACCGTCAACTTCGAGGGTTACCGCCCACACCACGACCTCTCGACAGGCGAGCCAGCCACACACCCAGTCGTCCACACAATCCTACATATGGGGGCGGGGAGACATTTGACCACATGGCTCTATAAAGCCGTCCGAGAACTCATAAACAGGCCCTTGGAAACCCTCCGAGCTACCTGGGAAGAAGAACTAGGGCGTCCCTTACACGAGACAGAATGGGAAAGGGCTCTCGAATACCCCAAGAAAGTATCCAGAAATGCACGCTTCAAAAACATACAATTCTACATCCTACATAGGGTGTATCTTTCCCCAGCGCGTCTCCAAAGATTTTATCCGGATACGCAATTCCTCTGTCCTAGATGCCGCTCCCCAGATGCAGATTTTTACCATATGTTCTGGAGCTGCCCTACCATACAATCATACTGGCAGACGGTTCATAAATCCCTCGGAGAACTCACAGGGCTTACATACCTGAACACCTGGGAAACCTCTGCCCTGGGTATTTTTCAGGAACACAAACAACACAAAGTGCCCATCAGATTTATCTCACTGGCCATCCTCTTAGCTAAACGGAGCATAGCCATGCACTGGCGATCCCCCACAGGCCCCCCACTCGCGGCATGGATAGGGGCAGTGCACAAATGGGCGGCAGCGGAAGAGGAGACATTGCGTGAAGAGGAGGTGAAAGGGATGCGCAAACACCCTATCTCCATGGAATGGGCCCTTCTATTGCACCACTTTAAACAATCAACGCCCAGGGAGCACACAGCTGGCGATCCACACACACCACCGACCCAACACCCACATGCTCAAGTCCCGAATACACACACCGGATCCCCACCCGCAGTACCCACATGACATGGTCAGCCTCTGGCACCACGCCTCACATACCACCAAACGGCTGGCGGTTAGCGTTGAGCTGACAGCATCCTTCCCTTCATCTCCAACAGCACCAGAGGCACACCGAATAGTGAGTCATATGTCGCCCTGATGTTCGTACCCAGAACTCCATGAACACTTCCCCAGTTCCGCATCACAGTTCTAGTTGGCCTCCTCTCAACACCGGACCTTAATCCTGTCAAGAACCTTTGCATAACCAATATGAATGGCACTATTTCGACGTCAAGAGAGAGAAATGTAATTTTACCGAAATATACCCTGACACATATTATGATTGTAAACTCTAAATGCCAATAAAAATATGTTATACTGTGAAGAAAAAAAAAAATGAAAAAAAAAAATAAGATAGGCTGACGGGAAGAAAAGTTATTAGACAGCCAACATTTCAATCTATGAAGGATAACCAAGACCTAAAAAACATCCCGTCAGGCTAGTCACACGAGGAAGAGTAGGAAAGCAGCGCCAGGTTAGATAGTCCATCTGCAATCAAATGCATTCAGCACTGCACACCTGGTGCACTGAGAAAAGGCAAAAGGACAACTACACTTCAGAAGCAGTTAGCACATGCACACTTTGGGGCACTCAAGAATGACACAGCAATTTAACTAAGGACTTGTAAACTTGGTGCCCAGACCAAGGTACTGCCCTCCTTTCCTTTCCATAGCAATATGTCGCACTCCTCTCTCTTTCACTCTTACACCCTCTTTCCCCAAGGGCCTGGACTTTGTCTCGTACCATGTTTCAAATGCTATGAACAAAACATTTATAGAAAAGTGTAGTTACAGCACATAGAAGCAGAACATGAGCAGCAAGAGGAAAGACACTGCATGAAGGACATTGGGCTTTCTGCACTGAGCTGATAAAGCTACAGTTCACAATGTTCTAGAAATGTGAAAACATTTCACGCCTGCTGTTGAATCTGCTGAACCTTACATTGAACCACACCCTTGTCCCTGAGCTCTCGATGTTCTCGGCTCCGTATGCCTTCAGCCCTACACTCCCTTCCAATGAAGGAGCAGTGGTCTTTGGTACCCCTCTGTACCTTACGAAAATTTAGAAAAGGGTGTCTTCACTCAATTTCAGTAATCACCATGCCCTTTTATTCTGGGTTTTCTGTGCTCTGCGCTGCTATAGACTCTTTCCTCTGTAACATGCTCTATATTGTTGGGCCGCTCCAGTCAACTCTTGACACGGCACTGTGGACGGAACAGAGGACTCTCCTCTTTGTTGCCTTGAGACCACAGCACCTAGACGCGATACTACACATGACGCTGAACCGGAGGGAGGAGGGCAACACTAGCCGTGAAGTTTGTTCATTTGTATGTTTATTCATAGTAGTCCGTAATATTTGTTGGCACATGATGCGGGCATGTCCAACAGTGGATGCACTGACTTTCCAATTGTCATAAATGCCAGCCTGTGAGACGTCACTATATATTCTACACTATGATGTGTACTGATGATGTATATCCTGTATCTCTGTAAACTGTTGAAATGCCAATAGAGATTACTTAAAAATAAGAAAAAATACAACTTGACCGTTCCTCTGCCACACGCTCTAGCCTACGCGAAGTGCTTCTGTACTAGGGGGAAGTTGCAAGTGAGACAACTCTTTCCCGGTCCCTACAATTAATCTGACCTCTACTGTGTGCTACATTTCCATTCTGCTGGGATGACTATTGCCTTTTCACCAATCCTTATGCATTTTTCCTTGAGCTCCTTTCCCTAGAGAAGACAATGGTCCTGGATCCGCCCTCCATACCTCAGGGAAGTTGCAGGCGGGGCCACTCCCCTCACAGGGCGAGAGCTCCATGTCCAGGGAGTAGTTCAGGCTCTGGATGTGACAGGCGTTGATGGCTTCAGGAGTGCTGTTCAGCTCTCTGGCCGCACAAACGGACAAAGGAAGATGGCTGCAGGCAAACTGGAGATGAAGCACAGAAAAATATGGAGTAAGAAAGAGAAGAACAAGGGATGCAAAATAAAAGTGACAAAAACAGATTGGCAGGGGAAAACGAAACCAATTACCTGCCTGTAATAATGGTTTTGTAGCTTCAAGCACAGGTTTACTTGCTATGCATTTTCCAACATCTAATGGTTGGGTCTCGAAGTGTTTATTTACAAATTTATGACCCGATTCAGAATTTGGTGAATTGGCTGCTCTGTTACAAACTTATTTATAGTCATGACCGGTCGAAAGGTCTCTTGTTGCAAGCGAGATATGGGACTGACTGCCATACATTAAGGGTAATAAATTGACGACATGGAGGGCGGCATCTATGCCAGAGGTTCAGGATATCCATATAAAATAGTTCCCTTTAGCTTCTCTGTAGGTACATTTATTTATGTATTGGGGTAGTTGAAAGAGAGGTTATTCCAAAGAAAGGATGGTTATCCTCACCCACTTTCGGTTGCATGCTTCATCATCAGGTACCTCCTCACTCTGACCATCCTATTGGGACATAGTAGGGTTAGAGGTCTTTTGTGTACTCCTATGTAAAGACAAATATAGAGTAAAAGGAATTTCACTCCAAAGTGAGTAGTGGAATATTCTCATCTAATGTCCCTCCCTGTGGCTGCAGGTTGCATGAATGGGACCACAAGAATTAAAAATGTGTGAAAAGTGGTTAAATCATGTTATTCTTTATACAAAAACCTCTCACACTGCTAACAGCTCCCAAGGGAGCTCACTACATATCAACAGAATGGTCAAAGTGAGGAGGTACTTGAGGGTGAAGCATGCCTCTAGGTGGCTGAGGGTACCATCCTTCTTAGGAATACCCTATAGAATTGGTTCTTAATATTTTGACGGGCCTTCCCTCCTCCCTGACATCACTACTGGTATCAGCAGACCTTGGCTAATTTCTATGACTTGAACATCAAAACAAAACACAAAATACACAAATCATACAACGCTTTATTTAACTCACAAAAAATACAAAAATAGACATTTTAATTCTAATGGGAAGGTTGGCCCTTTTCAAAATGTGGTTTTATTTCTAAAAGACAATAATAATTTACCTTACCACTTCTTTTTTTCTGCTAATGCATGCTCTCTTTTTTGTAATAACATACTGGTGTTTCAAATGAGACCACCAATCGTCCAGGCTACAGTTTGTTGTGCTCCCACGAATCAAGCCAAGGATGTCAACTTAATTTGTAGCCTCCAATTTCACATTACTTTAAATTTACAGAGCATTTTAAATTTCCAATTTTACATTTGATTTATACATACATACTTTATCAATCTGCCAATATTATTTAATTTTTTAAGCAGACGTGTACTGAGATGAGACCACGGTTTGGAATGCTATACCAACACACATCGGACAGGTCAATAATACAACTCCACCTTTCATGCTAGGATGAGCACTGGTATTGCAACTCATATAAATTTAAAATGGTCATTGAAATGTTGTGCCTTCTTTTCCATGTCTGAGTGACAATTGAGACTGACACAAGGTGTGAATGAGATAACTCTACGGCTGGCCTGGCATTAGAACCAGAGTCCTTTACTCCTATACTGGGGGCTGATGGAAAGTGTCCTGGTTACCTTGAAATGCTATGAGAAATGATGAAGAGGAGGCCTTAGTCTTGTGTCCCTAAGCCACAAAAAGCTGCATAGTTCTACTGAATTCTAGTCCTTTTCACTAGTCCTATTGAAACATTAACACACAGTTATAGTGTCAATTCAATTTTAGGTCTGCCCAGCCGGTGCAATACGAATGAGAAACAACACTGGAAGTTACAGGAGGAAAATGATTAACAACATGCGACAACACGCCCTGGTAAGTTCAATGTTATTATAACCGGCTAATCAACAAACAGAACATGTACTTCACTAACTCTTGTACAGATGAATGCCAACAACAAACTATTCAACTAATTAACAGAAGGTCACATTTGTACCTGGGCCCACTGCAAATTAGCATCTGGGGTGACTGTGTCAGAGAAGTTTTCTATGAACTCAGCATGTGAGACACATACAATGACCAGCAGCAGATGTGGCATGGTTGCTGTGTTGACCCTTTCGCCAGTTTGCTCAGAAGGCGGGAGTAGTGGGTTTTACGCATGTATCTGAGATGGGAACAGCAGTGTCCAAGAGCTGAAACTCTTCATAAGGATTACACTGCATACAACCATGACTGGTTTATTGGTGCTATGCTACACAAACTGATCACAAGAAGGGGAGTTAATACAATGAAGAGAGACGTTTCGAGGATTCTTAGGGACCACGTAGTTTGCAGGTTTCCAAATTCCCAGTCGCAAAGTATTCTACAGCTTAAGGGAACTGTGGTCTCTGACGCACACCGAAGAGTGGCTTGGAGGAAGCAATATGTACCAGCTGCAGAGGGTGAGGCTGATAAGTATGAAGGTCGCGATAAGAGTGAATTTCCGTAATCAAGCAAGGGCAGGATAATCTCAGTCTCTATTATCTGGTCTATATTATCTTTCTGGCCACCCAAGCTTCTGAAATAAAGGGCAAAAGTGTTCTTAATGTCAAGACACAATTTTGCCCATTTCCAGTGGAAGTGCCAGCCCTCTGAAGGGCTTTACCCTGATGAAGTATCTTCTATCTCTTTAGAAGGAGGTGTGTTGTCTGAATGAGGCACCAGGGCCTCTTAGGGTCTCTCGTCCCAGAGTCAGAGGATGGAACAGCGCGACCCAACTAGTATTCAAAGCTTCTGAAGCCTCGACATTGTTCAGGCAACATATTCAAACTCATTGTTTCACACAACAGACACCTATTCTCCTCATTCTAGTCAATTTATACCATCCTACAACAGTACTGAGGATATAACCTGAAAGGAGCAGATTCCATAGTCTGCGAAATCCAGAAAAAATAGGCAAATAAACATACTGAAGCAAGTAGGCAAAGCAGTGTGTAGAAAATAAAATGCATAAGGATGTCACAAAAAAGGCTACAGGCCAGAAAACTCCGCAAACCTACAAGAAAGGGGTTACTAACCGAGGGACCGCAGTGCAACACAAAACTAATTTTCAAGCAGTGATCCTGCGGCAGCTGAAGAAATAACAGTGTGTGGGGGTGCATGGATGGGGGGGGGCTTCCAATTTCACACAGTCAACAGAGAAACGAGTTCTATAATAAACACATTAACATGTATAACACAGCTGCATAAAACAAAGCAACCAAAAAGAATTTCATGCCTTGAAAGGAGTCATGGAGTATTTTTTTTAAAAAGTTAAGATTTTACAGTGGTTAATTTTCAATCTGATTTTAACACATCATTTAACAATCGGTTTGTAGCTTGTATTGTTGCAGCGCACAAGCAATGCACTCTACTAGCAGTTAGTGTTCGGTTCAAAATATTATTTCTTGTTCTTTGAAGTCATTGTTTTGTTTTTGAGCGTGCACGGAACGACTTGTGATCAGGTCCCTGAAACCGAAAATGCCCCAGGACACAGTAATCCCCTAAAATTACGTACTGTCTTCACCATTAGAATGGTGTACCTGTCCCAATTAGAAAAATGTGTGAACCTAGTAATTACGTTGTTTATTAAAGGACACCAGACTACATTCTTGCATGCAGGCAGGTGGATTGCATACAGATCTACAGGACTACCATCTGCAGACAGATTGCTGAAGGTAAGTAAAGTACTGCATTTCCAGAAATTGTAGTTGCTGATCTACAATCTATGCACAGCATGTGATTAAAGAACACAAGGCCACTTTCTTGCATCTGGGGAGGCCGGTGGAGCACACGCGAACCTACAAGACTACCATCTGCAAACAGATTGCTACAGGTAAGTAAAGTTTCCCATTTGCAGCATATATTGTCGTAGATCACATACTGTCATAGATTGTAAAGCAGTACTCCCTTTCCCCCTGAAGCGGTGACTTGCAAAAAGTAGCAATGAAGAGTGTCTTAAGAACAGTCTGGCCAAACTAGCCTGTATGTCAGCTGCCATGCTTTGTGAACTGATGACCATGTAGGAGCTTTGCAGAGGTCAGCTGCTAATGGAATAATTCCTAGAAAATCCATTGTGCCCTCAAATCCACAAATAGAGTGTACTCCTGAATTAGCTGCAAGTGTATGTTTTGATCTAGCATCACACACTTGTATGTATTTAACAATTCACCAAGCAATCTCTAACAGAAATTATTTTCCCTAAATGTGGTGGGGAATCGGCTACAAAAAGTGGTTTTGCTTTACAATATGGATGTGTACTTTCAATGCAATAAACAAAAGCTCATCTAACATCCAGTGTGTGTAAAGATCTTTCTGCTAAAGTCTGTGGATTGGTACAAAATGTAGGCAATTCAATTAATATTCAAAGGAGATACAACTTCGGGTAGAAAATGTGGGGGAGTACATAACACTCTCCGGTCCTTGTGTACCTGCAAGTATATCTGTTCAGGGGATAAAGACCGAAGATCACTTCCGCGGACTAGAAAATGTTTTGCCACTGGGAACACAACCATGTGAGGTATTGTAACGAGCAGCAATGCAGTGGTTCAAAAGGTAATAACAATCGTGTCATTGCTATAATTACATTTCAAGAAGGTGCTGGGATAACTCTGGGTTGAACAATCCATTTTAATCACTCCACAAAAGCCTTAATGACAGGAATTCTCAAATTAGATTGGCATTGCCTGTTCTCTAGGTAAGAAACCACTACCGCACATATACTCTTATGGATGCATAACCCAAGTTGGCCTTTGTACAATTAGAAAAATGTCTTTGACCAACGCCTTAAACAGATCCTGATGCACAGAAGCGCAGTAGTGCAGAAACTGCTTCAACTCTGCTACATAACAAGCCCAGTTAGTGGAGCAACATACTTCACTGATGTGAGAAGTTGGCCTGGTATATGCTGTTCACTAGTTAAAGTGGACACCTTGCACCAGTACAATTCGACTCTTATGGTAGGTAGGTTTAAGACAACCTTTATAGAAAGCTATCCTAGTGGTAGCTGTGGAGAGCAGCCTTCAGGCTAAGTCTTGGAGGAATGTAAAGCAGCTTGGTTTACCACACAATCTCTTGAATAACCAAATGAAGACACCACACAGGTATATATTTCAAATATATATGTATTTATTACTAAACAACTCTCTACTAATCTCTTGTGCGATTAGAAGTCAGGAACATATGCACAAATCAACGTTTCACAATAAATTGAGCACAAATATGGCTGGGGCCCTAGGGGCGTACCAGACCATATACTAAAGAGACTTAAGAACAACGACTTGCAAAGGGACAAGGCCCAGGGCCTTCAGAAGTGCTGGGGCCTCACGAAACCACCCAAGGCAGGTAAGTAAAGGACCCACGGGGACGTG